>LQNS02007217.1:7863274-7876166 GCA_001587735.2 Parhyale hawaiensis | reverse complement strand
CCTTGCAATCTTTTTCTTCAGTATTAGATAGGGGAAAAATGAGGAAGCCCAAAAGACGGCGGGGGTTTTGGTGAAGTGTTAATTTTTTGCCGTCATTTATAATGACGGCACGGGCCACTAGTCTTTAAATATCGGACATTTACATAGTAAAAGATATTACCTTACAGCAATGACTTCACAACATAGGATAACATTGCACGAACAAACACTACGCAGGTATAAAGCATGGCTGAACTACACGACGCAATATTAGTTTAGTCATAGTATAAGACTATTATTATATGCTCTAACGTAAAACGTAATGGAATATTATGACAATTTAGCCAGAATACAAATTGTACAGGCAAACTGGAAGCTCAAATATGCAATTTCTTTTTCTTTTCTGTCAAATTTTTATTTCAAAATCACTTAGATCAGGCTTTTCATTGTCAAACCTGGCCTTATTTTCTTTTGTTTTGTAAATGAAAACTACGAGCTCTTGCGCTTGTTTGCACGATTTGATTTCGAGTAGAGTTTACTCTCTACATCTTCTTCTTTTCTCCTGAGGTGTTTCTATTATTCTGACGTAATGCCAATAGCTCATAGGATGCCGGAGAGTAAGTCCCGGATGCTCTATGCCATAGTCTATGGAAATGGGCCTGCTGGTCCGTCTATTGTGAACGATCTAATCTAATCTGGTATACTCTTTACTGGCGCTAGGGGATGTGGTAATAGCTTGTAGCCGATTATTTAGTTTCTAACGTTTTGATGGAGCGCGTGCGCAATACAGAAAATACACACTCCGCTTCCGCCGTCTGTCGAGCCATGGTTGCATGCAAACGGTCTTTTTTCGTAAGGCTCGTTATTAACATCATTGCAGTAACAATTGCCGTCAGTACACACAGGAAAATCTGTGATTTTTCAGAAAATATGCTGCGAAGAACGTTCTACGCAGTGGCTACAGACCATTCACACCACCTTTGAGCGTGAATCCTAACTCTACCGTTAACGACCTTTTTACTGAACGACTGATGGGCTTCAGCGGAACGAAGACCTCTAGTATGAAGCCACCTTTAGTCTCTCGATAACGAGTTCTATATTTTCTGCGACTGACGTCTCAGAATCGCAACGCAAAGACTCATCATATTAAGGAAAAAGACTGATTATGCAGCACGTTACCAGGCATATACTGTTCATGGAGCATTTATTGATCAATGTGCAAAGACTTATCCCAAGGAGGCAGACTATTCATGCAGTAAAGACTCAATATCGAAAAATACTGAACATTTAGGTTGGAGATTGATCACTCGGATAAAACTGTTAAAGTAAAGGTAAAGTCAACTTGACCGTACCTCCAACTGGGAAACCCGCATGCACTGGTTTGTGCTGCAGATATAGACCAACAGGCCCCAGAGGAGTATACGGCTGCAGTCGGCCACAGATGGCGCCAGTGGCGGAAGATTCCATGCGACAATATCTGCGACCCCCAACTCTCCCCATTGCTAGGGAAGGTCAGTAACCCGCAGCAGTATGCAGACCGGATGCTGACAGACCACACAAGCACGCTAAGAAGATGCCCAGCTGGGAACTTGGCACGAACCGGCGACCTTGAGAGTCGACGGCAGACGCTCTAGCCTGCCGCTACTGCGGGTATATACCCACAGTGGCGGCAGCCTTGCGTGCTGAAGTCACACTCTACAGAAGCTAGGTTCGATGCCAAGCTAGACAAGCTTGCTCTTTACGACTCTGGCTTCACTGACTCAGCAGAATAGGTATGCACAGCTGCCGTGGGGGCACTTACCTTCTTTAGAGATGAGGAGGGTAGGTGAGGCGCAGATAGTTGAACTACCCGTGGTCGGCTGCAGCAGTACTTTTTCCTATGGGATAGGTTTCTTACGTCTGCAGCATTAACCAGTGCGTGTGGGTTGCCCAGGAGAGGGTACAGTAAAAGTTGATTTTAAAGGCTGATCATAGTGCAATTAAGATTGAAGAAGAATTGGCTGCCCTGACTGATAATAACAGTAGTAATAGTAACTACAAAAAATAGATATTGCGTCCATCAGGGTTGCATGGTACAGCATAAACACTGAAAGTGCAAAGATAGCCCTGTCCTATCAGGTTTTTGGTCAAGACCATTTACTAATTTTGAATTTTCTTTCTAAATTTCTGTCTCTTAGGTGATACATACCTACTCGTGCCCTTCCACACGCGCTACAAACTTTGTATGCGCATCGTAGTCATGTCTTTTTTTGATAGTTGCTCGTCTGATCGCACATATTTCATCTCCAGAAAATGTGTAATTTCGGTTAAGTAATATATCTCTGTCGTTCATACTTCACTGGGAAGGGGGGGGGGGGGCTAGGTCCTAACGGCCGGAGATAGGGGGACTTATCACGAGCCTTCCGTCTATGACGCCATTGCTCAGACAATCTTCGGTCGGTTGCAGCGGTACACTCCTCTGGGACTTTACTTTAGCGGAGATTTTTTCTTAGCGCTAACCAGTGTATGGGGCATTGCAGGTTGGGGTATGTGCGGCCAAAGCGACTTAACATTTATTTGAATCAGAGATAGGCAGTTGCGACCATCTAGAACGGGGTTTTCAACCAGGGGTGCTCACACCCCCTGGAGGCGCGACATGATCTACTCTAGGGGGTGCGAAGACTTGGATTAATTTCATGCCCCAAGATCAACTTTACTCCATATGTTGCACAAATGAAGCAAAAAATTTACTCTCTGTCTTCATACGAGTTATTGTTTTAGTAAAGACTACGAAAGCATATTTAAAAGTTTCTAGGGGTGCCAAGCAGGGGAAAGCTTGAGAACCACTGATCTAGAGCCACTTGGAGCCCGGCCACAATAATGCAAAGACTGTTGGTTTATCGGCCTCCGGTCTTTTATACTTATGTGGCAGGGCCGCACGTGCCCATTTCTGATCAGAGTGATACAGAACGCTAAAACAATCAGCAATTGTCAAAGTTTCACAAGAGAGCGCACCGTTCAATCATTTAGCGGATGCATTTTCTAACTATCATATACATCAAATCGGCCCGGAGGGACCAACAAACCATCCTTTAGCATCCAGCAAACTGTGTATAATTACGGTATATAGGGGATGACGGTTCCATCAATTCTTTTCTGGAGCATTACGAATATTCTTTGACAACTACATTTATTTGTACTGTTATTTAGCTTATGGTTGCATTCGTCCATCTATCCCTCCATCTGTCTGGACACTGCGCTTTAGTTAGGGAATAATAGGGTATTTCTGACTCGGTCTCGGCGAGAACAGTTGGTGACAATATCAAGCGCAGTTCACATTGAGGGCTGTGCAGCCCGTGGCCAAGCGCGAGGGCATCTTCACCTAGGGATTTTTCCCACGATTTCGTCAGTTGCTTTAAATCTTAGCAATTTGGAATGCACTTGAAGAGGAAATGAAATCATGAATAAATACGATATCTGTATAGAAGTCGCTATTTGTAATTGCACAACAACTTGTGCAACTTGCAACTAGGGCAAACAACAATGGAAATATTCACAGTCGCGCATAGTAAAATGACCAGACTGATGTCAATTCGCTACTTACAAATGAGAATTAAGTTTTAATTTGTATCTTGAAGATTATCTAGATAAAGGTTTCCATCTAATGTCCAATTTAATTGCGACCACTCTCTACCCTACGAAAAGTAGTGTCAACATTAAAAAATGCGGGTAGCGAACTGGTATCAATCAGGCGATCGTACGCACAGTAAGCGTGATTGGTTTTATGAGACTTATCGGTGGCTTTCTGGAATATTTATCAAAGGTTTGGCTTGTTTGGGATTGTTTAGGTTTGGGTTGTTGATAGCATACGCACTATTGAAACCGGAAAAATATCAGCTGTTCTCAACAACGTCAAAAAAATCCCAACGCTGTGCTAAGATGTTGGGAAAAATCCCAAAGAGAAGCCTAACTTGCGCTTGGCCATACGCTGCTACTGCTCACAGGCAATAGATGCACTGCCTGACTTGGAATTTATATTTCTGACTTCATAGTCCTGTCACGTGTCCAGGAATAAAGGAAGAATGACACTTATAGTTTGCGGAATTTCCTGAGGTGCGGCTGGTAAAAATTTAACAGGTGAATTTATAATAAAGTAGAGCATTCTGAGAGTGCATACCTTCGCTAAGTAAGGCAACGGTTACGAAAAATTGGCTTTGAGACTATGATTTTCTTTGTATCAACACCAAAATCTAATCATTTGTGCCCTTCAATAGTGCTAACAGCTTCAGTAGTTTTTTTTTTTTTTTGAAGATCCGTTCAAAACTTTTTGAGTTATGCTGCTAACAAGCGTTATGACAAAATTGAGTCAAACATACAAACGAACAAACCGATCTGCACCAAAATTGGATCATTTATGTGTTTTAACATTACTAACAACTCTATGAATTTCATAAAGATCCGTGCATTATTTTTTGAGTTATTGTGCTAACAAGAACTAAATTAAAAACAGTGACTGAAGAACGAATAAACAAACAGACAAACGGATCGTTACAAAAATTTAGTCTTCTACTCTTCATAATATACCTAACAACTCATGTAAATTTCATAAGAACCCGTCCGTAACTTTTTGAGTTGTAGCATTGAGAAAAATGAGGTAGACAAACAAACGGATGGACGGATCTTCACTAAAAGTTAATCATCTGTTCCTCTTAACATACCCAACAATCCCTGTAAATTTTACAAAAATCGGTCCTTAACTTTTTGAGTTATCATGATGATAGACAGAGACACAAAGAGACAGACAAACCCGACGAAAACATAACCTCCTTGGCGGAGGTAATGATCCTTTTGGTAGTTACCTTATGCCCGAAGTTGTGGCTGCAGAGGGACGAGAATGGAAAATTCAGATGTGCTATTTAGTATTAGATTTCCCTGTAAAACGCCGTAGATAAACGCCTTGTTTCTCTTCACAACTTGCAGCCTCTCGCTTTGCTTGGGGGAGGAAAATTTATGAATTCACACGAATTGACAGGAAGATATAGAAATACATTGCTTCATCACTAATTGAAAACTTCCGATTAACTAAAAAACACAGTGGCTATCACAAATACCACACATTTAAAGCATTTGCATAAGTTGGCTGATCCGAACGCACTGAAGTCGATGCCTTCCCCAGCTGCCTCACAATTTACACAGAAGACTGGAATATTCAACCGAGCGTCTCATCTCGGAAATGAAGAATTCACCACCGCTGTCATCAGCACCTCACATTCACCGCTGGCAGCCCCAGTCGACAGGTCCTCACCACCGCAGGCTGCAGCCTGGGCACCCATCTGCGACGATGGAAGTTCAATGAATCGAATTGCAGTGCGCTTGCGAAAATCTCAGGATTTGTAGAGCAGTGCTCGCTTATCAAGTTACGATGCTTTGCTTTGTTGCGATGTCCAATATTTTGGCTGCATATCAATTCGCCCGGGCTTTCCATTAGCTTTGTTAATGGAACAAAGGCTGGAAGTGGACGATCGGAACTGGCAGTGGCATCTGTAAGGGTTCCTTTTTTGTTGAGGTAAAGGCAGCAGCAGCGGCGGCGTTTTGGATACGATTCCGAATGCCCGGTGCCGTTGGCTGAAGCTTATTCAACACCTTCATTACGGCTTCAAGGGCAAAACACGTTGGTGGGATAAATGAATCCGTAGTTTTTACTGCCAATGATGAAATGTGCTACGAAGTGTCTCGGTAATGTCTTCCGTACTCTCAGTAGCATGAAATCGCAGGGTGTGCTGCGAATCGTCACCGTTTTCCTGTTAAGTGACTTCATCTTTCATCCTCTACCTGCTAAATTTAATTTCGAAATAAATTTAGTGAGAGTAGCATTTGTTGTACTGAGACTTGCATCATGAACGCTAAAGATGAAAATTTCTTAAAGGTCAAACAGCAAATCTACCTATGACCTGCGACCTGAATCAGCTTAAAAAATCTAAGCGTTACTTTATTTGTTCTCCCCGAGACAGTATCAAGGATATCTTAATTTCCCCCTATCTAGCACTGAAGGCATAACGGCCGTAATAACTAGGGAAAAAAAGGAACGTAGGGAGGCACAAGTAGAACTGTAGCATGGTCGAGACATTGCGCTATTTTCTATAATATCTTCGACCAGCTGCTGACAGTGTTGCTGGCTGGGTATTTAATTGTAGGTAGAACACAGGTCACAATAGGGCTGTTCCTCGAAGCTAAGTGAAAAATATTGAGCTTTTTTTGTTATCTGCAATGTTTTCAAGTTTATATGAAGGAGTGTTTGACAAACAAAAAGTTTTTGAAAGACTCAGTTAGAAAGCCTTCTAAGTTTTCTAGTTTTTTAAATAAACTAGACAGTTCGTGACCCGTAGGGTCACTAAAATCCTATTTTAAGTATTCCATTTTCTTCTTCTCGATTCAGGGACTTGGAGTAGGTTATGTGAAATAATTTAAAGTGCTAAAATAGATAGAGAGACGAGTATTTTTTAAAAATAAAAGTACTGCCGAGTCGTAGCCTGGATGCAGTGGTCAAATGCAGAGCTTTTCCATATTAATACAAAATTGAAATTGTAGGGGCGTAACTTGTTCCCCTCTGAGTATTACAATATTTCGCCTACTTCGAGTGACGCGCACCGTAGGAGGAGAAGACAAGAATACTTCTTTCGTGTTTATTGCGCGTTCACCCATTCATAGTTTCTGTAACAATAGAATAANACCCGGTGTTACGCAAACTCGTTACCCTGCAAAATAGGTGGGTAGCGAGCGGAGTTACCCAGTGTTGATGCAAAGTTTCGCCACATATGCATCGAATAAATATGCGTATTATTATGTTTTGTGACCAGTGAAGACGTATTTTTCCTATTTATTTACTACATGTGTTAATATTTTGTTAATAGGCTATATTCGCCGCAAATAAAACCGAATATTTATTTTTTTAGCTGAGTGTTTAAATATTTCGATAGCGCTTCTTGGTTTGTTTACCTTTTGAGCTCTCACGAAGTCGATTATTTGAGCTTACGAAGAAAAGCCTTCAATTGGTGTAATTCATCAATTTCTTATAGTAGAAAGATCTGCAGGCACCTATCACGTAATTTTTAGAGGCTATTTTATCAAAATTAGCAATAATTACGAATAAGTGTCTGTGTTTACATTGGGTTTGTTTTTGTTTTGGTTGCTTCGGGGTTACCATTGGAGAAATCCTATCTCATTCACCTCTATAATAGCGTAACACCGAGGGAGTAACGCCGCGTAACACCGGGTAACTCTGAGGCAATCTAAATGCGACAGGCCTCAGGCATTCAATTTTAGGTAGAGTACAGGTCACAATATAGCTGTTCCTCGAAGCTGAGTCAAAAATATTGAACTTTTTTATTATCTGCAATGTTTTCTAGTTTATATGCAGAAGTGTTAGACAACAAAAACTTTTTGAAAGACTGAGTTAGAAAGCCTTCAGAGGTTTCTAGTTTTATGAATAAACTAGACAGTTCGTGACCCGTTCGGTCACTAAAAACCTATTTTAAGTATTCCATTTTCTTCTTCTCGATTCATGGACTTGAAGTAGGTTATGTGAAATAATTTAAAGTGCTGAAATAGATAGAGAGACGAGTATTTTTTAAAAATAAAAGTGCTGCCGAGTCGTAGCCTGGATGCAGTGGTCAAATGCAGAGCTATTCCATATTAATACAAAATTGAAATAATTGCAACATTATCATTTAAAAATTTCAGAGCTCCTCTAATTCATTCTTTACGTATAATAGCAAAGATTGTGTGCACGGTGGCAAGCCAGCAAGCAACCACAGAAAATTATCAGAGTTTAACATGTATATAAATAAACAAGAGCGCTCTAAGAAGGCCCATACCTCCGCCAAGCAAGGCCATGCTAGCGAAAAATTTAAAATAGTCTTGCAATCAGGGTTTGCTTGTTATCATCAAGAAAATTTTATCATTTGTACATCTTGAAATTAATAATGGTTTTTGCAATGTTCGTGAAGATCCATCCTTCCGTAATTTTTTGACCTACGTTCTGACATACGATAAGATAAACACAGAGTCACCATCACAAACGGACGAACCGACCATCACCATAATTTGTTTCGTTGTGCCCTTCAACATTTCTAACAATTTCTAAAAATTTCATGAACATCCGCGGGTAACTTTTTGATTTGTTTCCTTGACAAACGTTAGTCAAACCCGCAAATGCACGAACCAATCAACTCTAACATTTGGGCATAACTATGTGTCTTTTAACATTTTTAACAATTCCTACAAATTTCACGAGATCTGTTCATAACATTTTGGGTTACGTTACAAATAAATATAATAATAAAAGCAACTAGAGAAGCACTATGAGAGCATATACCTCCCACAAAAGTGCAATTTCATAAAATATTTAAAATGGTCTTCAATGCAGAATTCCTTTTTAATCCTCATCAAAATTTGAACAACTCTTCCTTGCAAATTTTATAACAGTTTCTCTAAATATCATGAAAATAGGCTAAAAACTTTTCAGTTATGCTCCTAAAAAAAACAGATAAAGGAACGCACAGATTATTATGAAAAGTTGGTTAGGTGTTCTTCGCAACATTCTTCCCGGATGATTTGATGAGGTATATAATTGTCTTTAATATCTTCATTGACAGTATCCACACCCAGCTGAGAGCTGCCGGAGTAGGGTGCCATATAAATGGTACAACAGTAAATGCTCTGAGCTATGCTGATGCCATGCTACTTGTCTTTCCCGAAGCGAGCAGACTCCAAAAACTGCATTCAATTTTCAAAAACGATTCTAGCAAACTCTGTATAAAATGTAGGTCAGTCAAAACTGTCTGCATGTACATTGAACCTTGGAAACAAAAGACAAATCTACCCGCTGTCAAAGTCGCATATCTTAAAGGTGTAACACTCACTTATTAAAACTGATTCTCTTACCTGGGCCGCAAGAGCACTGATGATTTTCGTGATAACTAGGATATAGAGAAAAAAAAACGCAGAAGCTCTACGCAATGGGCAACATGCTAGTGAGGAAGTTTGTTCATTGTTCTGAAGAGATCTAGTGTCAGTTGTTTCGTACCTACCCTATGTACTGTAACTCGCTTTGGTCGGACTTTGAGCAGGAGACCATCGAAGCTTACGTGTGGCTTATGATGGCATATTTTGCCGGCAAGGTCATATAATACAAGTTTGATATTTGCTCATAAGTATACAGACTGCTTGAAAGTTAGAACAAGGAAATGGGCTTTCAGACTCCAAACCAGGATAAAAAAATCAGCTAATTCGCTGATAAATGGGGTTTGTATTGGCCCTAGGCTACGGCACGCATACTCTTGCCAGATAGAAACCAAACAATGAGTCCATTGCAGTATAGCGAGTAGTGATACCTTCAATCGTTTTCTGTAACTAATTTAACTCTAGTGATAATGCTTATAAGCTATTGTGCCATCCCCTTGTGAGTACTTAATGAAGTTCATTGACTGTTTTCTTGGAAATTTCATGAAGATCCGTTGATAACTATTTGAACTCTATTTCCAAGAAAACACAAAAACAGATAGATAAACAAACAAACAAACGGTTGAACGGATCTTCACCAAACGTTAATCATCTCTTCTTCGTAGCATAGGCTATCAAAGAATCTATTTAAATTTCTTGAAGATCAGTCCGTAACTCTTTGAATCAAATTAGTAATAGACAGACGGACAAAAACATAACCTCCTCGGCGGAGGCAAACATAAAGGCAAAAAACTGACACACAGATCATAAAATTTTTCATTTCCTCCAGGTAAAATATCTAATAATTCGTGTGTGTTTCACGAAAATGCGTTTATAACTTTTTGAGGTAAGTTAACCAAAAAACAGCGGCAGGTAAACAAACAAATAGTTGAATAGATTTTCACCAAACGTTTATCATCTGTTCCTCCTAACTTATTTAACATTCCCCATATATTTTTGTAAAGATCTGTCCACAACTTTTTGAGTTATTTTAATGACAGACAAACAAACAGAAAACGTGACAAAAACATATACCTTTTTGCAATTGCTTTTGACTAATATAACAACTGAATTTGAGAATTTGCAATGCAGTTTAACCAATGTTCATTACGCCTTGACACTATTCAAAACGGTTTGACAAAGTCCACTCTGGGAATGACAAATTAGCAAAACATTGTGACAGTTGAAAACACATTGAAAAAATGCACATCACTTTGACAATGATAAAAATAAAATGAGAAAGGGAAACTTAGTTTAACAATGATTGGATTTCTCTTTAGCAATCTTGAAAAATATTGTCAATCATAGAAATAGTTTGACAATTGCTAAATCCTTTTGATTAACTTAATTTTATTCAAATCTATCTGATGCAATGCCGAAAGAGGGCGCTTATATTCTTATGTACTACGAAGACACGCTTGTTTGCCTCTTGCGTATATTGTGTTATGCATCATGTACTGCATCTCGCCGGCTCGTTGTCTTATCACTTATGGCTTCCAGTCTTCCGCCTTCTTATAATTATATAGATTTAAATATTGTCAAAATGATTTCTAGAATTGTCATATTAATTTGACCGTTATGAAAGCGAAATGTGCAGATTGTTAACAGGTTTTATTGATAGAGCTCTGACAAACTGCTTCGTCAAATTGTCAAACAGTTTTGTTCTTTTGTCATAAAATTATGAGATGTGTCAAAATGTAATAAACTCTGTCAAAAAATCATGAAGACTGTTCAAACATATATGGGCAATTGGTGAAAAGCAATTGCAAATAGGTGTATCCTCTCTGACTGAAGTAATTGCTAAATAAATCTAGAAAGTCCAGATGGCCTTCTAACATATTCTTTCACATTGATTTAGCCTGGGAGTTCCCTAATCTTCGAATAAAACTTTTAAGTTTTATTAAAAAAAAAAGAAAATTATCTACTGCTGTCGCTTCACTCATGTCGGCTTCTATTCATATCAATTGATCCTAATATTCGTATAAATTGATCGCAATATTCATATAAATTGATCGCAATATTCATATAAATTGATCGCAATATTCATATAAATTGATCGCAGTATCGGTCTACTTTGAGCAACAAAGGCGATACTCCTTCCAATATCTGCAGAATCGCATTATTAGGTTCCTTTTTTTGTGACTGTGCGATATTGTCGATTTTGTTGACATATTTTCCTGGAAGTGAGGGGTAGATATTGCACGTCCCCTTTGTCATTTTGCGTAATCTTGTTACTGACGAACGTCTTATTTATTTCCCCTTGTTATTATTGTCCAACGTGCTATGGCCATCTTCCATAACTGTTCAAATGGCTCGTATTATTGAACTGACAGTGGAAAAGCTCCTCAGTTATTTCACTTTCCCAGATTTCTCCAAGGAACATTCAGCATATGTATTTATATCACTTCCATTAAATCTCGAAGGTAAATTTCACATACGTATTTATTTACTCTGCAAGGCATGGTCAATTTCGTATGTGAACAACGTACTCTCTTGTGTTCACTTTCTTATAAGGCACCAAAGGGCGGGCATGATAGTCACCTTTATGAGCTATATTTCTCAGAATAATAGTAGTAGAAAAGTCACCTTAGTTGATTGTATTTCTCTAAGGCTCAGTGGGCAACGATTGTATTTTTTAATAATTTATGTTTCTCCAAGGCGCTGCAGGCAGGCGCCTTTGTCATCTCAGCTTGTTTTCACGATCCAAGGAGCAGCGGACACGTGTTATTTAAATTCAGTGTTGCCGTATTTCTCCAAGGCTCAGCAGTCGCAAATCAAACGGCACAGTTGCCATACCATTCAAGTTCCCCTTGGTGCCGCTGGTGGAGGACACATTGTGTCAACACCCAAACCGCACCTGCCATTCGAAGTTGTCCTCAGCTGTTCCACAGTCAACACGGAACCGTCTGTCTGCGCCTCCTGCAGTGATGCTTGAGTAGGCAGAATTAGCTTGTCCACGCACTTCTGACGGGCGCTATTGGCAATGCTAATTTGCCGGCTGGGTGTACCCTGTGCAGTGCGGGCTACAGGGCAGTTGAATGTAATTATAAGCTTTGGGACTTTGCGTCGACTTCTTCGAAGAAGAAATCGACATCAGTGATACTCGATCTAAGTTCGTTATTCCAGTCATAATGCAAGGTAGTTACTGATTACTACCGATAATGCTTGTCTATTACCACCGCCAATGGTGTTGTGTTATGTTTTTGTTGGGATTTATCTGTGTGTTTGTCTGTCTGTTACCAAGATAACTCAAAGAGTTAAGGACGGTTCTTCGTGAAATTTACAGGGAATGTAGGCATGTTAGGAGGAACAGATGATTAATTGTTGGTGAAGATCCGTTTAACCGTTTCCTTGTTTGGATGTTTACTTGGCTTTTCTCAGTAATATCTATTCAGTAGCTTACACGGTTATGAACGGATTTTCATGAAATTTGCACGAATTGTTGAGAATGATACGTTGAGAGCTGGTTAAATTTTTGTGATATTCAGTCAGACTGTTTGCCTGCTTCACTGACTATATTTTTATCTTACTGTACTGTATGTCAGAACATATCTCAAAAAGTTAAGGAAAAATCTTTGTGAAATTTGTAGAAATTGTTAGAAATTTTAAAAGGACAAATGATGAAATTTTGATGATTATCGGGTTGTCCGTTTATGTGTGAGTACATGTACTTTCTAGAGTTTGTTAGAACATAACTCAAAAAATTATAGACGTCAAGAGGAACAAATGACCAAATTTTGCTGATGATAAAGAGGATATCTTTGCTTTAAGACCAGTTTGAAGTTTTCGTTAACATTGTCTTATTTGGCACACGTATTATTATTATTATTATTAAATCACACCAGGCTGGCGACGTAGGAACGGAGAAACTCCATGAGGTTAACAAACCCCCACGCAACCAACCCAGCGGGTGGAGAAAACAAAAGAATGAAGA
>LQNS02007217.1:7844871-7858628 GCA_001587735.2 Parhyale hawaiensis | reverse complement strand
ATCCACCGGCGCCTCAACGCATGCATCACAGTTGAGGGACGGACATTTGAGTAACTATTGTAATTCTGTAACTTAATTCAACCCCTGTATTCATAGAAATAAACATTCAGACATTCATATCATTTTTCATTTCAACCCTACGTAACTTTTAAACTAAACCTTTTCGGACATGCCTTTATGGAGTTAAATATGCTTATATAATTGTAAGGAACATTTGGTTTAATTTTGTTCAAAGAATTCTGGGACACCCTGTATATACACTACTAAGGTCTCTGTATTATACTGATTCACTCCAGTCTGTGATACCTGGACCCACACTACACTATAGTGCTCCACCGATACTACGCTCGCGCATCAGTCAAAGGGTTGAATTTTATCAGTAACACTAGTCAGGCAATTACCATACGTACTACTTCTAATATAGGGCTAGTTACTTAAAAAACTACCTATAAAGGGACTTATTCGTTATGTACACGCTGCAGCACACTAGTTGGCATTGCAAGTTAAATATTACTAACAAAACACATATTCATAAACATAATGATACTGCCGTTATAAAGCAAAACATAGATAAATTTGAGTTAGAAATCTACGGAAACATATGACCAAATTTAAATAGCAATATTAATTATTGTCTTTGGATCATATTTCACACTGTCAAGATAAACTTAATGACTTTTCAGTAAAACTAGACGGTAAATGTCACTTTTTGAGAGAACGTATTGAACTCTGTAAAATTCATTGCGTAAATTACAGTTCATTGGACTTTATCACCGCTGAATGAATGTGAGCTGCTGCAAGTCTCTTTAATTTCGCAGTTAATGCATGTGATGAATGATTTATTTGTATCGGCAGCTCGGCGATTGTGCGCTGGTGGTAATCTGCATTATCTGGTTACCTTAACAAAGACTGTGACTCATTAGCATTTTTTTTTAATTAATAAGTAGATTCTCAGCACAAGAAGTCCTTGATGTAGAGATTTTAGACGACCCTGATTTTACCAAACACTTTTATTTAGCTTGAAAATTTTTACGTTAGGGCATTAAATATATGTTCTCTTGAATCAAGAGAGTTCGTATCGAATACTTGCAAGCACTAAAATTATTTGAAACAAGGGTGGTAACAATCGAGGATTCCCTGTAAAACAATTAATGTCTAGAATGCAGTACTTTCTTCTCATTCTACGAGTGGTGCTTACCCAGCAGAATAGGTCTGTGTAAAGGCTGGTTCACACGCCTGTCAAATGAACGTGTTCTCTCAACTCAACGTCAGAGGGTTTTGTTGAGTCTCTGCAAAAATAACGGCAGGGGTACGGAAAGTTGTGCTCAAATATTGGCTGTCACATTAGCCGACTTCACGAGTATCACTAGGAAAGGCCCGAGTATCTTTTTCATGCTCAAATGAAACTGGAACTCAGAAACTTGTACACTTTTCTGCCGTGTATTCGTTGCAACACATCTGACCCTAAGTCGAGGGATCACTTTCATTTGACTGCCACCTGACACTCACATTTAGTTGTCCAGTTGCTGGCACGTGTGCGCTGAACTTCTGCACAACCTGCAGCATAAATTTGAGCTAAGCCATATTTAATCGTCGAGCTGGAACCCATCAAATAAGGACACATATTTACTTGTGTCGTAAATGGTTGGTTTGTAGTTTTTACTATCCCGTTCTCATGCATTACACGAGAGAAAAAAATAATGTGGTCAGCGGTAAGGGGTCGTAACTTTGCTAAATTTTTGAAGTCTAATGATTAGGCTATCTTCAAGGGATAGCGTAAAACACATGAGATTGTACAGTGATCACAAAAGAACGTTTAAATGTTTATAAAGAAAGGGTGCAGAAGTAAAGAGTGTCCAGGTATGATTGTCTGTGCATTTTGATTGCGTCTCTGTATCATAATAATTGACAGAAGTGTGTGCTGTAGTAGAGCGCTGCCGTAGATCCCGTGCTGTAGCAGAGCGCAACCGTGGATCCCGTGCTGCAAGTTGCAAAATCCTAAACATCGAGCGGTACTCACTCGGAGCTTGTATCGAGAGGTGGAGTATACGCACCGTCAGTAATGCCAGGTTTTCTTTTTCACCAATATTGGATGCTTGTATCGCTGCATCTGCTGCTGATAATTTGGGCACCATTGGCTCTGAGTGGAGGAAGGGATGACTTGCCCTCCTAGACCGGGGAGTGTCTGTGGTGCGCGCTACCGCCGGTATGGGGGTCTAGTATAGGGTATTTGATGAATTTCAGGAGCGCCCGAATCTCAGTACCTTTTGGCGCCCTTCCACAAAAGAAATCTACTTCCGGTGTCACGCGAACCTATTGCTGGAGCAATAGGTGTAATTGCTGTTCCTGCTTAAACTGCTTATGGTCTTTGTCGGAGCACCAAAACCAGGCTCTTCAGGTGGAACGGCACCCTTCGATGTAACCTGGGGCCCTCCAGGGATTCAAGTATAATATGTGTGCCGAGGCCTTTAAGATAGAGAATCAGCTCCGTCAAAAGGAACGCGGCAAGCGAGAAAAAATTTCGTCTACTACCGGAGCAAAATCATCGCCTCGTCCGCCCTTCGTTAGTAATCTTGGTTCTGTTGCTGCCATTCTAAACAATAAACTTGATAAGATCGACACTTGGCCGCTGGCCAATAGGCTATCTCTTAGTGTAACGAAAACAAATATATGGTTATATCCAAAGGAAAATAGCAGAAGAAGTAGCAATAAAAATACGCAATAGTGTGCTGGGCAGAGGCACCGGCTTTAGGTTTCTGGGAATAAACCTTGACGACAAGTTGGCATTTCAGCAGCACTGCTCAGGAGTTATTTCCAAGCTCTCCCAATCTGTTGGTGGACTGCGTAGACTGTCAACACTCGTTCCATCTCTTGTATTATTATCTCTGTACTACTCAATATTCTATAGTCACCTGACGTATGGCGTTGTCTTATGGGACAATGTTAGTGTGGTTGTAAGTGATAAAATCTCGGATTGCAGTGCCGCGTTGTGAAAATTCTTGTTCCCTGAGGAACAGTCGGCGAGTGTTTTTACAGGAATTCCTTGTTAAAATTTCCATACGTGCACCGATATTTCTCCGTATTAAAGCATTATAAAGTATTACAAGGCTACCACTGCTATTTTTTTCAACAGAGCGATGTATTGACAGGCTGTCCATGAACACTACACCTGTAAAGTGGGTCCTGGAGATCTCAATAATGTTCTTTGCCGCACCTCTGCAAGTCAGCGAGGCTTCCTTTATCAGTCTATCAATTATTGGAATGAGCTGCCACAGTATTTGAGAAATGCTCAGAGTTGAGTTGAGAAAACAATATCTGCAGTGTCAACTGTAATATCCGTACATCATAACTGTAGCATGGCCACAGCGTCGTCCCGTAAATATCGTGCTGTGTTTAGTTACGCCAACTTTCAGTGCCCGTGTTGCACGGAGGTGTATAGTCACTAGGCTCCTCGATTAGGTTCGAGTGTGGCCTCTTGATTAGCTTCGGCTACCTATAGCCTTAATATTCTTTCTTGTGACTCCCTAATTCTACTGTGTATTGTGTTTGAGAGTTCATTAATAAACTTATTATCGAGGGGATTTCACGACCCAATAATTGGATCGGTTGAGCGATGTTGGGCTCTTCGCTCTGGCGCCGGGTCACATCCCGCGACCTAAGGCTCAGAGCACTTTGCGAATGATGTGCGCTGTTCCGAGTAGAGCGCTCTTCTGGAGGGTTCCTGGGTGGAGATGGCCGCTTATTATTATTATTATTATTATTATTATTATTATTATTATTAACCTTCTGAATTTTTACGCGGTAAGATGAGAACAAATATACTGTTCAACGATGTGTGGAGAAAGTTATACTGTAAAATGAGACTGCATTTCCGCGCTAAGAGAAGCTGTAATATATTTATTTTTCGATTCTAAGAAGTATTTCAAGCAAGATGTACATTGAGGGAAAGGAATAAGGAGCCAACTTTTGCCGTCTTCTGTAACCTGGTCTCCGATCTCCATGAAAACGCAACCTTATTAAAAAATCTGTAATCTGACCTAATTTTCGCCTATTTCTTTAAGAACGTGACCCGAATCATGCAAGTATATAAATACAGGGTGTTGAAAAATTCAGTGCAAATATTTTAACCACAAGTAAAGTAATCATAGCCGTACCTTGTGTTGTATTTTTTGGCAAAAGTAAGCTTTTTAAAAAAGTTGTAGCGTTTTTAATTATTATTCCGAAAAAACAATTTTCGCTATAGAAAATTCACTTTTCAAGCGATTTTGACGAAAATTGGTTGTAAAGTGAACCTTCCAATGCTCTATGCGCCCACGTTGTTGAAATTTGAGAGATGTAAAATAATCAAGAAAATTGCGTTCAAATTCAAAATAGTATACATAAATTAATAATTACACTTGTGAAAAACAAGATTCTTACGATGAAAGCCCTTTTCTAGACCTTTCAGATGATGTATTGCATGACAAAAAATAATCAGATTATGTGCATTTGCGAGGAGGAAAACTGATATAAGTTCACCAGTATTGACGCGCACCCGCATGTTGCCCTGTCACTGCACCATATAGGCATGGCTAGGCAAACGTCAGTGATGCGGTAAGTGATTTTAATACGTCTGAGGAAAATATTTTTTGATAAAAAACAAGTTGTACTATTTAGGGTTATTACCATAGTGAAATTCTCATACATTTTGTTTGGGCAATCTTTTACTTTGGGGACAACATTTTATTTTCCTAATATTTGGTCCTTTGGTTATGAAACTCGAACAGTATACGTAAAAAATGGATTTAAGTACAATTTATTAATGATAATTTTTCGATTTTCGCAATAATTTTTAAAGCAATGTTAATATGATACCCCTTTATTTTTTAACAATAACAAGACTACGTGATGTGCAGGGCTGGCCTGATCGATGATCAATCTAAAGACGTTAAGTTAGGTAAGGTAAAGTTAGGTTAGGTAACGTTAGGTAAGGTTAGGCTAGGCTAGGTAAGGTTTGGTTTGTTTAGGTTAGGCTGGGTTAGGTTCACAGCTAATTTACTTTTCAAGATCGTTTAGTGCGCCGACAAACATTGCTATACGTCCAGAGGGTATCAACATTTTTTAAAAAATAGTGCGAAAATTGAAAAATTATCATGCATAAAATGTGCTTAAAATTCAATTTTACGTAGACAGCGAGTTTCATAACCAACGGACCAAAATATCGAAAATAAAATGTCGTCCCTGTAGTAAAAGATGGCCCACACATAATGCAAGTAAATTTCCCCATGCTTAATAACTCTGAATAGTACAACTTGCATTTTATCAAAAAATTTTCCTCAAGCGTAGTAAAATCACTTACCGCATCACTGACGTTCGTCTAGCCATGCCTATCGGGTGCAGTGACAGGGCAACATGCGGGTGCGCGTCAATACTGGCAAACTTATATCTGTTTTCTCCTCGCAAATACACTTAACATGATTATTTTTTGTCATGCAATACATCATCTGAAAAGTCCTAAAATAGGCTTTCATCGTTGGAATTTCGTTTTTTCCGAGTGTGACTATTAATTTGTGTAGCCAATTTTGAATTTGAACGCCATATTCACAGTTATTTTACACATTTTTTCAAATTTTGACAACATGTGCGCATAGAGCATTGAAAAGTTTACTTTACTAGCAATTTTATTCAAAATCGTTTCGAAATTGAATTTTTTACAGTGAAAATTCTTTTTGGATTAAATATTTAAAATGCTGTAGCTTTTTCAAAAAGCTGAATTTTGCCAAAAAAGAAACTTACACCACAGGGTACGGCTATGACGACTTTACTTGTGGTTAAAATATTTGCATTGAATTTTCCAACACCCCGTACATAAACATATAAACACACGACGGTGTTTACTGTGTTGATTACTGTACGTTTTGTTAATGCGGCAAAACTAATTGAACTATTTTACCGAAGTAGGGCCGGCAGCGCTCTTCTGTTATCGAAGATGAAGCAAACAGGTGGGCGCAGTGCAACCTCAACGCCTGATCATGACCACGATCTTGTTTCATAATTAGCTGCCAGTGCAAGTTCTGTGCATCATTGGCCACGGCGGATACTCCAGAACATTAAGTATTTATTAGGTACTGTACTCGGCCGTCAAGAATGATAGGAAAGAAATTCTGTTGATATTTGGCAGTTGATCATTTCCAAAGCGCAATTCTTCCTATAATTCGGTGACGACCAAAAAAATTTATGCAATTTCAGCTCGCAATCAAGCATCACTCTGCAAACTTCGGTAAACTTCAGCTCGGTACACAGTTCATCTACAAAAGATAGTTATGTCAGATCTGATTGTTTGTGCATACGTTTGAACTTAACTTCAGAATTGCGACTTCAAGCCAATAGCTTCGCGCCATTGTGGAATTACCCAAGATTCCTCGCTGCAAAAAGAGTGACGCTATTGGCTGGACGTCATAATTCGTATCGATGTAGAAACGTATACACAAACAATCAGATCTGACACAACTATCTTCAGTAATTGAACTGTGGGTCGGGATCACAAATACGTTATGATATCATATAAAACAAATTTTTCACCCAAGTAAGAAGTTCTTCCACAAAAGGCAAAAGTAATGAAAATTTGGTTTGGTTGCAGGTGATGGCAAAAGTATACTTTACTTTAACCTTATGTTTGAATGCACCTCCTGCATTGCAATCGGTTCGTAACTTTTTGAGTTGTCTTGGTGACAGACAGACAGACAAACAAATAGACAGACAAACAAGACGAAAACATAACCTCCTTGGTGGAAGTAACTATCGACAGCAAACCTAACTATGACCTGGGAGCCAACAGCTTCATAGAATGGAAGCTCGGCTACGGTTCTTCCCTACTGAGATTGTATCTAAAATACCGTAATTTTCTCCTATCTAATTGCGAAAGCGTAACGGTCGTGCTAACGAACTAAGGAAAGAAGGAAGGAAGGAAGGAAGGAAGACGGCAAGGAAGGCAGGAACAAGCAGAATTATAATACGATGATGATTATTCAATTTATCCCTAAATATAAGAAAATATCACGAACTTGCATTTCAAATTTTTAATTTTTGCTTGTCCAACGGCTGGAATCACTCTTTGATCACACATTATTAGCCCCCGGAGGAAATCCCGCTGCGATCAATTCTCACCAATGATCACGGTTGATTGCTATCAGAATCATGTCAAAAAGTGGTCACAAAACCACGCGGATCATGCGAAATCAGGCGGAATCCTCTGGAAGGCGGTCACAAAAAGACGCCTATTCAGCACTCTGATGCATCCACATTCCTGATTTCTTCGCATAGACAATTTAATTGCTCCATTTATTTTCCCAACTCGATTATATACTTGTCAATAAAACAACTTTTTGCTGAGAGACGAAGATAATATCCTGAGGTAGCCAACATAGCGAGTCAAAATTAACATTTTCTGTGATGCTTGACTGCGTGCAAGAAGTAAATAATTTTCATTCTTGTCAGAGATAGAAGGGGCTTCGCTGCTCAGCAGTCAGCAGATGAGAAGCATAGGGCACTCATCTATCACGATTGTTTTTGCTGGCAGTTGTATCAAGGAGAGTGTAACAATGAAGAAATGGTATCAACGAAGTCTTCACCGTCATTTCAGACGACCCAGTACATTAGTTTATTAATATATACGCATTATGAAGTATCATATGGTGTTGATAGGTATTGCTTAACTGTCTTCTCTGCTTCAGATAAAGAAAACAGTAGGGTTTATATAAATAATATCTGCTACAGAGTTGCTGTCCATTGAATATTCTTTCTTTATTCGATATTTAAAGCAATGGACAAAATCAACATCTCATGCTGAAAACAAACAAGCAATTTCATCAGAAAGTGTAGACCCTTTCGTTCTATTCGTAAAGTGATGTTCAACACAACTGACAAAATCAACATATCCTGCGCATCTTGTCGCAGACGGACAATCAACTCCACGATAATGTGCAGGCACTCTTACAGCGCAGAAGAATCATATTCCCATCACGGTTTGCAAACCAGACGTTGCGAATCATCAAATTCCCGAGAAGAAATGATGAGGGCCAATCGTGCAAACCATCAGCAGATGCTGCTTATCACGTCCAGGCAATCTGCAACTTTTGACTACAGACGAAAGCCTCGCGCTTACGGGCTGATGCTGCTCTGGCTGACTCTGCTGGCTCCTCTGCAAGCTGTTCAATCTGCTGACGTCATCAGAATAGGTAAGTACGACTTACTTCTATTGCTTCTATTGCATAAACAGTGGTGGGATGTTACAATGTAGTACGTGCGTGCTCTAGAACGCACTGTATATTTCAAAGATGGGACGACTTTTGCCGCTGACCCAGTCGCGAACAAGCAGAACGATTACGTTTTTATCTTTAGCCAGGCCGTGTTAGAGGTCTGCTACGTGTCTACAACCAACCAACTCCCGCCTCCGCAGTGCTTTGCTTTCGACAAGATCCTTGCTGTCCGATTTGTTGTGATTGTACGGTACGGAGGAGAGTGTGAAATACGTACACGATGCCGCTATTTACTGTTAACGATAAATTCCGAAAAGGGTTGAATTTCAAGTTAATGGCACGAAGAACGATAACCTATACTTTAAAGTTTAACAGGGCTGTTGCAACATCCGAAATAATTAACATTAGTCTAATTAGTCTAATGAACACACTACACTGCTTTTAAGTTCTGCATTGGAGTGATCAGTCGCTTGCAGAGAGTGGCAATGGACATGTTGGACATGTTTACGCCCTCCTGAGTGTACTCAGATCAAAGGTAATTGATTAATTTCGCAGAGTCAGACTCACACTCTTCTTGGAACTCTCTTTGCTTCAGCTATACAAGTGCTAAAATATCACAAGAAATCTGTTTAAACTTACATGTCCTTGCTGTACGGGGCAGAGGCCATGTAAGCCTCTGTAAAATAGATTTCTCTCTCGTTTCTTAAAATTTATTATTTGCTGTGCAAATACGTACCTGACACAACAAGCCCGCCATCTACAGTGTATCTTTTAATACGGATGAAATCTATTTGAAGTCATACCTGTTTCTACACTGCGCCGCATTCTGTTGACGTGATCACCATCACAGGTAGAAAATTTTACCTAGGGTATTTAAGCTCTTGAATTTTTCAACAAAATCCGTCCAATATACTACCATTATCTAATGCCTGGGTCACAGTATGCCTTTGCTCTCGCAACTTCATGAGAGGATGTGCAGCTCGCACGTAGTGCATGCTACCGTATCTATGATACTGACTTTAAAATTGTATTGGTAAACTATGAGAGCTGTACATCCTTGCACCAAGTTGTGCGTACGAAATCAAAGCGGGGCCCCGGCAAAAGGTAAGTAACTTAGAAATGGAAACCATTTTGGGCATGGTGCGAAACTTGGAGTATCTAGACTGTCAATTCTACGACACAAAAGTTAACTAAGCAACAATTTTCGTCTCGTTACTTCTTGGTACACGATTATATCTGGAGTCAACTTTTCGTGCACATATATGGAGCAATTGTTGCATATTTACACACTATCTCCGTTCGGGATAGTATCGGTAGTACCCGCATCGGCACAATATCCGATCGTCAGCATGACGCGCACTAATAAGGGGGATTGAGCTTCTTTGTTAGACGAGTGGATTCTTACGGTGATTGGATTTCTCAGCGATTATTTCCACCATATAGATGCTACTGCGGGGGTACTGATCCTAACCAGGAATGGGATATGGTCGGGGGTTACAGTTGTTGCATCATGAGCCTTCCTTCTCTGGTGCTTAGTTCTGACCATCCGTGGTTGATTGTCGCAGTGTACTCCTCTGGGGCCATTAGGCATTATATCTGTAGCACGAATCAGTGCATACAGATATTCCACTTGCGGAGCGTTGTCCAATTGAAGTTGCCTTTAGGAGACATGAGCAACATTACAATTTCTTCTGGAGCGAGGCGCTCTTTTGCTTCCTCGCACCTACCTCCTATCGATAAATAGTTACACCGATGTCATCCCAATACTTCCATTTCTTTTTGCGAAAGTTTACCGCGGTCAAAAGGCTATTGATTCATTCTGAAGTGATGTACTCTCTCTCGCTTCCAAGGACTGGCTGTTTGTTTACACGTCGAGCGTCTGGACGCTTGTGTTTGTTTTCTGGGCAGCAACGGCCATGTTTGCTGTGATTGTACGGCAAACATCAGGCCGGTCGACCAATACACACTCTGCGAGTACTTCCTTACATGCACAAGAGTCAGAGCTTTGTGGCGCAATTTGGTGTTTTCTAGAAGATGGAATTCTTTCCGAAAGCCGGAATTCATACGTCAGTCTACAGTTTTGGCATTTTTCACATCTAGGTCAACCCATGTGACAGCCTGCAAGAGATTATGATGATAGCTCAATTCCTTATACCAGTTTTTAGGGGTAAATACACGCATACCAACTTTGAGATTGCTATCTCAATTCTAAGTGAATAACTCAGAAAGCTGTGCCCTTTTCTATTGTTTAAGCAGACCCAGTAATATATTCAAACGTAGAGAAGTATGAACGTAAGAAAAACAACTGTCGTGGGAACCCAAATTTTCCAAGTCTATCAACAGCCTAGCATTCCGTATCGCCTCATCTCAAGAGAGTTCAACAATTATGTACACGATACAAGAGGCTTCATGTGGTTCACGCAATCTTCCTACTTTACCTTCCTTGTCTGATAGATCATTTTACCCTAGGTAGGTCAACTGAATTATGCCCTGCCTCCATTAAAACAAAGACCCCTTTTTTTCTTGAGGAGAGCTGTTTAACCGCTTAGACCTAAGTCGAGACGACTCAATTAAGTCCAAAGGCGAGTCTGTTGGATCACACCCACCATCCTGCCCCTACTAAGACAGTGACCGTTTCCCTCCTGCAGGAGGGTTGTTCGACCGTCCCGATCTCCGCCAAGACGCTGCCTTCAGGTCCGCCGTCGAGGCTGTCAACAGCGACCGTCAGTTGCTGTCCCGGTCTCGTCTGTCTGTTCAGATCGAGACAGTCTCGCCGGGGGACTCCTTCGCTGCGGCCAAACGAGGTACCATTGACTGCGGGACCTCCAGTATAGGCTCTCGGGACCTGATGTGCTCAGGAGCGAATGCGTCGCGCATCGAAATTTGCTCAAGTGTCGGGCCAAAGGCGCATCTCAAATTTTCTAAATTCCTCTTCAATGTATTTGATGAAGCTTTCAAGGTCGAATGCAAATTTTTGGTGACACTCTGCATAAATTTTTGAAATAGAAGTTACTACAGTTCAAGAGCTTATGTAACTCTGCGCATTTATTGTCGCCGTATTATGCAAATGGTTAAAGTCTCTCAGTGTAATTGGTAACGGCGTTAGGGCTGTAGGCAATTCATAGGTTATAACATTACATAATTTTTATACACAGGCCATTACAAAGAGAGCCCGCATGCAACACTATGCGCCAATTCTATATAGATTCTTAGCATTGGAAAGTCACAGCAGCACTTGGGTTTATGCATCATTACCGTATTTTTGTCGCTAAAAAACTACACAGGTATCCAATAATACTTTCTAAACTTTTCAAGTTTTGCCTTTCCATAAGATAAGAATCGCAGTGCTACACAAGCAATGTTCACTTTGTTGTTATCCCTAAAGAAAGCTTTAGAACATACCCCATCGTTACTTTGTTTTCGTTTTAAATTGTTTTGCCTTTAATAAGATAAATCGGTAGTCCATGCGACAATACTTGACAAATTCTTCTACTTTTGAGGTCAGTGTGTCAGATGCTGAAGTAGGCACCATTACCTTCTTTTTTAGGTTACTTTGATAGTAATTAAAGCATTAATTCGAGTAAAAATATTTAAAAATTATTGTATTTTTGTGGTCAGCGTGTCAGATCCTGAAGTCAGGTGTGGCGGCGGTGTTCGGGCCGCAGTCAAGCCACAGCTGCGCCCACGTCCAGTCCATGTGCTCCGCCAAGCAAGTCCCTCACATCCAGACCCGCTGGTACTACCCTCTGGACTGGAGCCCCTTCTCCATAAACCTGTACCCTCACCCGTCTACGCTGGCCCAGGTGTGTATCATGGGAATGCCTGTACCCTCACCCGTTTTCGCTGGCCCAGGTGTGTATCATGGTAATGCCTGTACCCTCACTCGTCTACTCTAGCAAAGGCGTGTCATGGTAATGCCTGTACCCTCACTCGTCTACGCTGGCCCAAGTGTGTATCATGGTAATGCCTGTACCCTCACTCGTCTACTCTAGCAAAGGCGTGTCATGGTAATGCCTGTACCCTCACCAATCTACGCTGCCACAGGTGCGTGTCTCATGGTAAGAGCTGTGCTTGAACACGACTACGCTGCCACAGGGGTGTGTCTCATGGTACAGTAAAACACCGAAAATTAAGACAGTGCCGTTGGCATAATTTTCGGCGTTGGGCTTAATTTTTGGCGTCGAGAAGTTTTCCTAGTTTCCCCTTATATAGATACATTTCCTTCAACCGTACCAGAAGAAAACGTGCGGAGGGTCAACTATATTCTTATTATTATAGTAATATGTCAGAGTTATAAATAGGTACGTAAAATGAGATTGTCTGATATTTTTCTTCTAATGAAACATATGAACATTCATGTATTTAACATGAAAATGTTAATTGGCAAATTAGAGTTTATTTTAGGTTTTTCTCAGTAAGACGTCTTCTGGATTTTATAATTGTTTTTGGAAAAGCTTTCGATAATCTTTGCGAAAACGACTTTCGCAAAGATTGTCGAAAGCTTGGCCAAAAAAATGATAAAATCCAAAAGATGTCTTACTGAGAAAAACCTAATAAATTATGTAACCTGGATGTTCATTATTTTCATCGATAAGAAATTAGAGTTGTGAATAATAATATACTTACTATGAAGTCGAAAATCATAAAAATGCCACAGTTTCCAGAACTACACACATTCCAACGTGTCCTAGAAATTGCATGAACATCCACCAAGCATTTTAGGTGCAAGAAAACAGTGACCGAAAATCAACACCCAAAAATGACACCTAAAGATACCAACCCCAATACAGACCAGAGATCCCACAAAAACCCGAACGTTTATGAAATCAAAACATTTCCCTAATAAATTCTATTGATTATTGAAGTAAAAAACAACTTGTAGTTGGAAGGAAGTAAAACACGACAACAAGGTTTACATGGTCGTTCACTGGTTCGTTCACTGCAATTGTAACATGAGTCTTTCGTCTCCGTCACTATAGCTCTGAAGCTCTGTGGTCGACTGCAGCTGTGTATTTTCCAGGTCTAGCGAGCATCTATTTGCACCACGTACCAGTGCACGTACAGTTGTGGTCTAAATTCAAATTGGACTTTATCTATGTCTGTGGTAGGTAGTCGACTTTGGTTGCTTGGGCGTTTAAGTAGGTGTGTAGTATGATTTGATTTGGTAGTCAGTTAATGATTTCTTCTCTTTGCATGTCATTCCGTTGACAGCTAACATTCTCTGCGTCTGAAGCAAGTCTTTTCTCCCAGCAGCTAGTTTCATAGCTGTACTTGCATCTGAAATAATTATCTTCCTTCATCAGGCAGTGGTTTGCGACCAGTATAGACAGAGTAATGACTGCCTCCGAGAATGAGCTGTTTTTTTTTTTTCCCCAAAAACTGTTCTCTCGTTACTTTCCATCACTAGTCCTTATTACCTCCACTGTGCCTGCAGGCATACAGCTCGGTGCTGCGGGGCCTGGGCTGGACGAAGTTCACCATCATCTACGAGACGGTGGACGGGCTGGTGAGGGTGCAGGA
>LQNS02007217.1:7797703-7812527 GCA_001587735.2 Parhyale hawaiensis | reverse complement strand
TACAGATCGTTTAAGGCTGCCAATACCAGCACCAGCAAAGACAGAGCCATCAAGACCATTCCAAACATCCACACACGATGGAAAAAACGAACGGGAATACTGGCCCGTACGGCATCGTAGCGGTTCCAAGGCAAACTCATGAAGAACACCAGTCCGCCGAGTATACCTCACCCGAACGAATGGATCTGGAAGAAACTCAGACACTGGATGACTGCGGCAGTTATAGATTTTATAGAAAAAACAGACTCCACCAACTCTGCGACGATGCGCCAGATCACAGGGCGCAACACCACCCAGCATGAACGCAGATCGACGAACTACTTTGTCAAGCAAACACAGATGGCAATCGGCAGCAGAACCCCAGACTACAGAGCAGTACTCCAGAACAGGGAGGACAAAGCAATTGAAGCAGCGACGTGTCAATTGTACCGAGCCAAACACCCTCCAAGCACGCCTCATAAGACCAATTTTCTGCGATGCACGTGAGGCAACCGAACGAATGTTATTGTTATTGGGTGCACGAGAATACGCGTTGGTTTCGTAACAGCCTTTTCTCCAGTGTAACAGTCTCAGGAAAAGGGCATCGTGCAGGTCCAAATAACAGATACGAAACTGACAATAGAAAAGTTACATAGAAGCTACCAGAAGCTTTGTTCTAGCTACTGGAGAAATCATTTGGAGTTTTTAGAAAAAGGAACACTTCGCTATTTTTTACAAAAAAAAAAACACAAACTAAAAGGGAACTGGATGATACCATCAGCAGCGGAAGGGTTGCCATACTTTTTTTGTCTTACGATGCACTGCTTACACTGCTCCATATACAGTAATACTGAAGTATAATACCAGCTTTCATGTAGCTTACGCAGAGCAGAAAATTCTTCCTTAAAAGCAGTTTTGCGCCTACACAAATATAGTATATCTCTCGTGAAGAGCAGTCTCCCTACCGAGGCATTGTTATCTTCAACAAAAGCTGTTATATTTCCCTTTGTAGAGTTTCTTAGCACAGATTTGGTCGGACGTATCGGCTATGTCCTCACCCTCTACGCTAAGCTTATTTTGCACACACCCTTGTTTGTATAAGAATCACTGAAGTTCCTCGGGAAGAAAGCAGGGCCTTTGTTTTCAAAGTTCGACGTCAATAGGGCGAAGACTCTGTTCAGTTTTCTCACGCTCCAGTCTCAGGTGTTGGTCCTAACGAGTCTTTACTCCTGCCTTTGTCTTCTCTTGAGACTGCAAAAAAGTCTTGCCTGCGCCTTCCGTATGACACCATTACTTGGCTTTGGAATTACTTATTACTACGTCAAATGAGACTTGGAAGCTATCGAAGTTCGAGATCAGCATGTTTTGGATAAACAGGACCAATAATTTTAACCTCTACATAAAAGTGTTCCTGCTTTTCAGCTGACTCAAAACTGTGTTTTATGATCGTTATTTCAATATTATTGGGGCATAATGAGGTAAAAATGTCTAATTAACTGCCACTCTCCATTTTCTTCCGTGAAATTTAAGTGCCTGTCGAACTTCGCTCTTGATCAACAGCTTCATTATCTCCTTTAGTTTTTGTCTCACATAGTTATTTATTTACATTTATACATACCATGTATGAATATTTATTATACACAAAAGTAGGTATTGCAGCGGTTCCGCTGCTGTTGTCTTCCGTAATTCTTTGTTACATGGATGCCAGCGAGAGAACCACTGAAGAATTTTCCCCAGTGTAAATAACAGCCATTATCTGATCCAATCGTCGTTCCTGCTACATATGAATATAATACTGTTTTAAATTTATTACCTTCCATACATTCCTGATCATAACTTTACGACTAGTTGAACAACTAAAAAAATGTTCTGCTTGGATAGACTTTCAAGCTTTTGAAACAAAACATTTTATGTCTAATTAATTTAATAAGAAAATCACATTTGTAGTACCTGTCGTGTTTACCAGCTGATAAAAAATTAGACTAATAATTAAAAACTAAGAAAGCCTTTAAAATAAATTTGAAGTTAACAAAAATGACCAGTAATGAGTCATACTTCTGTTCTTAACTTCGAAAATTCTTGAAATTAAGGTTTCAAGAGGGTTGTGTAAGATTACTCCAAGCAGTAAAGATGGCATCACAAACATCATTTATTGTCTCAAATTGTTATTAATTTCTGAAGACATGCCTTACCATTTATCCCCAAACTTCCTTTTTTTTAATTCGAAACTGGGAAACAAATTGGATGATGAAAAAGAGGGCATGATTTTCCTGAAAGGAAATATGTTTGTCAAGCGAGCGATGTGAATTGCTGCAATACCATAGTGAAAGAACCATCCATAAGTACACAAACGAAGGCCCTCCGTCATAGTGTGTGCTCTCTGAAACATGTTCAACATAAATAACCGCTGTTTGGCGCCTTTGTTCAATTTGAAGTTTCATTGCGTCTCTGGAGGAAATGGTACCCCACACCGTGACGGAACTTCCACCACTGTTCCGAGCAAAATTTATTCCAGGAGGTAACTCTTTAACGTGCCATTAATGATGCAGGACCGTCTACTCATAAGTAAAATTTCGCTTATCAGGAAACAAAACTCTCTTCTGCTGTTCAGTATTTGTGTTTGGTGCTCACAGGCAAGCTCTAACCGGTCTACTCTGTGATGTGGAAACAGAAGAAGCCCATGTACACGACTTAATTTTCAAACCCTTTTGCCTCAAGTCTCGTCTAATGGTTACTGGACCACGATCGGAATCAGTGATTGCCTTAATTTATTTTGGTAATCTTCTCCTATATTGAGGGGCAACCCCACAGATTTTCTGTGCTCAATGCTTGTGAAACTTTGTTAGTCTATCTCCAAAGTGTGCAGTGTGTTGTCTAATAAATGTCAGAGTCTGAAAGAAACTAGTAAACTTCTGCTTTTCTGTCTAACTTCAGTTGTGATTGCACGCTATGTTAAATCTTGCTTATGCAGCTCAGCGAACTGACCACGTTCTAGTACGATAGGTTGTTAGCCTTGTACACAGTGACGACTTCACACCGTGAGTGACAGTCTCTAACTGAGGTGAAATTAATGAATTCTCCTGCATTTGACTGGATTTGCAACCTGGTCTTAAAGCAAAGAACAGAAAACAAACACCTATTGGGGTTGACAGAATTCACTAAAATTGGACATTTCGGGACGTATCTCCTATCATTAGAAGAGTGAAAATATGAAAACTAAAAATCTAAAAGGAGTAATTCATTTTAACTAAAGTAGGGAGATATGTTGCCAGGGGGAGGCATAAAAGACGAATGACCGGCGTTCGCTTGGAGGGTCCTACTATCGATGATTGCACAGTAGGACCATATGGAACAACAGTCGTGGTACAGTCATTGTGCAGAGGTATCAGAGTATGTCTTAAATTTTGGATTATCTAATTAGCACCTTATTTACTTCATATGTGCTTTTCCAATTTAATTGACTAGACAGAAGGTCCTTACCTTCATCAAATTTAATTAGAAAAGGTTTTGAAGTGTATCCATGTATAATTGTATATTTTCGGTTTTTCAATTGGTTCTAAACTTGTGATCAGAAGTGTATCTCCAACAAAGTCCTAGGCGGCTGCAGAAGCTAATACGGAAACACAGCATAGGGCGGCCTTAAATTCAATCAAGAATCAATTGTATCTCGACTATGACAGGAAATATTCCCTCAGTAGCTCCTGTCCAACGACACTGTGGGCTATTGACGCCACCAAAATTCGTCGGGTATCCGAAAGGCTCCCTGATACCGCGTGAAGAGCAGATAAGAGAGGAGCTTATGAGCTCTGATTCACTGTACATTTAAATAGATAGACTTCTACGCGACTTCCTCTCCTTTTTAGAAACCGCAACGCTCACTGTAAAAAAAACTACTTCATTGCTTTTGTAGATGCACCGACGATGCAAAGTTCAATTCAGGGAAAAACAATATTCACTCGTTTGTTTTTGAGCCCGTGGGGCAGCCTGGAGCCCTGGACCGCTCGTATGGCATCATCCCCAGCAAATTTACCTGCCACGCCTCGTACTTACACTGCTGAGGTTATGCGAGCGCTTTGTTGTAAGTCTTTGTCTTCCGGAGACTTAAGAATAAAGCCGCTGCAAAGGCTCATAAAATTCCTGCTTACCTCCCTGGAGGCCAAACTCTGAAGCTCTGTAGGCACGACTTGGACGGCAGCGCTTGTTGCAATCATGTGTTTGTGTCCTGTTTGTTGCGGAGCATGTGTTGTTAATGTTAGTGATGAGATGTACGAGTCAAGCAGAATATAACCAAAGGTAAAGTCACAGTGCAGTGTGTGCTAGCGACGGCAATAGTGACGACGAGGTCATTGTTGGAAGTTGTCGTGCTATAGTTCTCGGACGGTTTTTCAATTTGAAATCAGTATTAGTTTAATTCGCCGCTTATATTAAAATCATTGACTATGTACTAGATAGCAGGATAGAGAACTGCGCCCGCCATGCAAGTTTGGTACGCGGATTTTTGATCAGCGTGTCTGGAATTTACATTCCATTGCGAGGACCCCGGTCAAACCAAAAATGGATACGGTCAAGAGTCGCCATAGCTCTGATATTCTATTGTTGACTGCAGCCGTGCTTTCTTATAGAGGCCTATAGCGGTCATCTATCTACAGCACAAGCCACTGAGTGTGGATTTCCAAATTGGAGTGTGCTATCAAACAGTCTTTAACTTCACCTCTGCTTCATAATGTCAAACTTGTTATTGCTTCAGAACTGTGATAAAAATTCAAGGAAGTAATTGAAGGTAAATGTAGCATTATCCGATGTTTTCAACATTGTGAACATATCCAACGAAAATGACACTGACAAAGGCCGTCCCAGAGGTGGACGCTCATCCTCAGCTCTTCCCGAAAGTCATAAAGGCCGGGGCGAGAGGATGAGGAGAAATCGAAAGCGATCTATTTGAGAATTGGCCAAACAGATGGATATCAGCAAGAACTTTATGAGGACCATGGCACTGCACGCAAGTTTTCTCTCTTCTAGAAGAGAAAGTATTAACAACTTTATGAGGACCATGACAAAGACTGCACGCATGTTTTCTCTCTTCTAGATGAGAAAGTGTTAACAACTCACTGACCTCCAGAAACAGAACCCAGCTGACAAAACTTAGCTTCTGCTAAACTTCCTGAAGGACGTTACGCGAGGAGATGCAAAATTCAATCATCAGATTTACTAAGTGCTTGGAAATCAAACTAAACACATTCCAGACAGTAGGTGAAGTATATGTCGTCGTCAAACAGCTATCTTCAAAAGTGGCTTCTATCCTCTCCGGATCTGACCCTCCTAGACTTCTGTGCTTGTTTCTTCTTAGAGCCTGATGCCAGTGTCCCTGTCCACCATTAATTTGAAGTTGTCTCTGGAAACGGCCAAAGGAAAAAACTCAGGAAGAGATTCTTGCACCAATAGAGACTGAGAGGGAAACTTCTGAGAGTAGACCGAGCAGAGGAAGGGTATATTAAAAAATGAGAACCCGGAATATGTTAAGTGAGACTATGAATCATCCGATGTATTCAATAATATTTAATCACGCTTTGCTACTATAGAAATATTATTGACAATTTATTTGCTTCGGGAATATTTTTCACACCTTGTATCTGGTGAAGCAACTTCCTATCGAGATGGAATTGATATTCTCCAGGGCACATAAGTTTTCACGAGATTGTTGGTTAAAATAACAAGAGCTTGGTTTTTTCTATCTGTGAATCAGCGTGGAAGGCTTCAAGATCACTTTGTGAGCTATTTTTTTTTTACAAATTCGACTTCAATCTATTCATATTAAGACAATTTTTCCTGGAAATGATGTGGTCGGTCAACTGTAAACTGCTTAAAGTAAATATGTTTTTGTTAGAAGACGACATATTATTATAAACGTCTTATTTAAAGACTAACGATCCGTTTAGGGTTATTGTAATGTGTACAATTTGTGTGTATAGAAGTTGACACAAAAATGACTGGAAATTGACCCTCTGTCACCCGAAGAATCTACAAAATAAGCCTGGTCAACGCGATGACTTCCGGGTGCTGGTCACTTCCTTACTACGTCACTAAACACTTCCTCTTAAGGTCGATCTCTTTTTACAATTTAAATAATTTAAAATTCAAATGTAGAGTGTTGCTGTCACCGTTGCTGCAAACGTGCATTTTCGAGACTCTTGCGACCAGGTATGTGCTTGCGCTTGGCCTGCTGATTCAACATTACTTGGTGGCAGAATGCTACTCCTCATGATGTGAATGTGCCCCTTAGCCTGTGTGATAAACTTACTACCTCTGACAAAGAGTTTATGTTTTTGGTGTGTTTGTTTGTCTGCGTGCCTGTTTGTCTTCGTCTCATGGTTTGTCACCACGATAACTCAAAAAGTTAAGGACAGATCCCTATGAAATTTACATTGATTGTTAGGCATGTTAGCAGTAACAGATGGTTAATTTTTAATAAGGATCCGATCAAACATTTGTTTGTATGTCCGACTACTTTTTCTTAGTAACAGAAATCAAAAAGTTCCGGAGGGATTATTGTAAAATTTACATGAAGTGTTTGGTATGTCACGAAGAGTAAATGAACAAACAAACAAACAAAAGATGATCTGTTTGTTCGCTTGTTATCACCCACGAAGGAAGTGAGAGAGGTGATAATCGTTTCGTTGAAGATTTAAGTATATATATTTGTATGCATATATTTCGATACGGCCTATTAAATGGGCAACAGTATTCCTATACGGCCTGTTAAGTTGCCACCGTCTCGATAGAGGTACCAAAAATCCAGACCATCTAACGGCCTGTTAGCTTCAAATAGTACAAAATGTATTAAAAATGCCATAGATTTTAGGAAATTTGGTCTCATTTTGAAGGAAAATAAGTCTACGTTGAAACGCACGTCCACTTCTCGACCACCACTGACCCCCACCCTAGTACAGCACCCCTTCCAATGAGCTCTTATCCCGCCAATCTTGTAGGTTAGGATGCTAGGACTGGTGTTGCTAGTATTATAATGAAGTTTAATACATAGTAAAGCCGTATATATACCTATATATACTTAGGATATTAGCAGATTCAGTCCTTGCCTCCTAACCTACAAGGTTCTCGGAGGGGGTGTACCTCTATCAGGCCAAGTAGGTAGATACATATATATATTTGTCTGTCCACCCAACAAGTGGTCGAAGGAGTAGAGCAATGTTCATAATTTTTTCAGGGAGTCTGGTGGGTTGCCCTCGACGTGACCCATGCCAAAAAAACTAAGAATAGCTGGCAATAAAAATGACGGCGATGAAATTTCTTCTCTAACCAAAAATAGGTAGAAGGAGTTGAGCTATGTCCATGATTTTTTGCAGGGAGTCTGGTGGGCTGTCCTTAATGTCATCTATGCAAAAAAAAAAACTAAAACTATTATTAGCTGGCCATACAAAGGGACGGCAATGAAATTTGCTCCCTACCCAAAAACGGGTAGAAGGAGTTGAGCTATCTTCATGATTTTTACAGGGAGTCTGGTTGGCTGTCCTCGATGTTACCCATGCCAGAAAACTTGGATTAGCTGATCATAAAAATGACGGTAATGAAACTTGCTCCCACCGCGGGTGATGGTTGTACGCTACCGAGACGTTCTAATTTGTCTCTGTGTTTGATTTTATGTTTGTTAGCAAAATAACTCAAAAAGTTATGAACGGATATTTCTGAAATTTACAGGAATCGTTTGTATTGCTGAGACATAAATGATTATATTTTGGGGATGATCTGGTGGCCTGTTTGTGTGTTTGACTAATGTTTGTCAGTATGTTTGTTAGCAGCATAACTCAAACGGATTTTCAAGATCTCTTATTACTGTCAGAAGGCACAAATGATTAAATTTTGTTGTTGATACGAAGAAAATCATAGTTTCAGAAAAATTGTGAAGCCTTCGTTACTGTTCCTTTGCTTGACGGAGGTATGCGCTCTCAGAGTGCTTTAGTTTACCGTGTACTTTTAAGGGTATGTGTGAACCTCTTGTGGTTTTAACAAACATTATTTTTGTCAATAAATCGGTTAAGTAAGTAACTCAAATACGCCTGAAAATTCACTTCTTGCACTGCTTCCCCAGGACCTCCACACGATGGAGCTCAAAGAATTCCGGCACGGAGGCAGCAACATATCCGCTCTGCGTCTGGTAGATCCCGCGTCCCCTCTACTTCAGCACGCTCTTAAGGACCTCACCGTCGAGACCATCGCTAACGCTGAGGTATGGTGGTGGTGGTAGGGGGAGGGGTTGATGGTAGTGTCGAAGTCGCGATGGTGGTTTTGGTGATGGTAGTAGAGGTAGTGTCGAAGTGGCGATGGTGGTTTTGGTGATGGTAGTAGTGGTAGTGGTAAAGTGGTGATGGTGGTTTTGTGATGGTAGTAGTGGTGGTGTCGAAGTGGCGATGGTGGTGGTTGTGGTGGTGATGATGGTGATGGAAGCGATGATGGCAGATATCGTACAGCCTTATATTTCTCAACTCACTGAAGTAAAGCAGAGTCGAGCCTGTATAGCCGACAGTGCTGGGTTCTACCTGTGTATCCGCTTTCTGTTGGTCGGTGGTATCAGTGCCTGTCAGACAGAAATGGTGGAAAGATACGCCATCTCGTGGGTTGTGAGTTTCCGTGAAGGCTGTTCTTTTTTTGCATATAAGTGTGCTAAGCTCTAACAGAATTTTTGGCTGCCTCAGAAGCGTTTTTTTCTGCAATTTTATCTTCTGGGCAGCCAAGAACTCAATTAGGGCAACACTATTCAATCGCACTAACAACTTGATGGGGGGGCTCTGCCACTCACACGTCGATCACACTACCGTATCTATGATACCGACTATAACTATATATGGAGACAAGCCGAGAGCTGCTCATTCTCACATCAAGTTGTGCGTACGATTGTACAGTGTGCTCCCGCCATTACGGCTGAAAATCACGCGGTGACTTCATGCGAAGCATGTGCGTGTCGGCTCTTTAAATGCCGGGTCAGTTTATGCAATCGTAAGCTCAACTTACGAGCTGACGTTCAGCTCGCACATTGCTCAACTCAAGTACTTTCCATAAGTATCTCGGCTTCCTACTTTCACGGTGTAATCAGGACGACCTGCGAGCTGAGCGTCCACTCATGAGTTGACCGTACAACTGCAGAGTCGGACCTCGCATGAGGCCGATGTCTGTTAGCGTAAAAATTTAACCCTATTCGCGCAAGTTTTGTTTTAACTGTAACGCTTTTCTACCCTATTGTATTCCTACGGGGAAAAATTCCTTTGGACCGAGGCAGCACGGATCGGTGCTGCTAGGGTCATAGACATTTTTTTAGCCTTTTTAGGTCTGAATTAATTATTACTTTGCCTAATAATAATCCTGCTTGTAAATTTCTCAAATTGGGTGATGAGGTTTGGTGATGATGGCTCCGCACTATGGCGAGTAGGCACTTTGGTTTAGCTGAATTTACAGCTGATTGTGAAGGCCTCTGGGACATAAAGTTCTCGCAGTGGCAGAGTGCTGCGCTTGCACGCTCAAGATCAGGCGTTGGTGTTCTCGCAGCGGAGGTGAATGCTTCGTCAAGTCCAGAGCAAGATCACTCACCTAGCCAGAAATAGGAACAGTCGGAAGTCACTCTTGTTGCATGAGTCTTCCGTCTTGAAAGCCATATTTTTTTTTGGTTGTATGTGATCGGCTGAAGTCGTACACTCTTTTGAAGCCTAGCAGACTTTTATCTACAGCACGAGCCAATGCATGTGGATTTTACTGTAAGGGCGTGCTATCCAATGGCTTCACTTTTACTTCTTTTATGTGTCAGAACTAGTACAATATATGCCCCCCATCGCATATGATATATTCATTTACATTGATTCATCATAGATGTGTTCTTTCATTATTGAATCCAATTATGCCTCCTCGTATTGTTCTACTTTTATTAGTTGTTTTCTAAGTGTATTAGTCAATACTTACTACATGTAAAAAAAAACTGAATAAAAGTGAGTATTAGTTTTGTCTCAGTGTAGCAATGCAATCACAAAAAAAAAAAGAATGGCGAACCAGTTACACGTGCTTTTATGTGAATGTGTTACATAACATTGATAGAGCGGCCCAACTTCATGCGGCATGTTACTGTTCCAAGGATCTTTCTAATGAAAACTCACAGTAAATACAAGAGAGTGACTGCAAGTCCTATTGTATTCGCAATATTATTCTTTGTATGTAAACTTTGATTTGTTGTGAATCTTTACAAAAACAAGAAGTGAACAAAGATATCAGTTAAAAGTATTCTGCCTTGGAGCTGAGAGTCGCATGGCAGCGGAGACGAAATTATTATCACTGAATTGATAAAACAGAAATATTTTATTTTTCGTGGAGTATCTAGGACAACTGGGAGTGGCCGAATGGCGATAGTTACTTATTCTTCCCTCCTTGCGGCCCATTTCTTCTTGGATTTCTTATTAACGGCCCTGCGGCATTTTCAATTTTTAAAATTATATAAGTTGCCTGCGTTTTCCGACTGACCGTATGTGCTTATTATTTATTTTTGTTCAATAATGCAGACTTTTTAACTAAGCGGCATAGAACACCGCTGATATTTTTAAATAAATAGCAGAAAGACTGCTGTAAAGCTCTCTAAAAAAAAGGCTGCAGGGCCTGTTACTCGAGGTACAGTACTAAAAAGTAGTCTTACTGAGCGGCTTCCATCTGTGGAATTAAATCATTAATGACTTATTACGTTCTCAGTTTACTCAATATTGCAGACTAGACGTTCATAATATATTACGATCTTTAGTCAAGAGCGAGGCATGCTCGTACCAAACATTTTATTACCTTGTACCATGTAGGTCTTCGGAGGAAGTCCAGATGACGGTTCCGCACGTCAACCCACGTGTGTGGAGTCACTCTGCTGGGTGTCTTCTGTGGTGCCGCAGTTTGCGACCAAAGAGAGAGCCAACGGCGAATTTTCTCCACAGTGCATGTAACCGCTGGTCTATCTGGTATTCTTCTTAATTGAGAATCCAGCAAATTTTTAACTCTATAATTTTAATATCAGAGGCTTACAATTTGGATAGGATATGATTGGACAGTGTTACAAATTGGACAGTGTATAAATAGCGACAGTGATGACTCATTACTGTGATGACTCACGGCGATGTTCTAATGGAGAATTACAAATTATTTCCATTTGTTCAATTTCCACCTTATGAATATGGGGTTTTATTGAGAACTTTGCTTGACGTATGGGTAGGTTCATTTTGTTTGATAGATATTGATAAACTTCTTCGGATTTTTCATTATTTGGCCAAGCTATCGGCAATGGGGAAGTTAGTGCCTTCGTCAGGGCGAAAAAGCTTTTCCAATAAAAAGATGTCTGGAGAAGTCTATTAATATCTGTCAAAACGAATAGGGGGTAGGATGGACTTTGTACTTTTAGTTGGAAATTTTTATTATGTCAGCAAAAAAGTCGCTGTGAAGCGAATTGCCGTATTGCTCTGATCGTACATACAGCACCCGTACGAGCAGTTTGAGTGTCTTGTTGTGGTACTCTGCGCATGATTCCGATTGATTCCTCCGTTCTTGTCACCAGTTTTTGTTTGATTCTGATGGTGATCAGGTGTGATTGCTCCGTGATCACGATCGCAACATGATTTCCCACCAGAACAAATCAAACGTAATCACAAGGTGAATTCACCGGTGCACAAGCAATGTTCAAAACTTGAAATACAACTAAGTGATACTTTCTTATGGCCACTAAGAAACTTTAGTGGCAGTTTGATATGTTGATTTTAAGAATTATAATTTCATTAGTTTTTACCCTGTCCAGTGTCCAAAAAGCATCTAACTCTACTAGTTCACCCATGCACTTATTTCAAAATTAATTAAGATTGATAAGAAATCCAATCTGTACCATTATCTATATAAATATTATAGACCTCTATTTTCTGGAAACAAACGTGGCTCCTCTTATTTGTTTATAATATCATAGACGGTTCTTGTGCTTTTACCAGTGATAGGGTAATTATGATCACGAATGTGGCCAGAGAGAGAAACTTTTCCATGGTGACCCTTCGATGATTTTCAAATGAAGTACAGATGGTGTACGCCACTCGACGTGCAAGGAGGTCTAAGGACTAAACTTTGTGACTGTCGGAAGGGCCAGCTGCCAGTTATCTCCACTCTGCGTGTAACCGTTGGAAGTTAAACTATCAAAGACATACATAACATAGTCAATCGAGTAGGAGACAAAATTTGGTCTTTTAATTTCATGTAGAATATCTTACTATTTGCAGATGTGAGCCGTTTGTGCATGGTAGAATATGCTTTTGTACAAATTTAAGTATGTGCGCCAATTGGCTACTAAATGAAATGTTTGACTTTAGAGAGGCGATTGTAGAATGATTAATTTTTATTAAGTAGAACTTTTACTGATTACACAAGCAGCAAAAGATTCATTTTCCAGCACGCTGCACTTCCAACTGTACCGTTGCCATCGATTGTCGTTTAATCTACTTTTTTTGTGCTACCTAACGATTCAATCACACAAGTAAAGCGCTGAAGGATACACAATTAAATACATTTAAATATGAATTTTGACTCTGAAGACAAAAGACTGTTAGATATGACTTCGGCTTAGGGAGCTGCAGCATGAACAGTGCATGCCGGTCATAGCTCTTTCTACCATGAGTCTTCCAAGTTGATAATGAATATATTCGACGAAAGATTAAATATATACTATCATATTGCATCGATAATGTGTAAGTGCCAAAGGGAGCACGATATTCATGCTTGCACATGTGTCACTAGATCATAGTTTCCCTTTCAAAGTGAAAAATAACAAGCTTCCAAAATTTCCCTGGATATCCGGAATTCCCGGGATTTTTATTTCAAAGTCCCGGATTTACAGCATCTCTATTTAGTACCGGGATTGAAAAGGTTACTCTCAACCTTTTTGTTTTTCTTTTACATTGAAATGAAACATTAGAAACTTGTGTGTCTCGAGAGTGATGGCATTGGATCGAAGAGGAACAGAGCTTAGGCTTTGCAGCTTCTGACACAATGGGCCTCTGGGTCTGGCCATTACCCTGTGTCTGAGGTAATCAGTGACGAGTACTTTCGGGCTTACGGTGGTTCAGTTCGAGTATTAGATGCTGTAACGTAATAGGCTGCTAGCAGTGGAGAACTCAAATCCGCCCGGAAACACACAGCCCACAGCTAGGGCATGCACAAACAGACAAGCCTCATCTGCTGAACAGCATGACATCCCATCACAACGGTCGGAGACGCACTGAGTCAAGACAGAGAATGTGGGTATATAGACTTAGGGTAGGCACTTACACTGTTTGCAGTTTAGGCATACTTCCGCTCTGTTGAATGAAAAAACACAGCGGTAATTATAAAAACTATGCTTTTTGATGCAGGAAGTATTGCTAAAGAGTATCTCTTCACGTCATTAGCACATGTATCTTATGCGAAATCTGAGCTGGCTCCAGTGAAGTTGGTGATATAGTGTCTCGCATGAAATTTCTCTACGGGCAATAACAGTAGCTGCCAGCAGACTCATCGTTTTACGCGTATGAATATCTGCTTTTTGTAAGGTGCTTTAATGAACTCTATTAATGGTACGGATGTGTTCAGTTCGACTACTTTAATCGAGATCATCTAATTACCTCCGCCAAGGAGGTTATGTTTTCGTCAGGTTTGTCCGTCTGTCTTTCTGTCTGTCATCAAGATTACTCAAAAAGCTATAGGCCAATTTTGAAGAAATTTACTAGGATTGTTAGGTATGTTAAGAGGAACAGATGATTAACTTTTAGTGAAGATCCATCAATTTATTTGTTTGTTTGTCTGCCTTATTTTTCTCAATGTTATGACTCAAAAAGTTTTGAACGGATTTTTATGAAACTTACATAAGTTGTTAGATATATTATGAAGAGTGAATGACCAAATTTTTGTAACGATCCGTTTGTTTGCTCGTTTGTCACTGTTTTAAGTGAGTGAGGCTTGAGTGAGATGTGGTGGTTTCCAACTAACACTTTAAACTCGATCCTAATGGGCGAATCCAACGCTCCTGATCGCCGATCTCGACCAAGTTACAGGTAGTTAGCTAAACTGTCTTCGAGCAGGCGAATCTATCACACCGCGTTACTATCCTCATTCCCGCGCAGGCAGACAAGTCTTCCTTGGGCCCGAGCTGGCGGCACGTGTTCCCCTCAGGGCCGGACTCTGCCCTCACTAGGCCGGAAGAGTCCGACAGCCTCGCAGGGGCCGAGGGCGCGAGGGACACAGATGCCGCTTCTTACCTCAACGTCTCTGCCCTCCCGGTACTGTGGTGCATTATTGCATATAAAATATTAGATTTTACGTAGGTGGGCACTTGCGGCCTTTTTGCAGCCACATTTTTTTTACCATATCCGCTGTACTGCTGTCTTTTCTCTCAGCTCTATGTACACTGAAGCCTGCAGTGGATGAAATATTGTGGAAACTAATTTGCTATTTACTACATCTAATATGCTATCGTTCTTCTTCCATCTTTCCCTTACAAAAATATTCTTTACCATTAAGCACAAAGTTGCTGAGGAGCGTCCTAGTAGTTGAAATAATTTTGGCCTGTTTCTCAAAAATTGGGGAGCTCTTTGCAATAAACTATAACTGTGCTTGGGCTTGAGTGCATGAGAGTCTTCGGAAGAAGTCCAGGTGACGCTGCTCACGTCACCCCACGTGTGTGGAGTCACTCTGCTGGGTGTCTTCTCTAGTGCCGCAGTTTGCGACCAAAGAGAGAGCCAGCAGCGAATTATCTCCACAGTGCACGTAACCGCTGACCGCTGGTCTATCTGGTATTCTTCTTAAATGT
>LQNS02007217.1:7787149-7797497 GCA_001587735.2 Parhyale hawaiensis | reverse complement strand
CCAAACATATATGATTGTAAATCGTTCGAATCTGCGCTGTATTGAATACAAGTGGAGACAGCTGAGTCGTTTGTGCTAATCGTACTCCTGCATGCCTCGAATTTTGGCCGTGAACGATCGTTGGATACCTGCAAGTTATTCAAGCTTTTTTCTTGTACTCGGCATCCAAACTGCCATTAGAAACGTTCTAATTTCTAATTTATGAAGTTATCGCTTTTTCAAATTCAAACCAACACTTTCTTATTCAGGCCGTGGTATTTTCTTACGGAGGTCCCTTTTCTTATTGTATCAAATTGACCCTATAATTTAGGGTCCTGAGCTCATAGCTGTTCATCCAATAAGTACCAAAGGTGACATACCGCTGCAAGATAAGCAATAACATAAAAATATCTCATAAATATAAAACATACCACCAAAATTAAAAAGATAGTTATGGTAAACTACACTCAGTCTGCCGGTGCGCCGCTCTAATCAGTGTGTCTCATTCCTCAGCGGCGGGAGGAAGTGTTCAGTCACAATTATGCTGCGGCAGGTCTCGTTCTTGACAAAGTCTCACCTATGAATGCCTAACACAGACGGAAGTGGCCCTTGTGTACGATGCGGTGCAGCTGCTCGCCACCGCCGTGGACGATCTCGGTAGGTCACGACCTCTCGAAGTCGCCCCCCTATCCTGTGAGGATGAGAACGTTTGGCCCCACGGCAACGCCCTAGCCAAGTATATGAAGTGGGTGAGTCGATGTTTTCTAATTAGTGTTGCTTGTTCCTCCGTAGGTGAACTAGTTGCTAAGTTAACCAATAGGAGTGTTTTATTTCCACTTCGTTAATGACGTCTTTCTGGTATAGGTAGCAGCGACTACTCAAATCGGAGAACTGCACAGCTCCATACCAGGATATTTCCTATATTTTCCCCTTTCACCACCAAGTGGATAATGGCTACTGACATTTCTCTACTGCAAAGTTAACAGCCGTCCTCTTCCTATTTATATAGTTAACGAAAGAATTACAAAGAACCTGGTATGGACGTGTGCAGCACCCAGACTGAAGAAGCCATGATCATCCACTGAAGAGAGATATGAAATAAATGTGCTGTTTTTTTTTTACTTCAACAACAACAGGCCAAATGTTGCGCATGAAAACTCGATCGTCAGGCGATCTTTCAGCCGCTGCGACAAGCTCAAAGCTCCAGAAAATACATTTCAGAAGTCCGAAAGTCGAGAAGTTATTCGCTTGTGTAGCTTTGAAGTTGAAGAAAAATTTTCTCAGGAGATTATTGTGGTTGCTGAAGCCAGCAAAGTTATTTTGCCACTCGGTAACTTCCGGCGATTATGCGACAGTGCGGTGCGGAATTGGTGCTGAAATTCCTTGGACGAGCGTGGGAACCGCGAGGCGATAGAACGTTTGCGAGAACATTTCCAGTGGGACTCCATTAAAGTAAGAGGCGTATATTCCTGACGATTGCAGGTATTTACCATAACTCTGCTAAACGTTATATAACTGGTCTGATATCTCACCACTCTATAGCAAGATCGAATTGCTGCAACTATGACGGACTTTATTTAATAGGGCGAGTGGTTAGCCACTCCGCAAGGCTGATTCCAGTTAAGTGTTATAGATCGGACATAGAATTATTTATCGAGAATTCAATTAAACTCGCTCATATTTGGGTCAAAAAGAGAGATTCACTGCTAAACCAATTATAGTGGCAATACTTGCTTCATCGTTATACAGCTGTCATAAAATGGGTCAGTAGAACACATATTTTATAGCACTTAGATAATTGCAACATACCAACAGCAGCAGCAGCAATTATTGCTGTTATATCAGTGCGCTGTAATTGCCCTAACGAAGCCGTGCTGTGGTTCAGGTGCAGCTTACTGGTCTCAGCGGCCTCATCTGCTTTGATGAAGCAGGCTTCAGGAAGGACGTCTCGCTGGACGTCATTGAACTCACGAAGGCGGGACTCATGAAAGTTGGAAGGTAAGATTATAATTATTATCATGAATGAATTAGCTCATAGAGTTGTCGATTTGCTAGATTCGAAATAAGCTGATGCAATCAATTGGATAGTTTGTCGGAATCTTCAATCCTGAGAATTGATTCACTTGCTACGCTCGAGATTAGTTAACTCGATGGGATTGAGGACATTCCAGAATTTCCATCTTGACTGTGGAGTGCGTATCAGATGTGAATTGCAATCGGACTATCCTGGAGCTTCATGCCGTTTTAAGCGTAATCGGATGCCGATTTACTCCTGGAACTCGATATGATTAACTGTGGTGAAGATCCTTTCAACCATTTACTTGTTTGTGTGTCTGTTTTCACTTGACAACGTAACTCAAAAAATTATGAACTTATCTTAATGAAATTTGTAGAAACTGTTCGAAACAGTATGATGAATAAATGAACAAATTCAACTGATAATTATCTGTCCGTGTGTTTGTTTTTCTGTTTGTTAGAAACATAATTCAAAAAGTTTCTGATGAATCTTTGAGAAATTTACAGGGGTTGTTAGGAATGTTTGGAGCCACAAATGAACAAATTTTTGTGATGATCAGGAAGAGATCTGCGATATAGGACAGTTTGAACTTTTCTTTAACCTTGCGTCACTTGGCGGAGGTAGACGCCCTGGAGTGCATTTCTAGTTATTGTTATTATTATGATGGTACTTGCGATAATTTATGTTACTATTTCTTATTTTGCACGGAAGCAGGTGTCCCGAAAGTCAAGGAGCATTTGTATTATAAATAACAGACAGTTTATTTAATATACAGAAGAATATTGGAAGTAAATAATATCAGGTAACCTCCAAAAGAACTCGCGTATTGCTGTTAAATATCACTGCAGGGATCCCTCGTTGCATGTATTTGGTGGTGAAACTATGACTATAATAATAGTTTTCTGTTAGACAATTCACTATCAACATCGCACAAACGTTCTTGTTTGCCTGACATGAATGAAACTTACAAACAGTGTTCAAAGTGCCTCCTTGAAAATGTTTTTTTTTTTTTTATACAAACCTTCTCGCATAACATGAATTAAAAATGCACAGTTACTATTTGATCATTGCACAATAAATTTTGGAGCAATAATAATCATCATATGCTTGAGGTTTTGTTATGTAGGAGTACAAAATGAGAGTTGGCGTACAACTAAGAAATGCCGTATTAAATTAGGTAGATATACCAATAGACCCATTCCCAGAGAGGGCCCGGGACTCCTGCTCCGGCCCTCTATGAGCTGTTGCAGGTCGGGGCAGTATCAAAGGAATCTTATACTAGTATATAGTTTGTGATAGAGAAGATGGAGAAACACATTGAGCTCTAAAGATGAGTTAACGACGCACTGCAGGTCTTTCGAGCAAGCGCATCTATGTACTCATTGGTATTTTATGCTCGTTCATGAGAATCAAATCGTTAGCATAAGATTTTGAGATTTGCCCTTGATTCTACATTTGAGTTGCCGTCTCAACTGGTGAAGTTGAACCGCCATTTATCATTTTGAGTAATAAGTAATATTGAATTTACGGGACTTGAGCATCGCCTGACATAAAAATCCATGCACGTTGAGGATTGTTGTGTGGGAAACTTTTTTACTCACGGAAGGAGGCGTAAGAAAAAAAGCACGTTGCGCAATTAAATTTACACCTTGTAAACTGGGCTAAGTAACACACCTCCCTAGCGAAATATTTTGGGCGCCCGCAAGTCGCTTTGCGATTTCGGCTTCTGGAATGGTGCAGAATTTTGCTAGGGCAGGGCGTATGATAGCAATAATATTGTTCTGTCAAGCATTACACAACTCACTTTCATATTTCCGGTCTACACGTGGCTTTATTACTGAAGCTGGCATATGCCTCACTGCAGGCTGCACAGCGGGGAGTAATACCAATATATTGAATGCAACAGGCAGCACAAAAGAAGAATTGTTACTGGAGAGGATTTGTGATCCAGACTTCCAGGAATGCTTTGCAAATTGGGGCGCCAGTCAGATCCCGTCGATCTATCAAGACATTTGGAGTAAGCTGTTCCAGTATTGCGGTGCATTCAACTCTAGTGGGCTTAGGCTGATTTGGGATAGAAGAACGGCACTTTGGGTGTCCAATTATAATGTTGAACAAAATGCAACAGCTTCCCTAGCATCCTTGCAGATCGCTCTATGCATTCGCATTGGCGGCCTACCCTTCCAACTCGACACGAGCTTATATTAAACTGAAGAACGTTGAATAACAGCAGTAGAAACATATTTGGCACGCTGCCGCATCGCATAGTTTTATTAGACATAGAGAAATTCACCTTGGTCTCTTTGCTATTAATACGCAAGCGTGACGTTAACAGTTGCGTGCAATAACTCTCTTCCATTGTTCACTATTTGAATGGTTTGGAGTTGCTTTCTGAAAATCACACTGAATTCCTGGCATGTGTTTTTGGTTGCAGCTCGCTTTGAAACCACATTTTGTTCTCTGTCAGATACCCTCTCACATGGAAGAAAAAACTTGTCAAAAAGAAATGCTTATACCTCAAAACTAATTTACCAAGAAAAGAAATGTAAAAATTTACATGAAAGGATGTCAACATTACGTATAGAATAATTCTCATTGTGTATTAATTGATAATTATATATGCATGGCTATATTTTTCCTGTATGCTCTATGGGCTTAAGATAGGAAAAAGTTCGAGCCCTGTAGAAGAAACTACAGGGCTCGAACAAGCTAGCAGGACACAAGCTAGCAATGAAACAAACTTGACGGCAGCATATAAATTACTATGCATCTGAGCTCACCTGCATAACCGTATTTATGAAGGTGGCACCGGAGCTCTTGGCTACGTCATATATATATATATATAAACAGTACGTCCGAGCTTGAAGGCTGAATGGTAAATTTTCCCTTAAGAAATTCTTTGAAGGGTAGGTAACAGAGCAGAACACGGAGGGAGGGGGGGGGAGGTTGCCGAGCTACTAAATTTTGCCGTCCTATTATGACGGTGAGCACATATCGAGCAACGAAGAAGGTCTCCGCGGCTGTTACAGAGAATTGTCTCAGAGGAAATTCCATGAAATGGTAAATTTCTACTATTATCCCCACTCGAATCTAGACATTTGAGACAATTATTACCTCCGCCAAGGAGGTTGTGCTTTCGTCGGGTTTGTTTGTCTATTTATTTATCTGTCTGTCACCAAGATATCTCAAAAAGTTATAGACGAATTTTGATGAAATTTACAGTCATTGTTTGGTATATTAGGAGGAACAGATGATTAACGTTTGGTGAAGATCCGTCTGTCCGTTTTATTGTCTGCCTCATTTTTCTCAGTGCCATGCTCAAAAGTTATGAGCGGATTTTTTGAAATTTACGTGAGTTGTTAGGTATAAAATAAATAAACAGGAAATGACTGAATTTTTGTGATGATCTGTTCGTTGGTTCGTATGTTTGTTGCTGCGTTTGATTTTATGTTTTTTAGCGTAATAACTCAAAAAGTGTTGAGTAAATCTTCATGAAACTTGCAGGAATTGTTAGTAATGTTAAAAGACATACATGATTGAATTTTTGTGCAGATCGGCTGATTCATTTCTAAGTTTGAGTTGTGTGTGTCATAAGGTTTGTTACGCAATAACTCAAAAACTTTTAAATCTATCTTTATGAAATTCACAGAAGTTGTTAGTAATATTAAAAGATATAAATGGTTAAATTTGGTGCAAATCGGTTTGTTCGTTTGTATGTTTGACCTGTTTGTCGTAATGTTTATTAGCAGCATAACTAAAACAGTTATGAAAGGATCTTCGAGAAAATTGCACATGCTGTTAATACTATTAAATGGAACAAATGATTAGATTTTGGAGTTGATGCAAAAAAAAATTATGGTTTCAGAGCCATTTTGAATTTTTCATTACCGTTGCTTTACTTGGCGGAGGTATGCTCTCTCAGAGTGCTGTAGTTGTTATAGTTAGTGATGCGCTAAACACCAATTTATAGGTCACAGGCGTCGGAATTACCTAATTTTAAAAATACAGAAGAGTTTAATGCAGCATTAAATCCCCTGCGCACCATTATTCGTTTGTAAAACGTGTGCCTAAGCTGTGATGTAATTAGCAGATCCAATCCTATGCTCTAATCTTAAAAGTAATGCATCATTGGATGCAAAATTCACGGATTTAACGTTGTTAGTCGTCAATAATGCTCTTTTTTTCGTCTTTGGAATTGTGCGTCTGTGGTTTCTGCAGTCTCTGACCTATACAGTAAACAGAGCGCAGTCGAGAGGGGCAACGGCTGATAGGTTTCTTTGACGTAACCGCGCAAATGTTTGATTTAGTATGTTAGGTACAGGGTTTTGGTGTGATGTTTCGTCATCAAAAAGATCAGAATTTATTGTGGAGGTGATTTAGTGATTTCTGTGCAAACTGTATTGGAACATTCCCTCATATAATCATCCAGTTAATCAATTCCTAATTAACTGCGCTTGAGTACTGGTTAAATACAGAGCTTAATCAATCAATATCAGGGTGGAGCGCTTTTCAACAATTTTTGATTTTCCATAGTGGCTAGTTCGAAAACGTTGCCAAATGGGGAGAAAAAAAATTGCGTTAAAAGTATTTTTCCCTTGACGGATATCTTCTGCTGCCCCAAGACCCACGAAGTTTAAAAAAAATGCTCCTGTAGGCGAATAAAAATTTAAATTTTTTTTCTTTCGTTCACTAAACAGTAGCTACACACCAGAGAAACACGCAGACAAATTTTTAGACAGCCAGTGCAACGCTAAGTGGGTAGAACAAGGGGATCAAGAGGTCCGGGCCTCACATTAAATTCTTCCTGTGAGCTTCAATATCTAGCGACAAATAGCATTTTCTGCAGCACTAAAACCATCTACATGGAGGTAGGGACCACAGCCGGCCCTACTTCTATTAAACATCCATGTAGATGGTATCAGTGCTGCGGAAAATGCCATTTATCGCTAGATATTCAAGCTCACTGGCAGAATTAAAGAGATGCCCGTACCCCTTCATTCGCGTGTTCTACCCGCTTAGCGTTGCACTGGCTGCCTAAAACTTTGCTTGCGTGTGTCTCTGATGCATAGCTACTGTTTGGTGAACATAAGAAGAAAATTAAAGAATTTTTCTCTGCTCACAGAGCATTTTTTTTAAAACTTCATGGGTCTTGGGGCGGTAGAAGATATCCGTGTAGGAAAAATGCTTTTAACGCAATTTTTTTTCTCCCTATTTGGCAACATTTCTGAACTAGCCACCATCAAAATCTACCAGAAATGTGGTCTAAAATTCTTGGGTTTAAGTGGGAGGTAAGGGGGGGGGCTGGGGGGTAAAAGTAAAAAATATCCAAGATATTTTTCGGTAACCTCATTATTTACTCGAAATCAACTTCTCCTTACAGTACCTAATAGGTTAATTTTCGCGAAGCAGAGCGGCCAGTTTTGGTTTACTCTGAAGAAGGCGGCTGGTATTTCCACCAGTGTAACTTACATTTTGTTCTGTATAGTTGGATTGGATGACCGATGTATCCCTGTTACCAGTATATGTGTTTGTACGCCTAATATGTTGTATCTCCTCACCTGGACTCAGGTGGACGGGCAAGACCGGGGTTTCCTTTTCTCGGATCCATTCGTCGATGCGCAACAAGTCTCCCCTCAGCAACAGGACGCTCGTGGCCACCACCGTGCTCGTGAGTTAATATCTTAACCCTCCGTGCATATAAACCCTATTCGTGCCAGGCTGGGTTATTTTGATGAAGAGGTTCTTTGTTCAAGCATATTCCTACGGAAAAACAAAGCTTTTACGGCGAGGTATAGCATAAATAGTCTGGAAGAGATAGGGTTAACGGAATTAAGGTGTGGTCAATTCACACCCTTTGTGCCCGGAATGTAATGCGATTTGCATACTCGTAGTATAACCCCTGCATGTCTTTAATCTTGAACGTTCAATTTGCCAATTTCTACTGATTTTTACGTGTTGTCGGTTCATCATTAATTGAAACCCGACAACACTAGAAATGCGGTCCAAGGTGGTCGGTCAAACTGGCAAAACTAAATGCTCAAGATTAAAGTTCCAGGCAAATGATAGTTAACTGGATTAGATGATGCGCTCTTTCGATTGACCCGTAAAATTAAGATTTCAAGGCTTCAATTTTTCAAAACTTTAGACAGGAACTTTGCCTCTGGCACTCTGCATTGTGTTACAGGTGTTTGGATGAAGCTAAGACGGTTGAAAGTTTCATTTTAGGGAGCAAGGTTACGTCTTAAAGGCAAACGATAAAGGATTAGCCATTGAAAATCGACTCACTGGTTTAAAGCCAGGGCATTCGTCTCATGTTCCGGACAAGTCAAGCATTGAAATCGTAATTTTTATGTGAATAGGAGACGTCTTTCTTGTACATGTAATACCGTTGCCACATTGTACAATTGCACGCACAACCTCATTTGTGGATGTGCAGCTTTAATGTCGTATAGATACATATTTAAAGTGGGTTGCATAGATACGGAAACATGAACGGCGTGCAACCTGCAAATCCTCGGATCAAGCTGTGCGTGCGAATGCATAGTGTGTTTCTGGCATAACAGTGCAAAAATGATCACAGAATTTTTTTTCCAACTTTTTAGAACTGTATGCATTGTCTACTATACAGTTTGCATCTATTCAATTTGAAATTAGATGGAGACTTTCTTCTTGGTAAAAGTTCACTAAAACTCAAACAGTGGACTTGAGTAAACCCATAAGGCTTGACTTGTCTTGAAGTTCATGGCAGACCTTTGGTTTTCTTACTTTCAATTAACCTTCAAGTGCTAACTTCTAGTCTATTTTCCAGGACACAGTTGAACCTTCAATGTTACTTCGTAAAAATAGAGATTTTTTTCTGTCGTCCCAGGCGTAATCGGACTGTGATTAAGCTATGCAACACGATTCAAAGAAATGAAACAAGCGTCTCTATTCAAACTATCAAGCTAGCCCAGTTTAATGAGGCCAACTTAATTAGGTTCAGCTCCGCCAAGTGATAGCATCTTTACCCTATCTTTGAAGCTGGTAGCACCTTATTGAGGTAACACTTGTTTTTGAAGCTGCTAGTAAGCATCTAAAGTAAGAGAGCTTCTTAAAATTTACTTTATTTTCTTACTTCGAGATAGAAGAACTTTTTAACAAGATTTGTGAAAAAAACATTAAAGGACCAACAAAAAAATTACTTTCTTTCCGGTGAAGTAGTATTAAAGCGAGAGTCTATATATAATAATAAGAAGAAGGCATGCAATTGTTCGGTTAAAATAAAAAAAAAAAAACATCAGCTGCTATACGATGCTCGCGTTATAGCAGAGTAGCAGTAGGGTCGCGTCCGACTCGCGTTAACTAACTTGCAAAAAAGTTACCTAACCGTTTTTCTCACACCTTAACAGTCTTGCGGAACGATGCTGTTGAAACTGGCGAATGTTAAATCCATAATTTTTCCAATAATGCTGTAGTTTATACGATTAGGAGAGGCGGATATGTTAACGACGCGTACGCGACGGCACAGCGTAGAGCAATATTTTACCGACGCTCTCCGACCGGGTGCGTGCTTCTTAAGGAAAAACAACCTAAATAATAATAAAACTTTAGCCTTCAGAGAGCTAAAAAAGTTCGTAGATGCTTTGATACATAATTTTGTGCTACTATAAGTATTGTAGGATATGTAGGAGACTCTGGAGGCCCAAATTAAATGACGAAGAAACAATGCAAATAGCTACTGATAACGCCACAAGCCCACTTCCCAAGATGCACTACAGCTTGGCCCCGCCCTCTGGGTTAACCTGTTGTGTCTTATAATCTTTGAGTGAGAAGCTGGTACTACACCATTTGCCGCGAACTGACTCAAGGCGGCAAAGTGGGTGGAGCTTAGAACGGAAATCTAGGCTTGCAGCACGCGTTCTTCATTTACGTCGTACAGTCTAATAGGGCCACAAAAAGACCATTCAGTTTCAAGGTTAACGAACTCCGTTATAGTAATTCCTATAGCACCAAGCTCACTCTTCTAAAATGTGCATCACTTTTTTATTATTTTGGCACCCGTGCGTGTGTACTGCAAGAAAACATCTTTATATGTGCCCTAAAGGAAATTCTTTGTTTCAGAAGAACGCTACTAAATTAAGCAATTGTTTTGGTAAGCTCTATGGTACACCTCCATTTTTGTTTCTAAAAATACTTTTGAATCTACGTAGTGGGGGTTTTAGTTGCGTGGGCAGAGCTGCAGCTGTAAGCCTGCTTCGATTGCTACGGCTCCAGACAACACAAACGAGATGCAGTCCAGAGAGACCGCTGAATTGAGCGCTTATGTTCCAAAAGCCAAACAAGTGCGAGCGGTTTGTTAGTATACTGCCCTGC
>LQNS02007217.1:7702890-7736237 GCA_001587735.2 Parhyale hawaiensis | reverse complement strand
TCCAGATGTTCCCTATGAAATACGGACAGAAGTGCTGGCTTAAGGTTGTTTTTCGAGCTACAGACAGCGTCGGAAGGAAGCCTATTCCAGATGTTCCCTATGAAATACGGACAGAAGTGCTGGCTTAAGGTTGTTTTTCGAGCTACAGACAACGTCGGAAGGAAGCCTATTCCAGATGTTCCCTATGAAATACGGACAGAAGTGCTGGCTTAAGGTTGTTTTTCGAGCTTTATGTTTAAGTTTTTGACCGTTGTCTCGCATGCGATCAATAATGTCTCTCTTAAAGAGGCTCATTGAAGGTACGTCGTTGATGCCATTCAAATATGTGAACGTTTCTATTAATTATCCACTGAATCGCCTTTGCTCGAGTGAGAGCAGGCCCACTTCCTGTATTCGACACTCGTATGGCTAGTTTTGCAGATGGGATGCTTATTTCGTTGCTCTGCGTTGGATTCTCTTCATGTTATCGATATCTTTAACCAGATGTGGCGACCAGAATTGAACAGAAAATTCTAAGTGTGGGTGCACTTGCGCCTTGCACAAAGGAATAAGGATGTCCTTGGATTAATATTCGAAATTCGTAGTAATAAACTCCAGTACTTTACTTGTCATTGTTACACTAATGTTAACTTGCTGACTGTGTTGTAGTTGGTTTGTAATAATAATTCCCAAGTCACATTGCTGGGTGAGAGCTGCCAATTCTATCTCTTTCATTTTCAAATGGATTGAGGGGTTTTCCAGCCCTTAGTGCATTACTGAACATTTGTCGACATTTAAGCTCATCTGCCATGTTGTGCTCGAAGGCACGAGGTGATCAAGGTCTTGTAGGACTGCAGATATTAAGATCAAGAGCAGTGATGTAAATTATGACCAGAAGTGGGCCAACCACGCTACCTTGTTGAATCCCAGAGGATACCGCAATCCAGTCGTTCGTCTCTCCTTGTAGCTTTATCACTGCTGCCAACTGGCGAGTCAAGCACGGATCCAGCGTGACTAGTATCACTGCATGCCATGAGCTTTCAGTTTTTCGTTAACGGTTGTTGGGGGACTTCGTCAAAAGCCTTTTGGAAGTCTAGGAAAGCGAGGTCCACATCTTGTCCTTCACGTCTAATTCTGTAACTTCTGACAAGAAGTCCAGTAAGTTAGTTAAGCAACATCTTCTACCCTATTTCGAAAGCCGTGCTGGGTGCCGGAAATGAGCTGGTGCATCCTCATGTGATTAGGGATGCGCTTCACTAGGAGGCGTTGGATGATTTTCCTGACAGCCGATGTACAGAAAGACTGATTGATCGATAGCTGCTGGGGCTGGCTTTTCTTATCCCCCTTCTTAAGTATCGGAGTCACGTTAGCCAGTTTCCAGTCCTCCGGAACTTTTTACGTTCTTAAAGACCGATTGAATATTTCAAGCAGTGGCTTTGAGATGACTGGAGCCATTTCCCCTAGAACACAGGAAGAAAGATAATCTCGGCCAGTGGATTTGTACACATTTAGGTGGGTCAGTTCCTGAAGAATTTCATGTTCCGTAGAAACATACGTTTCTAAGGGAGTTAGATTGATCACTGCTGGTTTCGGAATATGCATAATATTATCCACGGTAAATACCGAAGTGAAATATTCGTTCAGGATAGTAGCTTTGTCTCCTATGTCATTGGTGATTTTGCCGTCAGTTCTTGAGTGTAACTATAGTTTATTTAGTTGTCGTTCATTCACATATTTGTAGAATACCTAGGGGTTGCGTCTTGCAAAGCGGCTACGGAAACTTCTTTTTCTCATTTAGTAGTCCTGACTTGTCTCTTTCACTTCCAGATATGCCATTATGTGACTGGGCCTGTTGTCCTCTTTTGAATTACGCTTCCAGGCTTTGTAACACATTTGTCGCCTTGCACTGCAGCACTTGACTGTGGAATTCATCCGGAGGGGATTATTACGCTGTTAACGACCTTTCCCTCTCGTGCAATAGGATATTCAGGCGTTGCTCAACTTACGAGATTGAAACGACAGTTAAACGATGGAATTTATGAGAAAACCTACAAGCTTGAGGTAACCCCAAGCTTTAGTAGCCTTGGGCGTGATTAACAGATACCCCACAGAGAAGGTGAAAGTAAGTATCCTCACGGATATTCCACGGGGTGCATAATTATATTATCACTGATTATTCAATATGATAGTGAAAATGGTAGGAATGTTTTTCAAGCACTCGCAACACCGTTTTTGAAGGCAACTGGGGATAGGGCAGAGAGCAGATATAGAGCAAATTTAAGTTTTCCCAGAATTCTTCTACGGGCCGTGATTTCCGTTTCTACCAGTGGTAATGTGCGGGTCAAGGAAGTCTGAGCTAAGAGGAATTTTTTTTTTCACTGAAAATTCACCCTTACCTTAGACGAGGGTCATGCGGGCCTGAAACGAACAGGAGTCGGGGGATAAATTCTGCAAGGTGTTGCTAAGATGTTACAAAAAATAAGATTGAAGACTGAGGAAGAGACTTACAGCAAATCGAGCTGACCATAATAATAATGATATTAATAATATATGCCAGGAAGCTGAAGCATATAAATAAAGCCCTTAGACTAATACTGCTTCATGAAGTTTTTCTCACGGGGTTCTTTACTTTGTACATTCTCCTAGATGACCTGAAGGTTATAATATCACTAATTGTAAAAATAAAGCAAAATGTGTGTTAGACAAGAGCAATTATCGTCCTTCGTATAGCAGAGGCTACGTCTTTTTCGAAAGTAGTAGTTTCCGTGCATGATGCCTGCAGATAACCAGTTTGGGTTCAAAGCACAACATGGAGCAGAAATGGCTAAATGTACACTCAAACAGGTCATAAATGGTTTTATTGAACGTGGATTTACTACGTACCTGTGCTTTCTAGATGCTAAAGCTGCATTTGACTGATTACACCATTGGTCCTAATTTAAGAGCATGCTTGAGAAACAAATACCCTTTTTTTATAGTGTTAATACGTTAAAGTATTGATTTTAAACTCAAAAATGCTTTGTGAAATGAAGAGCGGCAATGTCATCAGCGTTTCGTATGACTAACGGCATACGACAAGGAGGCATACTTTTCCCATTCTCTTTGATATCTTCATTGGTAGTATCCACACCCAACTGAACGCAGCTGGAGTGGGGTGTCATGTTAATAGTAATGCAGTATATGCGCTAAGATATGTTGATGACATGGTCCTTGCCTCTCCCCATTCCAGTTGGCTGCACCTACTGCTTTCAATTTGCGTTAGCGAAGCTAGCCAACTGTGAATTCAGTAAAACACTGGTAAAATTGTCTGCATGTGCGACAAACCTAGAATACGTAACCTGCCTTCTGAGAAAGTTACTCGTCTCGATGGTGTCGATTTCACTTATGTGGACAGCGTTTCTTACCTAGGTCATAAAATCAACAGTAATTTTCGTGATAACAGAATATAGAGAAAGAACACGAAAGTTCCACGCAGTGGGCAACATGCTGATCAGAAAGTTCGGTCACTGCTCGGAAGAGGTGAAATTTTGGTTTTTTTCGGTCTTATTGCTATCCACTGTACTGTAAGCCGCTTTGGTAGAACTTCAAGCAGAAGACCATTGGACGCCTACGTGTAGCATATGAAGGCTATAATGACATAGTTCACCGTCTGAAGATTGTGCCGAGGTCAACTAGTGCAAGTACGATATTTTCTCAATAGTATACTGATTGTTTCAAAGTCAAGGCAAGAAAATGCACTCATAGTCTCCAGGTCAGATTAAAAATATGATAACACCTTACCCAAGGTGATCCGTAATGGTTCTGGCTATAAACTATCAAACATGCACAGCCGATATCAGAGCATACTATTACCAAATAGGGCCAAACAATGGGCCGCAATGCAGTGTAGTGTGTAATGATGGTATTGCCAGATCTTTATATCTAATGTAACTCTAGTGACAAGCTGTGCCTTGAGTACCATGTCTGAATCTGTACTCATTACAGAATACTTATTTTTTAATAACATTACTAATAGAAATACTAATACTGCTATTGCTACTGCTAATAATGATAATAATAATTTATTTTTTAATTTCTCAACCTTTTTAAATTCCTCAAGTTCATTGCGCGTTAGTTGAAATTACACTTGCATTCGTTTCTAATTAAAATCTTTCTCAGACCATCAAAATTAAAAAAAAGACAACGTTCCAATGTGCCAGACATCATCATTAGGTCAATAAACTCTGGAATATACAAACATCGAGAAATTAAAACAATAAGAACAGATAAACAGGAGATGATGAATTTAAATCAAATAATATTATGCATCAAAGACTAGAAAGAGTCCACTAACTTCTGAATTTCGATTCTACTCTCACAATCAGCAATAAGCCCGCAGCACCTGCCAGCCACAAAATGGCGGCTACCGCCAGAGCAGCACCCCCCTTCCATATGTTCCATTAATATTAATATGCATGTTAATCGAACAATTTAAGTGTATAAAAGTCTACGCTGTTCTCATCGCGGAAATATTTTGTATGTGATATTTCGCTATCGATTCCAGTGTTCTACAATTTCGGAATCGTGGACTGTAAATCCAAAACGCCCAACGCTGGTAACACCGTTATAATGTTAACGTTTTTATAACAAATAGTAATAATAGATGTCGAATGAGTTCTTGGCTGACTACAAATACAATCGAAGAAACAGCATAATCATGACAAAATCTGCAAACTAAATTGTAATATAGGAGTTTGAAGATTGAGAAGCCTCATAATTAACATATCTCCGGATGGGATGAAGTACTTAACAGCTTAGCATATTCTTTAATTTGAAAGGTCCTTGGTAGATTTCTAGGCTGTTTCTGAAGGCTAAAGTGCACATTAGCTTCGGGGGTGCAATAATAATGATCTTCGGGTAGGCATCGCCGGCAGGTTAGGTTCTTCCTTTCAACGCCTTGGATGCACTGTAGGTGTCGCTGGTTGACCCAAGGATGTTCACTTAGAACGTAGTAGTCCATTTGTATGAAATAATTGGCGCCATTAAGCGTGTTACGGTTTACGGTACCCAGTGCTGAGCACTGCGGCCGGAAAGATCGTCAGCGTATCCCGCGATCGCAGTCTACGAAAAATCAATCACAGAAATTTTTATTAAATTTATGTTATTTCTACTATTACGAGATTTTTGCCTTTGATTCCTTTAATTCCTTAAACCATTATTTTAACTTGAAAACCTACTTTTTTCCCACTCTACTACGCGGAGTGGTGCTCCCCGACCAGTTATTCTGTTACCCGACGCGCTTGCTGCTGGCCACACGCAGTCTGATCAGTCCAAGGAGGTTTAGTAGACTATTAAGCCTCCTTGTATCAGTCAGCTCCAAACTGTTCCATAAAGACGTCGCTGGCTTTTCCGCTCTTAGTAAACGCTAAAAAAACGTTCTAACTTGAACTGAAATCTTATCTCATGTAGCTTACAAAGGAAGATATAAAGACTTTCTACCTGAATTTTGTACTTTTAACCCACTTTCACTTGCGCAATTATTACCTCCACCAAGGAAGTTATGTTTTTGCCCGGTTTGTCTGTCTGTCACAAGATAACTCAAAACGTTATGGACGGATTTTGACGAAATTCACAGTGATTGTTAGGTATCTTAGGGGAAACAGATGATTAACTTTTGGTGAAGATCCGTACGTCCGTTTGTTTGTCTGCCTCCTTTTTCTTAATGCCATAACTCAAAAAGTTATGAACGGATTTTTATGAAATTTACACGAGTTGTTAGGTATGTCATAATGAGTAAATGACCATTTCTTGTGATGATCTATTCCTTCGTTTGTATGTATGTTGCTATGTTTAATTCTACGTTTGTTAGTGCAATAACTCAAACAGTTTTAAGTGAATCTTTATGAAACTTGTAGGAATTGTTAGTAATGTTAAAAGACATGCATGATTAAATTTTGGTGTAGATCGTTTCTATGTTTGAGTTGTGTTCATCATAACGTTTGTTTCGCAAAAACTCAAAAAGTTTGAATGGATCTTTATGAAATTTATAGGAGTTATTAATAATGTTAAAAGTGTTGAATTTTGGTACGGATCGGCTCATTCGTTTCTATGTTTGAGTTGTGTTTGTAATAATGTTAGTTACGCTCAAAAAGTTTTGAATATATCTTTGTAAAATTTGCAGGAGTTCTTAGTAATATTAAAAGGTATAAACAATTTAATTTTAGTGCAGATTGATTGATTCGTTTGTACGTTTGACTTATGTTTGTCGTAATGTTTGTTAGCAGCATAACTCAGACAGTTACAAAAGGATTAAAAAAAATGCAGAAACTGTTAATACTATTAAAAGGCACGGCTGATAAGATTTGAGAGTTGATACAAGAGAATTCATGGTTTTAGAGCCAATTTGAATTTTTCGTTACCGTTGACTTACTTGGCGGAGGTATGCGCTTTCAGAATGCTCTAGTTTCAGCTGTAGCAGTAGGGTAGAGGGTAAGCAACAGGTCAGCAGAGCACATCTCGTGCCCCCATTTTTACCGTCTTCCCTCTACAAGCTACCTGGTAAGCTAGGTAGTGCTAATGGACTAACTTGGCACATAGCCATTAGTAAGAGTTAACTTTTAGTCGGGTATAAAATCCTAAACCAGGTTTACCGTCGGTGGTGGAGATGGGATAAAACCAACCGTCTGAAGGCGATGAGGGTCAAGCCGTAAGTAAGTTCGAGTAACCATCGCCAGGACACGTCATAGCTGCTACCGCTTGGGAATATCTTTGTATTACAAACAAATTAAGCACAGTCAGCAAGTTAGTAAGAGTGTGAAAACTGCAAGCAGAGCACTGGGATTCATCACCAGGAATTTTGAATACAGATACAAGGACATCATCATTCCCATGTACANCTCAATTGAAAATCAGCCCATATTTTAGGATTTGGTCCAAATGGCAGCCACCACCTCTACCCTATTTTGGTTGGCAGACTTCCGCTACTCCCAGTTCGGCATTCATTCAAGCTCATTGGTAGCGGTCCTGTGCAGTATCGACGATGGCCGAGGAGTATGGACCAACGGATGAGATTATGGCAAGCAAACTGCATCGGACAAATGAATGGTATAAGATATCATTGGGGCAGTGGTTAACATGTGAGTTTAGGTAAGAATTATTACCGTGTTTAGTGTTTACTCTGTGTTTTTTGAAAATTTGCAATGAGGGGTATACTCTATATGATCGGTGAATACCGTACTTATAAATATTCCATCTTATCTTTCTATAGTCCAGTCAATACTTTGTCTCTGCTAGTTAGTTAAAGCCTTATAGGTTAAAGAGTAATACCCAAGACTTGAGGCTTAAACAGTTGTTCGTTTAAAAAGTATATTGACTTGATCCCCTATTTTAACGAGAAAAAAAAACTTCGCTAGTGATTACCTATCGAGGAATTGTATAATTCTAATCCAAACGCAAATACATATTCCGAGATTTTAGTCATATTTTCCATCGAGGAATGACAATAGTGGACCACCAGGTTTAGGATCGCTCGCGCAGCATTGATTATACCGTATATGTTCCTAACTGACGAATTACAATTAAAGAAGCAATATTGCATTTTTCTAAAAACTTATCTATAATAGATTCTCCACCTTCAAGGTATCGCATAAAGCGATAGTTTTTTTTCACTGCACCTGTTAACTGTAGAAAAAGTTTTCATAGGGAGACAAATGTTGCTTATTTGTGCTAACGGATTGAGAAGTAAAATATAAATGCAGAAGACCTTCTTCGCGGAATCGAGCAAATGGAGGATTGGTTGTGATATTCATTTGAACCAGTGAAGAACAATCAACATTGCATGTACCACACAGTGCTGCAGACAGCTCTTTACATCATGGACTTGTTAGTTACTTCAATACTTTGAGTCTCTAGCTTTTGTACAATATCTCTTCAGATAGAATTTTCCGCTTATTGGAATCATCATTTGGCTACGTAGGCGGCGTAGTTGCTGTGTAACACAAACAGTTCAAGTGAAAAGAATTTTAGCGATTTTCCGTTCCGTGAAATTATTAAACAGAAACTCGATGATCTGAGGCTTTAGCTATTGTGCTGTATCTGAACAGTTCAATTTACATAACTGGCTCAGTTGATCATGTTACGCTTGCAATACTCAGAATGAGGTGTTTTAGATAATAGAAACGATAGCAATCATAACGATGATGACCGTCATGGCAGAGGCCCTAGCAGGACTGACAATCAGTGTACCAATCATGTTATCCTGTTTACACAATCTGTGTAGTGCCAGTCTCCTGCTAGGTATCACCACAGGCACTGTCATCTGATATTAAAAAGGCGAGCACGGCATTAGGGAGGTCATATTACCACACGCGATATCAGCTGTTACCATGAAGTGTATCGCATTGTTAGAGCTATCAGCTCTGCAAAAGACGAAGGAGAAATAGACAATTATGAATAATCTCAAGATGTAATAATAACAATGCACTGAGAAAAATTTCGATGCACGTAGGTGTTTCACAGAGAAGCATCAGGATGTACGTAGGTGGTTCATGGCGTAGCTTGGTGTGTCATCGCAGCAGACAGAAAAACCTATTTCAGTGTTAAAAAAACATATTTCCGCAAAAAAGAAAGTGAACAAAAGCTTTGTAGTTTTGTTCCACGTGCGAAATGAAACGCGGTTTCTTACTATTGTTATTATTATTATAGTCATATATCGCTATTGTAATTCAAAATTTCGTCTTTTCAGGTGCATCAATTTTACCTCTATTTTTTATTACATCTTGGTGCATCATCGGCTGTGTCACAAAACCGAAATACATAAATGCATCAACATGACCAAGTGCATCCTAGGACCCTATTTGCATCTTCGTGATGCACTTTCTCTTTATGATGCACTTTCGTGTTTCGGTTTTGGGACAGAAAATGCAGGCAATTTTGATGCACATAAGTGCATCAAATTTTACCTCAGTGCAATACACGATTTGCCAGTTAATTACTTGGTTGATGTTACTTTCCCTTGTCTCGGATATAGAGAGCATATAGAAATGGCTATATATAATGCATGGCTGTTTACTTGCTTGGTGCAAGAAACTGTTGCTAAAACTATACTGCAGCTGTTCTTCAACCATGTTAAGGCTACCGTCAAAGCAGAATATTTTATTTTCATTCGACTATTCTTTCCAAGAGTACATCGGAGTGACGAGAGCAACTACTTAGTTAGGGTAATCAATAATCATTAATGACAGCGTGGACGACTATCATGAAAAGGATGGAGGTCTACCCATTCAGAATCACCGAGCAGACTCAGTAACGCAGCACAGTCTGCCACAAAGACTGAAGTCGGTTACAAAAATGTTGTTTCTGTGTGAAAAAGTAAAAACTGACGCGGTACATCGCACTACCGTCACTTACTCAAAACAGTGACAGCTTTATGACTCGCAACACAAGCCCCGCAAGCGCAGTACACGGCGTTGCACAAACATGCGATTTAATTTTACTTCCGGCCGTTTTCCCACCGCTTCAGTGCCACCCCGTCTCTGCTACAGGCACCCTCGCCCGCTCCACAGCTCTCGGAAGCCCACAGTGCATATGTTAGTAAATGACACTGCCGCAGTGGAGCAATAATTACGCAAGGAAACACGCATTGACGTTCGCACATCCGCGAGCCACTCAAAAAAAATCCTGGCTTTTGCACACGTGCTCTAAGCTCTAGGACAAGCTTTCGCCGTGCTGTATGAGCACAATTATTCATGCACTGAACCTAACGCACGGCAAAACGTGCTGACCCAGCACGCGTTCGACTTTTTGATACATTCCGCGCTTGTACGCCAAAGTGCAAGGTGTGTTTCACCCCTTGGCGTGCAAACGTCAGAGGATATGTGTAGTTGTGTTGAAGTTAGTGAGGACAAGTGATTTTTTGGGTCGAATGTCAATTGATGCATTGTTTGCTTACATATTTCAGACGCCACATAAGTAGGTATAGATGTCATGGGCAACAACAAACTTTTTTTTTCAAACTGCTTGGCACGTACGCGCATCCAGAGACGCGCGAGCACTCACTGCCCATAGCACGCCTCCGATTTGAGGTTCTAGAGTCTGCCTACGTGAGCAATTAGTGCAACGTTTGCATTTGTTTTTGGGACAAGCATTCAGCACGCATTCTCGTGCATTTCCAGCACGCCTTGCTTCTCTCAGCCCGCGCAATAGCACAGCACAACGCAGGCTGCTGCACGGATCGCCGCAGCTGCAGAGGTTTGCAGATTACCTCAGATGCACGGCCTGGCCGATGCAGCTTACCGTAGACTCTCAGTCCGGGCATCACAGTTTCCAAAGGGGGCGCTATGGAAAAGGATGATGCTCAGCTCATTTTGTATGTAACAGTCAGGTATACTCTCACGTGGCCAATTTGAAGTTGTGAATGACGTTATGGCCAATTCGAGAAATCGACCTTTTCTTCGAGGGTAACGTGCCGCAAAGTGACTGGTTGTGATTGGCCTTGTCATCAGCCACGGGATTGATTTCCTCACATGAGCGTACAGTATTTTTGACCTACTTTGGATCAATTTATCCTTTATTGCTTAATCCATTCATCTTACACTCATGCTTTAGTTTCGCTTCAATGATCAGGGGTTCTCTGTCTCCATTTTCTCACCATTTTGAGGTATTTTAGCTCTAAAATTGCGCTAGCAAATTGAATGCCTTTAGTTACATTTTAGTGATCTCGATCTCATACAGGTAAAGGAATTTACCACCCTGTGAATAAGCGTTCTAAAACTACTGCTACCAAAGGCAAGAGGGGGAGTGACGTGCAGCATTAGGACATCGGGTTCCGTTAAAAATCGTGCAATTAGAATTTTATGCTCTTATTTAAATACATTCTCAATTGATTTGGGTGATCAAAATACTGTTCACGGAGAATATAGTATTTATTCCCTCGTTTCCCTCCTCTGCACCCAGCCAAGTCTCCGATACATGCTAACGTAAGCATTACCTACTCGAAATGCAATTATTCAGGCGCTACATTAAGAACTCACGCTCTCAATTCAGCAGAGTACGTTCCACTCGAAGGTTGTTAAACCTAAGTACTTTGCAGGAGTCACTTAGCTACAAACCTCAAGTGAGTAATCGGGACGACGTGTGAGCTGAAGGTCCACACATAAGTCGAGGTTGCGAGTTCATAACGTGGCCATGGTATCATTGGGGGTTTGGGCCTACTTTTGTTTAACTTCTCCAGCGGCGACATTAGACGACACCAGCACCAGTAAAGGCTCGTGTTGGCCTGCTGTCCTGCCAACAATGTAAGCTGAAGGATATTTTCCCAACCCTAATTGGTCCATGTTGCTGTTATGACGTCGCTTGTCTGCTGCAATAATTAGGAGCTGCAGTTTTGGGGCCTCCCGAGGCATTGTGCTGCTCGGAGGCCATTGAGCACAGCATTGTTAGAGTGCGGAGAGGGGTACAGCAGGTCCTAGACTTACACGGTTACCGTGCAGTGAGGAGTGGAGCAGGTCCTAATACTTATACGGTTACAGTGCACAAAGGAGTTCAGCACGTCCTATGCTTATACGGTAACAGTGCAGAGAGGAGTTCAGCACGTCCTATACTTATATGGTAACAGTGCAGAGAGGAGTTCAGCACGTCCTATACTTATACGGTAACAGTGCAGAGAGGAGTTCAGCACGTCCTATACTTATACGGTAACAGTGCAGAGAGGAGTTCAGCTCCTCCTATACTTATACGGTAACAGTGCAGAGAGGAGTTCAGCACGTCCTATGCTTATATACGGTAACAGTGCAGAGAGGAGTTCAGCACCTCCTATATTTATACACTCATATCCACTGTGCAAATTATAGGTCTCTTCGAACAGCGTCATTTCGAACTTAGCGTAAGATTGTAACTGTGGCGAGATAAATAACTAGAATAGAAACATTAATTGTTATGCATTAGTTTTCTTCGCAGTTACACTAATAAGATGAGCGCAGTAAATCCGGAACACTGTAATTTACTTAGCAGGCTTCAGTTATTTTTTGTCTGTCTCAAACACAAGGATTACCCCCTGGAGTTCAATTAATATAGCGAATGCAACGCTCACGACTGAAGTTCCGAACAGTTTAAGTCTAATGAGGTTAACTTATCACTATTGAAGCTGGTCAGTCGGACTCATCTTGAATTTTAAGAGTGTAAATTGTAAATGTGGGTGCTTTGGCTCCACCGACGACGTCTTACGGCCCAGTGGCGTCAGCAAACAGTGATGGGCAATTTGCGGCCTTTAGTTGTTTTCAATTTCACTCCTTGGCTGCAAATGGCCGCATTTGCCCACCTTTAATAAATATAGTGGCAGAGCCGAACTAAATAAATATTGATTAATATAAAGTTGTTAGGCAATTCAGTGGAAAATATTTAACGTATAGACAGCCTGCGGAACTCAGCCGCTAAAACTTTCAAACAATTTTTGTTTAGCTGAATAGAAATATGGAACGTATTTATAACAGAGCAGGCATTACAATAGCCGTTGGGAGAATTGCACCAATGCAAATTGGCAGCTCTTTGAAATTGGCAAGAAAATTAGATTTGCAGCCGTTTGAAGCATTTCGAAAAATCGTCAACAAAAAGGCAATATTCATTTTTCTTGCATTAAATTGGCGTTTTACTGTAATTAACTATTATTCCAGCAACATTGAGAAGCTGCATGTTATTTTTATACTTTTTACAGTTCCATTGCTCACACGTGGCAAAGCTTGTCGATATGTTTTCGTTAGTTTCTAATACAAGATTAGTGTCATGTGTACATTTGTGGCGGTAGTACTGAAGTACTTGTTAGTCGATATCTATATTTTTCGTACGCCTGTATCTGTTTCAGCTATACAGTATTACTCATCATCGCCTATTTTGTTGTAGTTATCCATTTTCTGTTACAATCATCTGTATTTCATTTTTCTGCATTATAACTATCCCTATATTATAACTACTGCCCAGTATTTAATGACATCACTTGTATTGACTGTAATTTTCCCATATTATTGCGATGTTCCACTTTTCTTTCGAGCTCTTGTGCTTACTGCTATTTCCTGAATATGTAGCTTTATATTGGGCTTATTGCTATTTCCTGAATATGTAGCTATTATATTGTGTTTATTGCGATTTCCTGAATAGGTAGCTATTATATTGTATTTATTGCTATTTCCTGAATATGTAGCTATTATATTGTGTTTATTGCTATTTCCTGAATAGGTAGGTATTATATTGTGTTTATTGCTATTTCCTGAATATGTAGCTATTATATTGTGTATATTGCTATTTCCTGAATCTGTAGCTATTATATTGTATTATTGCTGTCTCCTCTGTTTTTCACTGTCTTCCGTATCTATTGCTATCTGTTGCATCTGATATATTTTTCTAATTTGTTATTTTCTCTGATGTCAGTTGCCGTTTTTTATTGTATTATTACCTCACAAACAGTGGCATCGTTCTGCTCTATCTGCATCATATAGCAACAATACAGCTTTAATATCAAGCGCTATGGTACCGTTGATAACTTTTGCAGACTCTCTAAAATCTCAATGTCCCTTCTGAAAAGCCGACTGAGCTCATTAGAGTTCCATTTCATAGAGTTTTGTTCTATTTTTCAAATAAAAAAATAATTAGTTATAGTTCTTCACAAAGACTCATGTAATATGAACTTACCTAATATTATGAGCAAGAAAAGAAAAAAACTGTAAAAAATGCAAGATTTTCTGCTGAAGACCCCATTAGAGTTTCTAGAGAAAGAAAAGCTATGTTGCTTTCAAACGTGGTAAATAGATGATGGACTTTGGCTTTAGCGTCATTTACTGCAAGGATACAATAGCACAGTAATATGAACTTTAGTTTCAATATAGTATCTCTTACAACTGAATTTTGTTTTGTTAATAAATATGAAGTATTTTTAACATTTATGGACGAAGTCTGCGGCTGAAGAAAATTCTTCAGCCGATTTCATACACGTACACACCAACACTCCTTCACACACATGTACACACAAAGCTACGCACACTGTGTACACACTAATAGCAAGATACCTAATGTAACTGCACTTAATTTTGCGTAATTGACAAGTGATATACGTTAGAGCTGTTACAGAGGCGAAATCATATTTTGATGTTCACTTCGAAACTTTTTTTGAAATGCCTGTAACTTCAATATGCATAAGTAACATGTTGGTAAAAGCTTTCAATAGTATCCGCATTTCAGTTCAAGCGTCTCCTACAGTGTCATGAGTTTTTAAGTTTGCTTCCAAACCAACAGCATGCATAACACTGAGAGAAGCCAGGCGTGCTGGAAACGCACGTGAATGCGTGCCGAAAGCTTGTCCTAAAACCAGCACACAAACGCGTGCACTAATTGCACACGTAGGCGTGCTCATGACCCTCAAATCGGACGCGTGCTATGGGCTGTGAGTGCTCGCGCAGTTCACGGATGCGCGTACGTGCCAAGCAGTTAAAAAACGAGTCAGTTTGTTACCCATGCCATCTATACCTACTTATGTGGGGCGTCTGGAGTATGTAAGCAAGTAATTTATTACTTGAAATTTAACCCAAAAAATCACTAGTCGTCACTGACTTCAACACAACGACACATTTTCTCCGATGTTTGCACGCGTAGGGGCGTAGAACACGCCTGGCTCTTTGGCGTGCAAGTGGTCGTATTAATATGTATACGGATATCAAGTTAATCTTTTAAGCATAGACTGCGGCACATTGTATTAAGTTAGAAACTAAGTTTTTGCCGGTTTAGCGTTCCAAAATGTTGAAAAACCGGCAAGAAATTAGTTTCCAACCTATTACGAAACGATTGAAAGCTTAGTGACAACCACAAACACAATATACATTACATTCTAGCCGGCAGAACTAAGAGCACATATTCCCCATGGTGTCCTGAGGTCGTTGCTTGCTGCCAATTACAATGAAGTTCAGCGAATTTGCCTCTATATTACATTATAACTTATTGCATATATAATAGCAAGGCCTTGCTTGGCAGCCCTCGCCTGCCTATCTGCAAATTTAGCCTCATTTATGGGATTGTCGTTTTGCTCGACAGGTATGTGACAGCGCTTGATGACATCTATGTTGGAGAAGACATGGCAATGTAAGGATGAATGCGGTGTTTTAAAATGTATTGACAGGCTCCATTTCAACACAAGTATTGCAGTACATCGGTAATGAATGCGAGCGATATGAGCAAGCTGTGTAAATTAGCTATTTTCAATAGCATATAGATATCAGCACGCTCTGTAAATAAGAAACATTGCGTATATTGTCACATTTACTGGCGTATAAAGCCCAGCACGCTTTATCAACGAAATGCATGACATATTTCGTCAATTTATCAATACCAAATACACATAATTTAAAGCTTATCTCAACGTACGTGCGCAACCTTATGGCGATGACACACGCTAGCCAAAATGAACGAGTATCGTCATCTTTTCGTCCGAACGTTATGTTGATCTCTTGTAAACACAGCTTTGTCATTGCTAAAAAATGGTGTAAAAATGTTTACCGCCAGTTCACTTTACTCTGCAAGTGCCGTTAGTTATATAACTTTCGAACATCTCATTATATGTGGAGCTATTTATAACTCAAAATTCTTTGCAAGTCTGTGCCATTTCTGTAGGCATGTCAATGCATTCTGACGACAAGATGAGGATACTCGTTCTTTTGACTAGCGTGTGAGATCGGTATTAGCAAGACATAGTAAGGTAAGAATGCGCATTGTTATTCTCAATTAAAGTCAGCAGACATCAAGTGGTGCCATCTTAAACACTACTGGACCCGTGCGTGAAAAAATTCACGCAATAAATGATGGATATATTTGCCTTATATAGGCCGGTGCGGAATCTTCTCTGCTTTGACTTGCTTCTTCTTCATCGCAAAAAATATGTGATGACACTTCTTTATTAACTGTACTTTCGTAACTAAAATACATGTAAGGGAAAACGCTACGACGGCCAACTCAAATTATCGTAAGAGATACGTGCTTTCTACTGCTACACTTCAATTCGTCTTCAGCACACTCCTTCCCTCCCTTACATGACATGCAAAAAAAAAAAACTTGGTTAGTAAGCGCTGAAACATCACTGAACTTCATCTCCGTTACGTATCCAGAATACACAGTGAGATAGCTTCAGCATGACAAAATTTTCGCGTCAAAGAAGTTGGAATAAATAATTTCTACGTCTACTGCACCGGAAGAAAAAATTGTTCCTGTACGCTTCGCTGATTTTCTATTAAATGTGTACATCGTAAACCAAAAGACAATAGGTATAATTTCGATGTAGAGAAAGGTAATGAATATCAGACTCCATGGGAAAGGCAAGAGAAGCTGGAACAGTAAGAACTGCATTCATTGTTACTAACGATTAGCAATGTTTTTTTTTTTTTGCCCACAGTTGATATTGCTTCTAATAAATACGGAGCTCTGTATCCAAGATACTCAGAGATGGCATGTAACTCGAACTTCAAGAACACTTTTCTGAGGAATGAAGACCCCAAAATGGAGAAAACAACTTATTGCCAAGAAATCATCGTGGTTTTTACGCGCATGCTGACCGCTGAAGAATATCTTACCATTTGCCTCGATAATTATGCAGTCAAAATAAGATGACCAGTGTAAACTAAGGGCAGAAGAAGTTTGGATGAAGAAATCCCCATAAGAGAGTACACATCACGATGGAAGAGATTGTTTAAAGAAGCTGTATGCATCTGCATCGGGTGGACTTCAACGTTGCCAAAGAAAGACCGGATTCAGATGCTGTTCGAGTGCCATCATTGGCAACCTGGAATATTATCTACCTATCAGTGTTCTATGAAGCTTGGCATGATCACCGGTCTTCAAGCAGATAAATACACTGATGAAGCCAGGAAGGCCAGAGCTAATTTTTTCCTATCTATTTCGTTAAGAGCGTGACACGAAACATATAAATTCATAAATATATAAACACACAAGGTTCATTCTTAGTATTGGATTAGATAACGATGCAAAATTACACACTCGTGCAATGTTTTTGCTTGATTTCTTGCACACGACATAAATTAGACCGCTACGCGAAGAGCTGAGACATAATGGGACATAGTGTGAAGAGCTGAGACATAATGCGAACAGCTGAGGCCTAATGGAACATAATGCGAAGGGCTGAGACGTAATGGGACATAATGCAAAGAGCTGAAACATTGTGTGTTGAATTGTGTCCTAATGTGAAGAGCTGAAGTAGGCATAATGCGAAAAGCCAAGTCAAGATGCAGAGCTGAGACGTAATGAGACATGCTGCGAAAAGCTGAAACATAATGGAAAAAACTGAGACATAATGCGAAGTGCTGAGACAATAAAGTACGCAATTTAACACACACACATGTTGCAGCAAATCACAACCTGCACAATAATAGCACGCAAAATTAGGAACATAGTGCACATTATCCGCCTTATTACCCACAAAACGCAGAGCCGAAATGCACACAAATGCATTCGTATATTCTACTACCGACCCGAGCAAACGCGTAGTTATTCCTGCCGAAAAGAAAGCTGATTAATGTAAATAGATACGCTATGAGCTCTGTCACGCTAAATTGCCCATGAAACGCAGTTTATAATCATGTCGCAATGTACACAAATTCGTAGATTCTGCGACCGCCCCGAGCAGAAGCGTAGTTATGCCGGCCGGAAAATCTGGTTTCGCAGCCGGCCTGCCGGCCGGGAGCGAAAGTTTCCTGAGAGGGAAATTATCATCTAATAAATCGCAGTGATAGGCATAAGGCTGCTTTATATTCTCACTTGCCTGCCTTTATTGCTCGTAAAAAATAGTAGCTCTGCTCCTCCNGCGGTACATTTTTCAAGGCCTCATTTCCAGTGAAGGGCACGTGTAACTTTTTAGGGAGGGAGTGTGTCCCCCACGATCTTCCCCTGGCTACTCCACTGCAGGGAATTATGGATATTATTATCAACCAAGAGGATGGACTTGATATATCACACATCGAATCCTTGAGTTGAAGAATAAGTTGAATAAGTGCTAAAATATGAACGTTTCACGGGTCCGTCTAAAAGGCGTTGCAAAGCCGTGAAAGTTTCACGGGTCCAGCTAGTCTACTATGATTGCTTCAGTTACCTCGGCTCTTTTATTTATCTTACGAATTAGTAAATCGCTTGATGTTCTTAGTTTCATAAATATATAAGCAAACGATGGTCATTCTTAGTATTAGATTAGATAAGGACGCAAAATTACACACTCGAGCAATGCTTTTGCTCGATCTCTTGCCCCCGACATAAATTAGACCGCAACGCGAAGAGCTGAGACATAATGGAGCATAGTGTGAAGAGCTGAGACATGATGCGAACAGCTAAGGCATAATGGGACATAATGCGAAGAGATGAGACATTGTGTGTTGAATTGTGCCCTAATGTGCAGAGCTGAAATAGGTAGGTATAATGCGAGAAGCCGAATCAAGACGCAGAGCTGAGACGTAATGAGACATGTTGCGAAAAGTTGAAACATAGTGGAAAAAACCGAGACATAATGCGAAGTGCTAAGGCAATAAAATACCCAATTTAACACACACCTGTTGCAGCAAATCACAACCTTCACAATAATAGCACGCAAAATTAGGCACACAGTGCACATTATCCGCCTAATTACCCATAAAACGCCGAGCCAAAATACGCACAAATGCATTCGTATATTCTACGACCGACCGGAGCAAAAGCGTAGTTATTCCAACCGAAAAGAAAACTGATTAATGTAAATAGATACGCTATGAGCTCTGTCACGCTAAATTACCCACGAAACGCAGTTTATTATCATGTCGCTATGTACACAAATGGGTAGATTCTGCGACCGCCCCGAGCAGAAGCGTAGTTATGCCAGCCGGAAAATCTGGTTGCGCTCCCGGCCTGCCGGCCGGGAGCGAAAGTTTCCTGAGAGGGAAATTATCATCTAATAAATCGCAGTGATAGGCATAAGGCTGCTTTATATTCTCACTTGCCTGCCTTTATTGCTCGTAAAAAATAGTAGCTCTGCTCCTCCTCCCATGGTTCTTAGGTCGGAGACGCGCCTTTTCAACTACAACACTTGTGATTACAGCTAGCGAGGCTGTATTGGTGAGGATCTGGTGTGTGTCCGAATTCTGTGGTTCGGAGAAAAGGTAAGGTCAACTTGACCGTACCTCAATTGGGAAACACACACGCACTGGTTCGTGCAGCAGATATAGAGCATCAGGCTATAGTGGAGTGCATGGTTGCAATCGATCGCAGATCGTCTAGAGGTATGACCCCCAGTAACGGAAAGTTCCACGCGATACATCTGCGCCTCCAACTCACCCAATTTCTCGCAAAATTCAGTAACCCCAAGCGGCATGCAGACTAGTTGCTGATCGATCACATCAAGCAGTGCAAAAAATTCTTCTGCTCTGTCAACAGGCTTGAACTGACAGTCTCGAGCATTGGTGCTAACTGAACATAGTAAACAAAAGTATCAACCTTCGAATTGGCCAACAGATGTCGTCAACATAACTTGCACCTTGCTTGCCTTAGATGTTCACGATACGATCAGACTAGCTATAAGTGCGGTATATGAACATACAAATTTAGTCTTAGCAAGAACTAAGCAGTTACACAGACGTACATAGACAAATGAACAATTAATGAAAAAGATACCGATGAATATAAGAAAGCTTTAATTTTAGTACTTGATAGTTTCCGCCTGTTACTAAAACTATGATTGTCAGTCAGTTTCGGACGCTTTTATCCTTTTATCTGCCTCTGAAAATATATGGCAGTGTACTACTGGGGTCCAACTCTTTAGAGATACTCGGTGTCCTCTATGATGAGTCATTTTTATTGAAGGAACATATTACGCGCCTGGTCTAACTTAAGAGCTCTGAGTAAAGTTGGAATCCTGTATGAGGCCGATGCTGCGTTTGGTGATAACGAAATAGTCTGTAGATGCTTCAATGCTTTAATATTGCTGCTGTATAGACTACAGATTGTCCCCGTTTTACGTCAGGCTTGTTTTCTAGATGACTCTATCAACGGAGCGTCTGCTCGTACACACCAAAGAAAACAAGTAAACCATTTGAAGATGTTCTAGTCCATTTGTTGATTTGTCATCAGAATAAACTAGAGCACAGTAAACTAAAGGCCGCTAACATACGCTGTCCATTTGAAAGGCAATTACGGTGGCCGTTCAGGAAGAGAAGGAGTAAACAAGTTTGCGAGTGCTACAGGGGCTGTAAAATATTCCGCACCCAAGTGAGAGCTGCAACAGATAGTTCAATTGAAAGATTGCAAAACTACCATCAATCGATGGAAGCCAAACGAAGTCGCAGCCCTATAGTTCTTTTAATTTCGATAAAAAAAGATGACAAGAGACTCGACTGAAGTGTATATGAAACGTTTCTGCTGGAATGCTTCTTCTGGCAATAGAAACTTTAATAGATTTAGTATTGCTGTCGATTCCCGTGTTCCTGTATCAAGAGCGTACTCTCCAAGGCTGATAAATAACATTGAACAGTGCTTGTAGCTTCCCAGCCATAATTGCTGAACAGCACTGGAACTGTAACTGAAACCCACGTATGGTAGCTTTATCTCTCAATTAAAGCGATCATTTTTTTCACAAGCCATGCCTGTTAGAATGCAGAAAGTGTCAGCGATTCATTATGGTCTCTACCTAAGCTCTGAAACTCTTTTATTTTGTAGTCACTTTGCCAGTGAAACAGAAATTAATGAAATACAAGAAGCGTGAGTGGACTTTCCAGGAACTGACTTTAGACATCTTTTTCCAAGAGCTGACTATAGACATCTTTTTCCAAGAGCTGACTTTAGACATCTTTTCCCAAGAGCTGAATTTAGACATCTTTTCCCAAGAGCTGACTTTAAACATCTTTTTCCAAGAGCTGACTTTAGACATCTTTTTCCAAGAGCTGACTTTAGACATCTTTTTCCAAGAGCTGACTTCAGACATCTTTTTCCAAGAGCTGACTTTAGACATCTTTTCCCAAGAGCTGACTTTAAACATCTTTTTCCAAGAGCTGACTTTAGACATCATCTCCCAAGAGCTGACTTTAGACATCTTTTCTCAAGAGCTGACTTTAAACATCTTTTTTAAAGAGTTGACTTTAAACATCATTTTTCAAGAGCTGACTTTAGACATCTTTTTCAAGAGCTGACTTTAGACATCCTTTTTCAGGAGCTGACTTTAGACATCATTCCCCAAGAGCTGACTTGAGACATCTTTTTCCAAGAGCTGACTTTAGACATCTTTTTCTAAGAGCTGACTTTATACATCTTTTCCCGCGAGCTGACTTTAGATATCTTTTTCCAAGAGCTGACTTTAGACATCTTTTCCCAAGAGCTGACTTTAGACATCTTTTCCCAAGAGCTGACTTTAGACATCTTGGCAGCAGTGGGTGCTTTACGGGCAACTAGGCGTCTTACTGCAGAAGACATTACGAGCTCGGCAGGTAAAAGGTACAGTCAAATTGACCGCATCCTCAACTGGGAAATCCACTCGCTGATTTGTGTTACTGATATACCGCAGGGTAACTGGTCCCGGAGGAGTAAATACGGCTGCAGTCGACCACGAGTCGTCAAGAACTTTAGCATTGGCTGTATATCCTGTATCCTGGCGGTGTATCCTGCTCATTGGCTGTATATCCTGTATCCTGGCGGTGTATCCTGCTCATTGGCTGTATATCCTATATCCTGGCGGTGTATCCTGCTCATTGGCTGTATATCCTATATCCTGGCGGTGTATCCTGCTCATTGGCTGTATATCCTATATCCTGGCGGTGTATCCTGCTCATTGGCTGTATATCCTGTATCCTGGCTGTGTATTTGCAAGTGGTAATGTTCTTACAGTAATTGGGTTAGAATTTACCACTTGTTACTATTATCCTGTTATTTGTGAACCCTTATGTAATATTTCTTCTTTTATTGAAAACAGTGAGTGAACTGTAAATAGTAAGCCATGTCCTGCAGTAAGCCCTGCCTACTGCAAATGTAGAAGAATGAAGTCGAAAAATATTCATATTTTGCCTACTGAAAAATTCACTTCTTTTATGTTTGCTTGGTCAGATGTCAGGGGAGCTGGGGTATTGACCTCAGCCAGGGCATAGTCAAAGGACCCCAAGAACAAGCCTACAAAAGAAAAAAATTAATCTAACCACTATTTTTTTGTTAAATTAATTACTAAGGATTTCAAGGTAAAGTCTCTCTATGGATTCTCAATTTAAAGAAAACACTAATGAAAAGGATGGCTTTCTTCAAATTTGTTTCGTAACAGAGTAAAACAAGATAATTTTCAGTATAAGTGTATACGGAGTCTTCAAATTTTAATTCTAGGGAAAAAAACCTCTCCCAGAGTTATTATTCTTGATTCGAAAATGGTAGGTTACAATAGTATGGTTAATCCAATAAGTACTGAAACTACTAACATTGTTATGACAGGGGTTTGTTTCCCAAAAAAGTCTTCAGATTTTTATTATTGATGTAGATAATTACTGAGCTAAGAGCGACACCGAAAGCATGACACATACAATTGAAACTATACATTGCCAATAAAGAGTCACCACAGTTATCATCCGCTCTTTACCCTTACACTGCTAAGTCTTAGTTTCATTAGCAGCTGGGCTACAAAGAGCAATATTATCTGCAGCCAAGCAGACCCATTGCTAACTCTTGGTATCATTACTAGCCGGGCTACAAAAGGCAGGATAATCTACTGCCAGAAAAAAAACCAACACTACAGCACTGATGCTGAGCACCAGCGGATCACAGCCGTCCATCCAATGCTGTCATCAACCAAGTGCGGCGACTGTCAGGACTGGGAGTGCTGTGCACTGCTTTAGTTTTTATTAAAGCTGATTTCAATCTGTACAGCATGCTGTAGCGTTGCGGAAGCGCAGCTGTATCGGGAACATCGTGTTATCGGCTTTGTGTGTTTGTATGTCCACGTCTACTTGTCCGGTGGTAGGCTAGTTGTGAGCAAGTCGCGACGTGAGGAGGTTGTGTTGTGTGCAACCTGGATTAGGTGCTGAAGATTGATGGTAGTACTGGCACGTTTCGGCAGACTAGTTTTGGCAGAGAATGGAACATGCTTACCTCTAAGGGATAAATAATAATAGCTGAAAATTGAATAATAAGAATGAAAGAGGGATCTGAAGCTGAGGAGATTGCTCCTACCAGTATTTGGCCAGTTAATTTTGAACGTGTTGATTGTTTGTGACAAGACAACTTCGGAAGGAGGTCATTTCCAGACGTTACTAGGAACTATGAAAAAAACACTGCTGATCCATTCTTGTTGTTCGATATTAAACTTTGATCTTTTGCCCATTGCTTCGGAGACATTCATCATTATCTCTAACGAAAGTCACACAGCCGGAGTAGCTATCATTGTAATTAATCAGGTACACTTCTTTCTATAAGCTGCTTTCTGAGTCGTCTTTGTTCAAGAGAGTCAAGTCCGACCTCTTGAAGGCGACTCTTATCAGACTTACATCGCAGTTGTGACTTAATAATTGTATTAATGCGGTATTATTCATTCTATATTTACCAATGTCCCTACACAGATGCTGAAAGCAGATGGAAGGAAATAGCATACTCTCGAAAAATGTTGTAATGAGTCCTAGGATTTTTTCTTAATTCTATTCTTGTCAACTCTCTTCTCGTGTATTAAGCCAGTTGCATTAGTTATTCCTAAGTCATTTGCCGAGTAACAGAAGTAAGTTCAGTGCCATTCATTGATCTTCAATCGTCAGCGTGTTTGGCTTTGATGTGCATCACGAAGCATTTGTCAACATTGAAGCTTAACTTCCAGATTGCAGTCTATACTTCATTAAGCAGTAGAGGTCATTCTGCAGTGTTTTGCGGTCGCTATTCGGGAAGACACAATAACAGAGTGTAGTATCATCCCTGTAGTAGAGAGGAGCTAAAAAATGCTGATTTTGGCACTCAGTTTCGCCAATTTGCGTAGCCAGCCAAAAGGACGAGTTCTAGCTACACTCGACTTGTCAGGGTATAGTGCCCGTATGCTGCTGCGGGGTGCTGACCCTAACCATAAATAGGGATGGTCATTGGTCGCAGACCGTCGTAATAAGATCCTTCTGTCGATGGCACAATAGTTCTTGATGATCTATGGTCGACTGCAGCCGTAAACTCCTCAGGAGCCAGTGGCTATATATCTGCAACACGAACCAGTGCGTGTGGGTTTCCCAGTTGGGGTGTACTGTCAAGTTATCTTTACCTTTGCTATCTCGACTAAGGATTTTGCTATGATTAAGGTGGGCCAAGTAAGTCCCTTGTGGAAGCCCAGGTATGAGGTAGGAATCCAGTCACTTGTTGCTGGCGGACAGTAAGCCATGCATGGATCCAGCGTGAGTGGATGCCACGGGCCTTCATTTTTATATTTTCTTCCTCTTTTCCAGCGATGAAACGTGACTTTCTCAAAGGCTTCTTAGATAATCTAGTAACCAAAAGCCACTGCTTTTGCGCTGTCGTAGACGCTCAATAATCGAAAAGAAGTTCAATAAATTGGTTAGACAATTTTTATTCTCTAAAAATTCACGCTGAGAGTAGGAGATGAATTGATGCATCCTGAGGTCGTCAGTGAAGCGCTTTTTCGGGATCGTTTGATAATTTATTTTCCCCAATAAACCCTAGTAAGACTAATTGGTCGGTAGCTATCTCCTATGGTGCACTTGAGCGGCAGAAAGCTCAATCCTGAGCAGTAGAATTGGAACTTTTTTAACTGTAACAGATTTGCAAAGAATGTCTGAAACTCGATCCAAAGCAATGAATCGAACGCTCATTGCTGAAGTTCCAGTTTAGCCATAGTTAACCGAATTAGATTATACCGATCATCTAGATATGGAAATCGAAGGCACCTATAGCTGCAGTAGAGAGCAAAACCGTCGCATTTGCATCTCTACACAGTGCGGGGATATATTAGATATATACTATGTTCCTATATATAAATTATGTTCTTAATAAACGGTATACATAAGTTTGTTATGTGTACCTAGTTTATGCTGGAACTCTATTCGTAGATACATATCTAAGGATGTTACAATTACTACCCCAAGAATCGTGACAAAGCTAAAACTCAAAATCTATAAAGAGAAGAAGGAATCTCTTATAGAGACTACATTTCAGTTATGGTAAGCGGCTTTAAGTTGTGGTAACCTAACTAGATACTGATTCCAACACGCTTCTGCAGGTTTTATTTGTATTTTTTTCTGTTACCTCCCAAGTGCAGCAGAAAATCTCCTGCACGCTATCTGAAGAGATGCTCTTGGAAGAAACTCTAACGGAATTCGTCGTTTTGGAATGCACACGAACTGGAATAACCGCGAATATTTTCAAGACTTAATGTTTAGAGAAAGATTGCTGTTAACTGGAATAGCGCTACCTAGTACAAGTACTTAACAGAACAAGCGCGAATAGGAATAACCGCGATGCAGAACAGCCGCTAACAGGAATAACCGAAGGTAACCTAACATAGCTTAATCCAACGTAATATAACCCAACTAAGTTTACATAAGCCAGACTGAAGTGTATATTCCAACATAACCATAGCCTCTCTGAAGGTTCCAGTTAGCGTTTATTCCAATCAGCACTTTCTTCGGCTCACACTTGTTCTATATAGCAACGATTTTTCTTTGAACACTAATGACTAGGTTTTTTCCATATTCAGTAAGAGCGTTTTTTTTTTCAAAAGGGCTTAGTCAGCGTTTGCTGCCCACTACACCCCCTTCATCTTCGCATGCTGAAAAGTCTCTGTCAATCGTTCATATTCTCATGCACAAAAGTAATGAATAAACCTATCCTCACGAGGAAAAATAACATCACAACAATAATAATGGCAACACAATGTAAGGCACACAATCGCCTCGCACAACTCCTCGTCGGTCACGCCGTTATTACAACAGAAATCTAAATAGTAAGGAAAGCCTTGCAATGAAACTCATTTTCAGTTCGAGTTTACGATTAAATTCTAGAATTATTTTCAAACCAATGGAATGATGCACATGAATTGCATCATAGTTAGAGAGAAAATTAAAATCCTTGTAAGTACTTTATTACATATAAACAGGGAAGAGGAGCTTGTTTGATCATTGAGAGTAGGCGACTATTAATGAATCTATTATGACTGTAATAACTTCCCAGCGAAATGAGAGCCAGCAAAAAAATATACCTACCATATAAAACTGAACAGCTCCTGAATACAGAATGCTAAAGTTATTTTGCTGGTAATTTGGCGATATGAAACTTCCTGTTGTTGACAAATTCTAATTTTATTTTGTTTCTTCTCTTCCCAGATATAGTTTGCAAGGCATAGCACTCTGCACGGACATTTGTAGAGACTGAAGAAACAGGTGACAATGACCGCCCATTTTTGGAAAAAAGTACAATTTCAAATCATATCCCCAACAGTAGAGCACAAAACTGTTTACTTAAAATTGCCCTATTCTAAATTTCATCTAGTTGTGAATGAAAATAGAATTCAGAATTCGAACGTTTTGCCCACACAACTTTATGAGAGCACTATTAAGCTCAAGTGTTTCTTTGGAATCTTTCTTTAAATTTAAAGATGCGCCATTTTTACTTTTTTCTTCTTCGATCCTCTACAAACATCAGTGCAGAGTGTGCTGCGCCTCATACATCGGGGAGACGAACACAACAATGAAATGCGCTAGGGTAAATGTATTGCGACAACTTGGAAAATTTTCACCATTTTGTAGACACAGCCCGTGCAGTATCATCCGATGATTTTAAAATACTTCCGCAAAGCTCCTATATTGACTTCAGATTATTATTATTGGAATCGACAGTAAATGTTCACCAACAAACCTCCACGCTCAATATCAAACAAGTTTCGTTTAACATTTGGTTTTGAAATATTGCACTATATAATACTACAATTGTTGGGTCGTTGCTTGGTTGGTTGGCGTCTCCGTCCTGATTTGAAGGAAAAGATAAGAGAAAATTCAGTTTATGATGCCGTTGTATATGAGGACAACACTAGCAAAGCCTCTGCTTAACAGGCACCTCTGGCTTTATCGAGTTTGATTCGCTAAGAATATTATGATCTTCACGGGTCTTCTTCAAATCTCTCTGCACGTTCCGTAATCAGTTGAGTTTCTGTTGCCGTCGTTCATAATCCATTCCGCTTATTTGTCACCCAGCTGAATTTCTTCCTAGCAGTTGAAAATTTAAGCTAAGCTGAAGCCAAATATTTTCATTTTTTTATTGTCGCCAAGTTTTGATCCTCATGTCATCAATGCTGGTGTTCACAACACGCTGCTCAGCGTTTCCGGTACATTCGTTTGCTTGAGGTCAAGTTCCTCGGGTCTGCTTGACTTTCAAATACTTAAAATTCTGGATTTTGTAGGCAGGAATGAAATTTTGCTGCCTCGAACTTATTTGAGTATCGATTTATTGTTTTGGTAAATTATTACATCAAGCCTGCAAGTATGATGCGTCTTTTGTAGTAAAATTTGTACCACCAGTAAGAACAATAATAAGGTTCAGATTTATCATGAACCTTATTATTGATATTACTATTTTTTGACTGCCTAGTTTTGAAAATAATTTCGGAGCTTTTTCACTTCATGAGGAGGATTCGTGTATGACTCGTACGCATGACTGTTACTTAGTTCTATAATTGAGTTTTAGTACAGCGATTGTCTCATTCTTTATCTTAAAATTCGATTTTCCTAATTAGCAACTCTATTCGCGAACAACAATAATATAATAAATGTAGTGTAAATTTAACGTATCCCAGGGCAGTGCACAATTTAATCTCACATATTGGTACTAACTGCACATTGACTCGATATAATATCAAAACAAATTCCAGCCTTTGTCGGGGCAGCATTAATGAACACAGTCTCTAAATAATCGCCTTCCAATTACACGACGTATAGACAAAGCCCACAATAGAGAAGACAATCAAGCCAGTCAGATTTAACAAGTCAAAATGTTCTAGTTCTATGCCTTAGCCTCCAATATTGAAAGGCTGCCATATGTCTAAAACTTAGCAAGAGTAGTTCAATACTTGGGCCTCTATACAATGACGTGAATTAACATCACTGAAACTATTTGTAAACTATGTAGTTCACTCACAATCGAATAACAGATTACAAATCTCTGCTTTTACTAATTTTATTACGCCACAAATTTAATTGCAAATTACTCTAAGTTGAAATAAAACAAATATTACACTATGTTACAGATCTTCTCCATCGCTCTTTAAGAAAGTCTTTATCATAATGACAATCACAGACGTGAACACTTGCAGCCACATGAGGCCAAGCCACAGGAATGAAAATGGCCGGAGGCCGCAGATCTCCAGCCAACTTTTGTGCTGTGGCTAGCCAGCAACTGGCCGCAAGTGCCCACCTTTACATAATTACTGTAATAAATAGGAATAGCAATTAAATGTTTATATTATCTAACGAACAATAAAAATATCGGCATGCTCTGCATCGGGTCTTGTAAAAGTTACGGTGCACTTCATTGTTTGTTTGTATGTATGATCAACTTAAAAATGTGAAAACAATTATCTGTAGCTCAAACTTAAAATTTATTATTTTTCTAAGCAATTATCATTGGTAGTAAATAGCGATGAGGAACATGTAGGACACAGTGGAAGCAAAAAAGACTGAGATATTTACTCTCCTTTGCGCAGCCTCAACAAATCGGGTATTACCAAGAAGATGAAAGTCAGTCGCGCGACCTTTGATCGTTATAGATAGGTTTCCGAAGGACGGTCAACCTCAAGGATCGGTCTCGTTCTCGCAGACAGCATACTGCCACACATCGCCTGTCAGGAAGGTCTATGACAATGATTTCACTTAAGGAATGACCCAGCTTGTGAAAAAAAATATATAAATCTAGCCTTAGTGCCACAGGCACAACAATAGTGAAGAACTTAAGAACAAAATTCCCTGCAAACTGTTCACATACACGAGCAAGATCAAAAGCGTTGTTTGTCTTCGTCTTTGTAACGAGTTGAGGAGACATACGTATTCCAATGAAATTTTCTTAGATGGAAAGATCTTCATGGTGCATTCGGTCATCAGTAAATAAAATGCTTGAGTCATAAACTAAAGCTAGGACGTCTTAGAGGTCCGTTATTTGTCTTCAAGCGTGCACCCCTCTTCCTTAATGCTTGACCTCAATGAAGAGAGACACTGCCCGTGAAATATGCACGGCCTTCCGACGACGCCTGACCCTCGTCCTTACAGCTGAGGGTAGGTGTATTGAGTGATAGTATTGTGTAGAACGTAATAAAATATATTTGCCTCGCATCACCTTGAACATAAGTGAACATAAGCGTTTCAGGCTTTGAATGCAAGACATTGTCCTCAGATGATAAAAGGGAGATCTGGCGTCCACTGCAACAACTCAGCCAAAGAGAAAGAGAGAGAGAGGTAGAGAGAGAGAGAGAGGTAGAGAGAGATAAAACAGGAGCCTGCGAAATTCAGATTTCGAAGCTAATCTTGTCTGAACCAGAGACAGGAGGGTTGACTCTGTCTGCAGTGAATCGTGTTGCAATCTTCAAAGGCAATCCGATCAGGTGCAATCGTAGAAAACTCCAGGTTATTGAGAGAGATTGAGTTTTTGAATGTCGCAGCAGTAAACGATTCAGATTTAACGCCCGGAGGTCGGCGCAGGGAATTGAAGCCAGCGCATCTATCTGAAGTTCCAGAGAAGTTCAGCCTCGGGTAAGGCCAATCGAACGGGCCCGATCGAATTTAATCTTGTGTCCAGCCGTCACTTAATCTTGGATGTAGTATGAAAAAGTATATACTTTGGCATTAAAGGGAGCCTAGAGGTATACAAGACGCTCCGTAGGTAATAAGTTGCTACCATATTGTTGAATTCTGAAAACCTATGCTATGAGTGTGGCAAATAGAGTAAATGGAATGCACAGATTGTCAATTTAGAGACTTCTAGAAATTTCTGTTTTGTCTTCATCGAACGTTCCTGTGAAAAACACTCAGCCACACACTCGACGTAGAAGCCTTTGATCTCCCGGCTATCCGAGGAAGCTTCCCTTATGAATACCATTTGGAAACCGTAGATTTATTGCAGATATAAAGTGAAAAATTAAATACGTATGGTTTTCAGCAGTTCCTCGACCTAGATCGGCATTATATCCTTCTTCGATCACTTTTTTGGGGACCGAAATATATATATATATATTTAAAAATATATATGCATACAAATATCTATATATAATTCTTTTTGAGGCTCCATTCGTTCGTGTGTACGCCCGTCCCTGTGTCTGCACGTTACGCTTTTTACTATAAGCGAAAACTTCAACTTGTATGAAGCTCTGTTTTTCTCAGGTCGGAATTTCAACCATTGCTGTTTTGTTTCGGCTCGATCTTGAAGAAAGTTTCAGTCAGTTTCGATGAAAAGACTTCAAGTTCATTTAACTGGTATGTTTTCTATCGCTTTTCATTTCTTTCACAACATATTATGTCCGCTTTGTTTGTGGCGCCTGACGTTCTTAATAAGGCCAGCCAGATATGTAGTTAGGATACGCTGCACGAGAATAGTAGTCAAGATCAAATTTTAACTGCTACTTCTCGCAGGTCTTATAAATAGATTGAAGATTCACTACCTGAATTGGGGCATTGTTCAACCTATGCATGCATGATACGGTTCCGAGGGCATCATAATTGAAGAAGAAATTTTCTTCTCTGTTGAATTTGCACAGTTGGGGCAATTAGGATGATACGGGTCAGAGATATCACTGAAGAGTATTGCTTCTGTTCTGTGAAATTTGAACAGGTTTCAGCTGCATCTATAGAAATGTCATCGGATGGGTACGGAGAAACGTTCCCATGTTTCGTTGGACGGGATTCGTTTAAGGCAATATCTTCGGTACGGTTTTTGATTCTGTCGGGCATAGGTTATGTCGCATAATTTTTAGAAGAATCTCTTCTTAACAGGTCTAGAGACTCCATCTTGTTTGCAATTTTCGTTCCTTTCGTGCGTAATCCATTTCACTGATGCTTCCTTTAGCTGATTCTCTTAGAAGCAGTTGAAACTTCACGCTGAGCTGGCGCATTTTTATATCATATTCACATAGCAGCCAGATTTCGAGGCTTGATCGAGGTTCAACTATCGGTTGGTATCCAGTTTACGGTAATTCATGTGCATTTGCAGTGAATTCATTTGACTGAACTATATTTTCTTAGCGCTGCTCGACGTTCGCCTGATTTCAAGCTGATATTCGCGCCTTATCTTGCTGAAGGGATATTTTGTTTTCGCAAAGCTTATGGCTGCACAACTTACCTTTCATTAATGGTAGACCTGGCCTGCAGGGATGAGAACTTTTTTACAGCAAAACCTATACTAGGAACCGGAACAATAAAAGCTTAATCACAAATTACTGCCATCAGTTTTGACGATGGGGCTCTCTGATTGGCGTTATTTACGGGTTAGGTTAGAAGAACTGCGTTAGGTCAAACTAAAATAAGTTATAATAGCCCAGCTTAGGGTTGCTATATTTTACAGAGTGAGAATCTGAACTAATCGAATAATTTTCACGGGTCACCCACGGGTTATGTTAGCGTAGACAATATAAATATTATGTCAGGGTAGACAGACATTATTGAGTTAGAAAGAGTTCGTCAGGGTTTAAGTGACGGGTGTTAACTTAGGCGGGTTGTGTTACGTTAGAAGAGCTCCATTAGGTTAAACTCGGGTAAATTGCAATAGTGCAACGCAGTCTCGTTTATTTTGGAAGGCATAGACTTTATTCAATCGTGGAATTTCCACGGGTCCCGCAAGCATATGCTTAAATCTTCATCGAAAACTTTTTCACCTCTCTCACTTCGTTCGCGGGTGATAATGACCAGCTGTCTACTGTAAGTTGAAATTTATTTTTTGTGTTGATACTGGAGAGAAGTCCACGAAGTTCACTTGTTTGATCACGGCAACAATCACACATTGATCATGCCTTTACAAAGCTTATATACAGAAGCAGTACGGCTCCAAAACAGTGACGTAAATTAACCGTCAGCAGAGGCCAGTCTACCCGTGAAAAATTATGCCAATAAAGCTAATTTGTTCTCTAGAATCACCCATTCAATTACTTCTTTGTGCTGCCAAACCTGCTGGGGGGCGCGTTATGGCCTCTGCCGCCTGCAGCAACTGCGTGAGGCAGCAATGTTGCTGACTCAAGTGGGAAATGAGGCGTTGCTGTGGCATGTCTCATTATACAGAACTGTGGTCAGCACTGGCATGAGGTAGAATGTTGCTGAAGAAAGAAGGAAATTAAGCACTGCTGTGGCATGTCTCATTACGCAACACTGAGGTCAGCACTGGATGAGGCAGCAATGTTGCTGACTCGAGTGGGAAATGAGGCGTTGCTGTGGCATGTCTCATTACGCAACACTGTGGTCAGCACTGGCATGAGGCAGCAATATTGCTGAAGAAAGAAGAAAATTAAGCGCTACCGGGGCATGTTTCATACGCAACACTGCGGTCAGCACGGGCGTGAAGCACCAATGTTGCTGAAGAAAGAAGGAAATTGAGCGCTGCCGGGGTATGTCTCATTACGCAACACTGAGGTCAGCACTGGAAGAGGCAGCAACGTTGCTGAAAGGAAATTAAGCGCTGCCTCGGCAACACTGCCGGCAGACCTCGTTTAAGACGTGAGCAATCAATCTACTCACGGGAATGGGTGCTTTATTGTATTGTAACCTAAGTTTAACCAGGTTAAAACTGTCCAACCAATATGTAATCTGGGAACAATGGTAATTAAATATTACCACCAACGTTTTACAAGTATACGTAAGGATAGTAGTCCTCGAGCATTTTTAAGACGTGAGCAATCAATCTACAGTGCCCTTACCCACGAAATAACATAACATTGGATTCAAATTGGTCCAATTTTGACAGGTTGGTTATACATTAGACCCTTGTTACCATTAATTTATAATGGACCAACGTTTTACAAGTATACGTAAGGATAGTAGTCCTCGAGCATTTTAATACTGGGTCACTCTTTTGGATAAATTCGCAAAAAAAAAAAAAGAAAAACAAATCATATCATGAGCGTATGTTAACATAATCCTGCTATGAGTATTAAGGAATCAATTAAATTCTCATTGTAGGAGCAAATAAAGTAAAGGAAATAATATTGGACAGCAATCTACTATATAATAATTCACGTTGTGTATTTATTTATTTATATTTTTATATATTTATATCTTTCCTGTCTAGCTCTATGGGAATAAGATAGGAGAAAATTCAGATTTCAAAATGTAAAAAAAAAAGTGGGGTACCTTGCAATCTTTTTCTTCAGTATTAGATAGGGGAAAAATACAACTAATAAGATAGGAGAAAAT
>LQNS02007217.1:7692571-7702881 GCA_001587735.2 Parhyale hawaiensis | reverse complement strand
GGGAAAAATGAGGAAGCCAGCGGGGGTTTTCCTGAAGGGCTAACTTACTGCCGTCATTTATCGCACACGTGCACCAGTCATTTAATAACCCAATATGCCGTCATTTACAATGGCGGCTCGGGACACTAGTACTTGGTAAATAAAATTCCAAGCGTGCATCTAACACCAAGTGATTTTCTATTTAGAAACAGTGTCGCGTTCAATTTATTATGAGCAAAGATATCTCAAAATACAATGTAATATAATGTAATAAAAATGACCCATACACAATTATTGTCACCCTTGCGTGAAATCCTGAGAAATTTACAGAAATACTTAAATTAACTTAATGAATATCATTAAACTCATATATTTACGCTTCAGGCTTAGTTACTTGTGTTCATAATGCACAGAATGATCTTTTATGCGGGATTAAGATTCGCTTTGTATGCCGATAGGACACCAGCTTTGGTTGACATGCTGGTATGAAGATTGGAGGACAAAATTAAAAAAAAAAATGAACAGGGTGCCAATGCGGTCCGCCCTCTTAACATAACACACTGCTACGTGCGGAGGATGATAAGGTAAAACGAAAGTTTTCGTAGGCACAGTGACGTAAATTTACTTCACAAATTTTGATTTAAGGCAGCGATTTCCTGTAAGTCAGTCCTACGTGGCTGAACGTTGATAGCGTTGCACTGCCCGAATTTTAACTTCTTCATCGTCTATTAAAACTTTGCGTCATCGTATACGTAGGTATAACCCATAACTCCTTGATTAACGAGTGCCCATATATGGTTACTTCTGTAATATTATTCCTGCGAAAGTATTTTTCAGCCTTACCGTAAAGGATTCAGGGAAAATCTCTTTGCACCCCAAATGCACAGGTACTCCGTAGTTTTAAGAGAACTGCGATTGTTTTCTTTTTCGCACTTAATCCGTATGCATGACAAGGCACAGCTGTGAGGCCCTGTCGTGGACAATTTCATTGGCATCATAACAGTTGCCAGTGAGGGTGACAGCCGCTCCTGGCCTCATTAATACCTTAATGCTGTACGGAAATGGCTTTCCTTCTTGCAAAATATCATTGCTGTGGGCCATTCACATTCTGCTACGGTAGAACTGCAAGTGGATGTATTTTGTAGTAATATCCAAACTGCTGCGTAATTCTGAGTGATGGTGTGTCGAAATATTCAAATGTTGGAGGGGAATCGCATATTTTATTATTATATTTTTATTCTCTCATAAAAATGGAGCCTCTTTTTTACTAGGTGTCACGATCTGCTCCTTTACCCAGAAAAAAGTGAGCGACAGCTAGTTGGACAATAATTATCATACATTTCTCGTAAGTGAATTACCACAGTTGCCCTATACCGCATAAAAGTCAAACACTATCAAATGATATAATTACGCATCAACGATACGCAGCTTCAATTCATATGAGAGACATTTTATTGCCTGCTAAAATAGTAATATTTCCATGTGTGACCGACAACGAAGCAGGGTTGTTCTCAACAGAATAGTGAATCAAAGAGCCGTCCTTGTAATATTACGATCCTTTAAGTAGGCAATTGCTGTGCATCCTTTATAAGCATACTAGTAATGAGAGTATCAACAGTAGGGTTGTGACTGTGCATAATAAGCGCATATGTTTCCATAAAATGTAATGAATTGATATACGATTGCTTAAAATATAATGCCTATTCATATGGTTTACTATTATAAACTATAAAAATTCTGTCATACAACTGGGCAGAATAAATACGCCTCCGTCAGTAAAAAAAAACACTAGTAAAAGAGTGCTTTTGAAGGGTAACTTCTGCGTTGCGCTTCTCATTTTTGGAGGACAGAATCAATTATTGTTAATTTATTTTAACGCTTCTTTTTTCGTTGTAACTTGTAAGAAATTCAGCGGTAATGATAAATAGAAAAAAAAAACAAGCTGCTGCGATGCAACTACGATATATCGCCACTCTGTGACACTCGCCGATTTATTTACAGCCATCAAGGATTTAGAAAGGCAATACATTTCAAGATTTTACGTCGGTGGCAGAATTCCTAAGTCCTCCATCAATCGTCGTAAGCTTTCGCTTCAAATTTTCATGTGTGGTGACGGACCTCGACGAGGACGGGCGGTGTAATCAGAGCCCCTGCAATATCGGACTGGCTAGAAACTGTTAAACTTCAACGAAAAGGCGAGAAAACTCATTTCGAAAGTAGACTGTCGGTCTACTATAGTGAAGGTGCTGCCTCGCTCGTTATCGCGAAGCCGGACATGCTGTTACCATGCCAGGTTGGAAAGTCTTCGTTCTATGCAATGCAGCGTCAGCGTTTCTGGCATTGATAGAATACCCGGATGGGGATGGGGAAGGTGTCGGACGTCACGGTTGTGGGAAGCCTTTCCAATATCATTCTTTGGTCTATGATACAATGTCCGGTTGACTGCAGCTGTGTAACTGTCGCATGGGCCTTGCAGGAGACCTATCTGCGGCACGAGTCAGTGCTTGTGGGTTTTGTAATTGGGATGAGCAACGTTACTTATACTACCAGCTGCAGAAAAACGTCCTGTGAAATTATTCAGGCAGGGATTTACGACGTTTCGTGCATAATAATAATGGTAACCTCCAGAACCTCAATTTCCGAATTTAAAAGGGTGGTATCATGACTTTCGTAAGCGTTACGAAAAGTAAAAAAATATGAATAACGGTAGTATTATGATCAGTTGATTATAATAGAATTTTATGTAAACTTTGAATTATGAAATTATATTTTCATATGTATGGGCAAATTTACTATTAAAAAAAACAGATTCGAACTCGTCACGCGTCGCTAACGCTGTTTTTTTTGGCCCCCAAAAAATTTTTGACTGAATTGCAGCTCATGAAAACATACTGTTTGTCTCATCTACATTACCAAGGAGACCGATATACATGTCTGTGTTTGCTTATCTCTCCATTTTCTGTCTCGCTTTTAGAAAACAGACAGGCAGATATTAGGCCAGCCTGGAGGCTAGCCATCCTGTCACGCTTCATAGAAAAGTGAAGGGTGAAGAATAAACCAGGTTGCTGATGATGGCAAATTTATGGCAATAGGGTAGTAGCTATATTTTTGGATGAACTTCTTGCCTTGCCAAAGTTGAAATCCAAGCAGTCAAGATACAGATAGCTTCCTTTCCACTGGCATGCATCATGACTTGTACTCTCTTCTGAGCTTTCCCACATCTAAACTTCGGCTGCTCTGAGTTCACGCTCAAGATCAAATTTAGTGCATCATCAGCAGAGTAAATGGCAATATTATTATCTTCTGCAGACGGCAGGCGGGCCAAGAACACTAGGATTTCATGTCAGAATTTTTTTTTCAAATGAAGCTTCTTCCTTCAACAAAACAGCTTCTCTCTTGAGCAAGAAAAAAAGAAGTTATCGAGTGTCTTGAATACCGAGCTCAATTCATGTTAGGAGAGATGCAGGGTAGCCCTGGTCGACTGCAGGGTAAAAAAAGAATAATAGTTTTTAGCGTATCACAAAAGGGAACGTTTGCTCTGCTCATCGGAATTTAGATATGGAATACCAATCTCTTATGTTCCTTCAAGTTGGTAATTGCACTGCATCCAACATAAGCAGTTTTAAGTAACAAAATTATGATCAATGGAGAAGTATCCTCACAAATTCCTCGCCGTCATTTTTGACGGCCGGGTACGGCAATAAGTACAATTTTAACTGTGAAGAAAGCGAGTAAAATCATTTCACTTCTGGGTTGTTTAACAGCAATGACGCATAGATGATGTCAAACAATCAGTAAAAATTGCGCAGAATAAATTAATCTAAGCCTTTCGATGAAATAAAGACAGAGAAGTTGATGCAGTATCAACGAACATTCTGTTGAGTCTGTTATTGATTAACTTGCAATAGTAAAAATTTACCATGTTAATGCCAGTCCTTCAAAACATGAAAAATTATGTCCACACTTCAAAGCTTTGTTCCATCTTCTTAGACTTTCCATTAGCTTCGTCGTCCAACTTATGGAAATTTTAAGAAAATATATTAAATTTTTGTAGTATCTACGACAGAAAACACTGCTAATATCTTATTTTGTAGGGTTATTCTTAAGGACCGGCTCGAGCTATGCTTGTTCCTATCTTAGAATTAACTGTTAAGGTGAAGTCTCTCCCTCCCTCTGTCCTCTAACAGTTGGAATCGTCACAAAGGCCAGTTGCAGTTGCGGCCCAACCAGTAGAGTAAAAAGGGCCGGTAAGTACATACCTCCGGGGCTGCAGGTGGCCGCAGGTGGCCACAAGTGCCCGTCTGGATTGCGCGAAGGTCATTCACCTTAAATTAAACAAATAAAATCCGTGAACTTAAAAATATTGTAACCGAGCACCCAGTAAAGGGTTAAGACTTTCTGCTTTTTAAATGATGTAAATTCCAATACACGAATCACAAATTAGCCCTCGAAGTGCACAGTAGACGCTGCAGTGGAGATTAGGACAAAAAAATGAATTCGCGTTAAAATGGGCTCACGCCTTTTTTTTAACTTTCGCCAAAAGCTTACGTTTCAAACTAGCAAAAACGACCGAGGGTCTTCCATAAATTAACATCTTCAATTCTTTTAACAGTCAAATAACTTATTTAGTTATCCAAAACCCGTAAAATAGTGACACGGTAGAACCACCTCGGACAATTTGCTGGCATGATTGACTTTTTTCATGGGACTAAGACACGTCGCCGTAACATTTGAACACTAAAATATGGGTACTATTATGCACCCTGTGCCGACTAACATGGATGTTCTGGGTACTATTATGGGGGCTATTATGCACCCTGTGTCGACTAACATGGATACATGGATGTTCTGGGTACTATTATGGGGACTATTATGCACCCTGTGCTGACTAAAACGGATGTTCTGGGGACTATTATGCACCCTGTGCCGACTAACACGGATGTTCTGGGTACTATTATGGGGACTATTATGTACCCTGTGCCGACTAACATGGAGGTTCTGGGTACTATTATGGGGACTATTATGTACCCTGTGCCGACTAACACGGATGTGCTTTATACCTGAGGACATTAAATGGTTTACGTACCTGCCGATAAGGATGTTTTCTATACCTGTGCAATATCAACTTATAAGAATGTTCTCTATACCTACTATATGCTATACTAACTGATATGTACAGTGTATGTTCTCTATACCTATCTACTGAAATCTTTTCCTACTGATAGGGATCTTCTCGATACATGTACTATTCCTACCAATAGGGTTGTTTTCTATACCTATGCTATTTTTACCGATAAGGATATATGGTATGCATTTTAGGGGTAAACATAGTAACCAGAGTAGAAAATTAGAGATGAATGTTCTCCTTATAATACCTTTTGCAATTATATGTTATTTTCATTGCTTCACTTTGGACCGTTGAACCAGGCGCCCCCTAACTTCCTGCAACACTTCAATTACTTCTTTTTCTCCCGTCCGTATTTGAGAGATCGTAAGCTCTAACTAATGACGGTCGTTGAGTTACATTTCTGCTACAACAGTATATTTTTTTCAAGGTTAGAGGCCTCCCCAACAGGGCAATAGCCCCTCATCGTTAAATACAACGACCCCTGCCAGCGAGTTTTTCGTTCTAGTGTCGAGGGATGCTGAGCTTGAGACGTGTTAAATTAATCAGCATTGCAATCATTATTGTGAAGTATTATGTAGAGGTTGTAAGCTAAGCTGCTTGTCGATATAAAAATATATGTTTACACCTAAGTACATTTATTTTTCTTCTCGATATATGTAGGTAAATAAATTCAATTGCGTTGGTATATTTTGATTCATGAAGGCTAATCTTTAGTATCGGAGAGTGAAATATAAAATGCGATCAAATTCATAGCAATGTGGTCGAATTTAAACTGTACAGTCTTAGAGCAAAAGAAAATTAAAATTGCATTCCAACTAAAATTAGAAGAGTGATACGCAAATTTCGCGGTTGTTTACACCTTACGCAGTGTCTACGTATTATAAAATTATCATGCGCAAATTGTACTAGATATTAATTATGAATATATTCTGAACTACAGTGGAGATTTTTCTGCAGTATGAACCAGTGCATGTGAGCTTTTTAGTTTGGTTGTACGATCAAAGCGAATTTACTCTTTTCTACAGCTTTCTTCGACAGACGTCTATGAAATTACATTTTACTAATGCTCATAATGTATACGATATGACTCTCAGCCTGTAACACTGAATTCCGCACTAAGTAATTCATTCTACCACTTACTAAACTAGTTGAAGGGCTTGCTAGCATTTTGCTATTTGGTGACCAAGAATTTCTAGCATTTTCTGTTGGGAAAAATCCAAGCTCTGCATTTCGCGACGTCCCTTCACCTTTAAATTATAAAAGAAAAAAAAAAAAAAGGAAAAAGAACAGCTGCCTTGGTTACCTGATAATATTTGTTAGCTATTACAAAAACAATATGTATTATCCTATTAATTGAAAATTAGTCTACTTTGTAAATAGAGGCGCTTAAATAGTTGTTTAACGCAGCGCATTAAGCTAAGTTAATTTCATTCAAATAGACATAAGTGCATTACAAAAGACAAATTTAAAAAAAGTTGAGATGACAATCTTCTAAAATTATTTTATTCGCATAGCAGTAGAAACCTAAATATTTATTTTTAGGGTAAATCATGTTTAGAGTTTCTAGTATAATTACATTCGTCACGCGTAGCTTATAACTGTTTTGACCTTTGGAAAGGGACTTGTGTCAGGATGTGCAGAATAAACATTGTGAGAACAGAGTTTTCGTATGGATTGGGCTTATCAATTTCAGCGCTACTGAGTAAATGTTTTCCTCTGAAAAGCTGCCTCATTGGTTGTTTAGTTTTAAAATTAAAAATATAAATTACTTTCATCAGCCGAGAACGAAGTGAGACAGGTTATAATATTTTAATTTAGGACTTAAGTATATAAATAAATATATATTTTTGTACGTCATATAAATAGAAGGTCAACCAGTCTAAAATTAAAATTGGACGGTTCGGGACATCCTTTCCCATCAACAAGAAATAAAGGAAGTACTGTTAATATTGAAACGTTTCTTATACCTAAAGCCTAATGGGGAGCGAGATGTCGTCAGTGTGAGGTGTAAAGCGTGAATGACCAGGGCAAGCTCCGAGAGGCCTAACGTGAATGCTCATACAGGTGATCATTTAGGAAGAGGCAGCTATGTACAGTCAGTGAGCGGTGGGATCAGAGCTAGTACAGTTGGAGGAGAAAGATGCCTGTGCAGTCCAAACTACAAGACCTCAAAATTCAAACCCAACAGAGTAATATTATCAAGCATGTAAATTTAGCCAACAACTATGTATTGTAAATACAAAATAGTTTTTCGTTCCTTGGCCGTCTCAGCTTGGTACATTTTGTGCAGCGTAGCAATAAAAAAATTATCGATACAGTGAAAGCGGTTCATAGCAGAAAATTAAACTCATTTGGCGCATCCCGTAACCTAACCTCCTGCAACCCCGACTACGTCATTTTCAACTCCTGTAATGTAACTCTTCAACCGCGTCTTAAATTTGTGTTGTCATTTGGTCTCGAGTTTTGTCTGCCAGTATTCAAACCGAATTTTAACAGATATTTCACCTCTTTCGAGAATCTAGCCAACAGGCTGCGATCCCAACAACTCAGTCCTAAATCTTCGTTTACTGATCTAAAAAAAAAAATTAGGGAAATTTGATTGCATATACAACTCGCACAGCAAGCTAAAACCGTTCTCTCCCATGTTTTCAAAATCTGACCTGTCTCCTTTAGCAAACTTTAACAAGGAAAACCCTATTATAGCCTGCAGACCCGACAAGGGTAGGGGATTTGTCATCTTGAACAGGAGCGAATACGATAAAAAAAAATGAATAGCATCTTATCTGACACAAAGAAGTTCACTCTTTATGAAAAAAAAAAAAACACCGATACTTTTAAACTTGCCCTCAAATTCCTGGATAAAATCCATAGATTTTTGAAAAAATTACTAGACAAAGTCATGATCTCTAAATCAACCTACTGCTCCATCTATAACACTGGTGCTTCACCCGGCATTATGACGCGGTCTGCCCAAAGTACACAAAGCCAATGTCCCTCTACGACCAATATTAGCCGAGTATAATACACCATCCTACCCAATAGCCAAATTATTGTTCCATTACTCGAACCCCTTAAAACTAATCAATAAACTTTGCGCAATTCTTATGGATTTAAAAACTGTATCAAAAATCTCCAATTGCCACCCAACGCGTACTTGACCAGTTTCGACACCACTTCCCTGTTTACTAATATACCTTAGACGAAACAAGTGATATTATATGTGACCAAATTTTTGCCTTCACGAATTCAATTCACGACTTAGACCAACCCACCTTCAGGAATCTTCTCAATCTGCCATCAAAGATTTATTTTTTATTGTCAACAATAGGCTATTCAAACAAATCGATGTAGTTTCCATGGGCTTCCCGCTCGGTCCCTCTCTAGCAAATATTTTTTATGTCATCACGAAGCAATGTGGATTAACGACTGCCCGAATAATTTCAAACCCGTTCACTATAAACGCAATGTAGACGATACTTTCCTCATATGCAAAGTACCAACTGATTCAGACTTATTCCTAGAATAATTTAAATAGTAAACACCCCAACATAGAGTTCACTGCTGAAAAACAATAAAATGTTTCTACAGCATTTTTAGATACCCTAGTTACAAATTAAGACTCGACACTGACCACTAGAGTTTACAGAAAGCCAACCTTCTCAGGCCTCGGAACTAGCTTTTTCAGCCACTGCTATGACCAATTCAAAATAAATGCAATGAAAACCCTACAGTTTAGAGCATATCATTTATCTTCCTCCTACTTGGCACTTTCACAGGAAATAGACTTTCTTCGAACATCCCGGCATCACTAAACCTACTGTTTGCAAATTATGTCTTTTCCACTCCCTTCCATACTATAGCAGAGCCGTCGTCGCTACAGTTAACTCTCTAAGAATTTTCATTTCCGAAGCGTACCCGCATATAAATTTTAGGTTCTCTTACAAAAACATTTTTACCGTAGGATTATATTTTAAATTCAAAGACAAACATCCCTCAACTTCTCTGTCTAGTGTTGTCTATAAATTTTATTGCAGATGCTGCTACACCTCGTACATTGGCAGCACTGGATAGCATTACAAAGCCCGAGTTGATCAACATTTAGGTATATCTAGTAGAACAGGTTTACCTAAACCTACCCATCGGCTCCCCGTCTTCATGCAGAACAAAACAATCATCCCATCAGCAGGAAAGACTTATCCATCATCGATTTTTCAACCCCAAGAGAACTGACAACATTTGGATCTCTTTACATCCATAAAACAAAACCCAGCCTCAATACAATGATTACAGCTGTACCTCTCATCACGGTCCATAACTGATTTCCTTTTTTTTCTTTTCTTTCTTCCTCCTTCAATTGCACTAGCTCTGATCCCTCCGCTCACTGACTGTACATAGCTGCCTCTTCCTAATTGCCGCCTGTACGAGCATTTACGTTAGGCCTCACGGAACTTGCCCCGGTCATTCACGCTTTATACCTCACACTGCCAACATCTCGCTCCCCATTAGGCTTTAGGTTTAAGAAACGTTTAAAAAAATTTTTCCTTTTGTAGTTAACAGTTTTTCCTTTCTTTCTGATAATAGGAAAAGACGTCCCGAAACGTCGAGTTTTAATTTTAGTTTGCCTCTACCGCGGAAGATCGTCTGGAGAGTGGGAGTTCTATTTTCTTCCTAGGTTATTATTGAAGAGCTGAACAATTGTTCAGATATCTGAGCAATTGTTCAGATATCCAGCAATTGCTCAGTTATGAAGCAATTATTGTTCAGATATCAAGGAATTGCTCATATATCAAGCAATTGTTTAGATATCAAGCAATTGTTCAGATATCTGAGCAATTGTTCAGATATCTGAGCAATTATTCAGATATCTGAGCAATTGTTCAGATAACAAGCAATTGTTCAGATATTTGAACAATTGTTCAGATGTCAAGCAATTGTTCAGATATGTGAACAATTGTTCAGATGTGAAGCGGTTGTTCAGATATGTGAGCAGTTGTTCAGATATGTGAGTAATTGTTCAGATGTCAAGTAATTATTATTATTATTAAAACTTCACGCTTGAGCTCCCACGGACAGGTAATACAACACAAATGAAGCATTTGCAACACCGGGAAGCCCAAAACGCTGCTAAAGGAAATCCAGCAAAAAAACCATTAACAGCCGACTTAAAAGCCTGCAGGCCAACACGACCAAAAGCCGATGCAGG
>LQNS02007217.1:7623374-7653678 GCA_001587735.2 Parhyale hawaiensis | reverse complement strand
CTTAAGAATAAAGCCGCTGCAAAGGCTCATAAAATTCCTGCTTACCTCCCTGGAGGCCAAACTCTGAAGCTCTGTAGGCACGACTTGGACGGCAGCGCTTGTTGCAATCATGTGTTTGTGTCCTGTTTGTTGCAGAGCATGTGTTGTAAGTGTTAGTGATGAGATGTACGAGTCAAGTAGAAAATAACCAAAGGTAAGGTCACAGTGCACAGTGTGTGCTAGCGACGGCAGTGGACATGACGATGTCATTCTTGGAAGTTGTCGTACAGGGTGTGCTATAGTTCTCGGACGGTTTTTCAATTTGAAATCAGTAGTAGTTTAATTCGCCGCTTATCTTAAAATCATTGACTATGTATTAGATAGCAGGATAGGGCACTGCGCCTTCCATGCAAGTGTGATACGCGGATTTTTGATCAGCGTGTATGAAAGTTACATTCTACTGCGAGGACCCCGGGAGTCGCCATAGCTCTGATATTCTGTTGTAGACTGCAGCCGTGCTTTCTTATGGGGGCCTATAGTGGTCATCTATCTACAGCACAAGCCACTGAGTGTGGATTTCCAAATTGGAGTGTGCTGTCAAACAGTCTTTAGCTTCACCTCTGCTTCATAATATCAAACAGGTTATTGCTTCATAACTGTGATAAAAATTTAAGGAAGTAAGTAAAGTTACTGTAAATGTAGCATTATCCGATGTTTTTTAACAATGGGAACAGATCCAATGAACAAGACACTGTCAATGGCCGTCCCAAGTGGACCCTCATCCTCAGCTCTTTCCGAAAGTCATAAAGGCCTTGGCGAGAGGATGAGGAGAAATCGAAAGCGATCTATTTGGGAATTGGCCAAACAGATGGATGGCAGCAAGAACTCTATGAAAACCATGGCAAAATCCGCATGCATGTTTTCTCTCTTCTAGATGAGAAAGTGTTAACAACTCACTGACCTCCAGAAACAGAACCCAGCCGACAAAACTTAGCTTCTTCTAAACTTCCTGAAGGACGTTACGCGAGGAGATGAGATTATTTTTTCCGATAAAAAGCTGTTCACAGTGAATGCAAAATTCAATCATCAGAATCACAGAGTGCCTGGAAATTCAACTAAACACATCCCAGATGGTAAGTTTAAGTATTTGTCGTCGTCAAACAGTTATTTTCAAAAGTGGCTTCTCTCTTCTCCGGATCTGACCCTCCTGGACTTCAGTGGTTGGTTCTTCTTAGAGTCTGATGCCAGTGTCCCTGTCGACCATTAATTTGAAGTTGTCCCTGGACACGGCCAAAGGAAAAAACTCAGGAGGAGATTCTTGCACCAATTCAATTTGAGAGGGAAACTTCTGAGAGTAGTCCGAGCAGAGGAAGGGTATATTAAAAAATGAACCCGGACTATGTTAAGTGAGACTATGAATCATCCGCCATATTCAATAATATTTAATTACGCTTTTCTACTATCGAAATATTATTGACAATTTATTTGCTTCGGGAGTTTTTTTCACACCTTGTACCTGGTGAAGCAACTTCCCATTGAGATGGAATTGATATTCTCCAGGGCACAAAAGCTTTCACGTGATTGTTGGTTAATATAACAAGAACTTGGTTTGTTTCTATCTGTGAATCAGTGTGGAAGGCTTCAAAATCACTTTGTGAGCTATTTTTTTTTACGAATTCGACTGCAATATGTTCAAAGCAAGATAATTTTTCCTGGAAATGATGCGGTCGGTCAACTGTAAACTGCTTAAAGTAAATGTTTTTTTTTGTTAGAAGACGACATATTATCATAAACGTCTTATTTAAAGATTAACGATCCGCTTAGGGTTATTGTGATGTGTACAATTTGTGTCTATACAGGTTGACACAAAAATGACTAGAAATTGACCCTTTTGTTTCCCGGAGAATCTACAAAAGAAACCTGGTCTGCGCGATGACTTTCGAGCGCTGGTCACTTCCTTACTACGTTACTAAACACTTCCTCTTAAGTTCGATCTCTTTTTACAATTTAAATAATTAAAAATTTAAATGTAGAGTGTTGCTCTCGCCGTTGCTGCTAACGAGCACTGTCGAGACTCTTGCGAGCAGGTGTGTGCTTGCGCTTGGTTTGCTGATTCAACATCACTTGGTGGAGGGATGCTATTGTGGGGGCACTGACCCTACCCAGAAATGGGGATCGTCGGAGATCGTAGGTGGCTGCATAAGAGCCTTCCGCCGTCAGTGTTATAGCTCTTGATGGTTTGTGGTGGATTGCAGCCGTGCACTTCTTTGGGACTAATGGGCATATACAGTTTCCGGGGTACGAAACTGTGTGTATGGGTTCCCAGTTGTGGTGTGCGGCAAGTTGACGGTACTTTTACATGATTGCGTTGTATACCTACCTACATCAACAATTGAAAAGCGATAGTAATATCCGATACCGTTCGAATGATGACACGAAATCTCTTTTGGTAGTGAAATACTGAACCCGCCGCAAGTATTTCCATCACTACTATTTTCGAAACTGTAAAGCATTGAAAAAAACATTGGTAGCGAACAATAACTTTTGTAATGACGTTGCAGAGTAGACTGAAGTCTACGGGTATTGTTCCTATTGTTAACAATCTCCATTTAAGCATTTAATAACTAGTTAAACTTTGTGTAAGTTGTTATAGAATACACTAGAGTTGTCTTTTCTTCTTGTTATGCCGGGCTACACTATGCCTATCGTTCGCTCAACTTGGTGAGTGGATGTGAAGCTCACACGGCGATCAGTACGTAGTATACTGCAATTCGGCATTATGGATTTGCTAACGTGAACGAGGGGTCAGCTGTATGTCTGCTCATCAAGTTGAGTGTGCGCTTGCATAATGTGAACACGGCTTAAAAATGCCGACTGCGAATGAAGTTTCTTATATAAACTAGGTTGCGTTTCCTTGGATAGTTTGAATCGAGCTATAATGTAATTTGCCTAGCTTTAGCTTGTCTGGAATTTCAGTTCAGAAAGTTGGATTGTCCATTTTAGATGGAGTTTCAGTCACTAGTTAGAAACCGATTGCGCTATGACGGCCGGTGAATGGATGTTATTTGCAATTAACGCCGAACACTCGATATTGGGTGGCGGATCCAACGCTCAATCCTGAAGCTTCGGATGAGTTGTAGCTGAGCTGAGGATTAACTGATAATTGAGAATTTTCTGAAAACTGAGTTTTAGGCTGAATGCATTCATTCATCTACTGATATTTGTCCTGTGTATGGCCTCTACATGATGTGACTGTGCCCCTTAGCCTGTGTAATAAACTTACTACCTCTGACAAAGAGGTTATGTTTTTGGTGTGTTTGTTTGTCTGCGTGCCTGTTTGTCTTCGTGTCATGGTTTGTCACCACGATAACTCAAAAAGTTATGGACGGATCCTTATGAAATTTACCTTGATTGTTAGGCATGTTAGCAGTAACAGATGGGTAATTTTTAGTAAAGATCCGATCAAACATTTGTTTGTATGTCCGACTACTTTTTCTTAGTAACAGAAATCAAAAAGTTCCGGAGTGATTATTGTGAAGTTTGCATGAAGTGTTTGGTATGTCACGAAGAGTAAATGAACAAATTTTTAAGATGATCTGTTTGTTCACTTGTTATCACCCACGAAGGAAGTGACAGAGGTGATGATCGTTTCGTTGAAGATTTAAGTACATCTATTTGTATACATATATTTCGATATGGCCTATTAAATGGGCAACAGTATTCCTATACGACCTGTTAAGTTGCCACCGTCTCGATAGAGGTACCAAAAATCCAGACCATCTAACGGCCTGTTAGCTTCAAATAGTAAAAAATGTAATAAAAATACCATAGATTTTAGGAAATTTGGTCTCATTTTGGAGGAAAATAAGTCTACGTTGAAACGCACGTCTACTTCTCGACCACCACTGACCCCCACCCTAGTACAGCACCCCTTCCAATGAGCTCTTACCCCGCCAATCTTGTAGGCTAGGATGCTAGGACTGGAGTTGTTAGTATTATAATGAAGTTTAATACATAGTAAAGCCGTATATATACCTATATATACTTAGGATATTAGCAGAACCAGTCCTTGCCTCCTAACCTACAAGGTTCTCGGAGGGGGTGTACCTCTATCAGGCCAAGTAGATAGATACATATATATATTTGTCTGTCCACCCAATAAGTGGTCGAAGGAGTAGAGCAATGTTCATAATTTTTTCAGGGAGTCTGGTGGGTTGCCCTCGACGTGACCCATACCAAAAAACTAAGAATAGCTGGCCATAAAAAATGACGGCGATGAAGTTTATTCTCTAACCAAAAATAGGTAGAAGGAGTTGAGCTATGTCCATGATTTTTTGCAGGGAGTCTGGTGGCCTGTCCTTAATGTCATCCATGCAAAAAAGAACTACAACTATTAATAGCTGGCCATACACAATGACGGCAATGAAATTTGCTCCCTACCCAAAAAACGGGTAGAAGGAGTTGAGCTATCTTTATGATTTTTGCAGGGAGTCTGGTTGGCTGTCCTCGATGTTACCCATGCCAGAAAGCTTGGATTAGCTGATCATAAAAAATGACAGTAATGAAATTTGCTCCCACCGTGGATGATGGTCGTACGCCACCGAGACGTTCTAGTTTGTCTCTGTGTTTGATTTTATGTTTGTTAGCAAAATTACTGAAAAAGTTATGAACTGATATTTCTGAAATTTACAGGAATTGTTCGTATTGCTGAGACATAAATGATTAAATTTTGAGGATGATCTGATGGCCTGTTTGTGTGTTTGACTAATGTTTGTCAGTATGTTTGTTAGCAGCATAACTCAAACGGATTTTCAAGATCTGTTGTTACTGTTAAAGGCACGAATGATTAAATTTTGTTGTTGATACGAAGAAAATCATAGTTTTAGAAAAATTGTGAAGCCTTCGTTACTGTTCCTTTGCTTGACGGAGGTATGCGCTCTCAGAGTGCTTTAGTATACCGTATACTTTTAAAGGTATATGTGAACCTCTTGTGATTTTAACAAACATCATTGTTGTTAATAAATCGGTCAAGTAAGTAACTCAAACACGCCTGAAAATTCACTTCTTGGACTGCCTCCCCAGGACCTCCACACGATGGAACTCAAAGAATTCCGGCACGGAGGCAGCAACATATCCGCTCTGCGTCTGGTAGATCCTGCGTCGCCTCTACTTCAGCACGCTCTTAAAGACCTCACCGTCGAGACCATCGCTAACGCTGAGGTATGGTGGTGGTGGTGGGGAGGGGGGGGGGTGATGGTTTTAGTAGTTGTGATAGTATCGAAGTGGCGATGGTGGTTTTGGTGATGGTAGTAGTGTCGAAGTGGCGATGGTGGTTTTGGTGATGGTAGTAGTGGTAGTGGTAAAGTGGCGATGGTGGTTTTTGTGATGGTAGTAGTGGTAGTGGCGAAGTGGCGATGGTGGTGGTTGTGGTGGGGATGATGGTGATGGAAGCGATGATGGCAGATATCGTACAGCCTTATATTTCTCAACTCACTGAAGTAAAGCGGAGGCGAGCCTGTATAGCCGACCGTGCTGGGTTCTACCTGTGTATCCGCTTGCTGTTGGTCGGTGGTATCAGTGCCTGTCAGACAGAAATCGTGGAAAGATACGCCATCTCTTGGGTTGTGAGTTTCCGTGAAGGCTGTTTTTTTTCTGCATATAAGTGTGCTAAGCTCTGACAGAATTTTTGGCTGCCCCAGAAGCGTTTTTTCTGCAATCTTATCTTCTGGGCAGCCAAGAACTCAATTAGGGCAACACTATTCAATCGTCTTCACAACTTGATGGGGGCTCTACAGCTCACACGTCGATCACTCTACCGTATCTATGATACCGACTGTAACTATATATGGGGACAAGGCGAGAGCTGCTCATTCTCACATCAAGTTGTGCGCACGATTGTACAGTGTGCTCCCGGCATTACGGCTGAAAACCACGCGGTGACTTCATGCGAAGCATGTGCGTGTCGGCTCTTTAATGCCGGGTCAGTTAATGCAATCGTGAGCTCAACTTACGAGCTGACGTTCAGCTCGCACATTGCTCAACTCAAGTACTTTCCATAAGTATTTCGGCTTCCTACTTTCACGGTGTAATCAGGACGACCTGCGAGCTGAGCGTCCACTCATGAGTTGACCCTACAACTGCAGAGTCGGACCTCGCATGATGCCGATGTCTGTTAGCGTAAAAATTTAACCCTATTCGCTCATGTTTTTTTATGAACTACAAGGGGTTTCTTCCCTATTGTATTCCTACGGGGAAAAATTCCTTTGGACCGAGGCAGCACGGATCGGTGCTGCTAGGGGTCATAGACTTTTTTAGTCTTTTTGGATCTGAATTAATTATTACTTTGCCTAATAATAATCCTGCTTGTAAATTTCTTAAATTGGGTGATGAGGTTTGGTGATGATGGCTCCGCACTATGGCGAGTAGGCAGTTTGGTTTAGCTGAATTTACAGCTGATTGTGAAGGCCTCTGGGGCATAAAGTTCTCACAGTGGCAGAGTGCTGCGCTTGCACGCTCAAGATCAGGTCTTGGTGTTCTCGCAAGGGAGGTGAATGCTTCGTCAAGTCCAGAGCAAGGGCACTCACCTAGCCAGAAATAGGAACAGTCGGAAGTCACTCTTGTTGCATGAGTCTCCCGTCTTGAAAGCCATATTTATTTTGGTTATATGTGATCGGCTGAAGTCGTACACTCTTTTGAAGCTTAGCAGACTTCTATCTACAGCACGAGCCAATGCTTGTGGATTTTACTGTAGGGGCGTGCTAACTAATGGCTTCACTTTTACTTCTTTTATGTGTCAGAACTAGTACAATATATGCCCCTATCGTATATGATATATTCATTTACATTGATTCATCATAGATGTGTTTCTTTCATTATTGAATCCAATTATGCCTCCTCGTATTGTTCTACTTTTATTAGTTGTTTTCTGAGTGTATTAGTCAATACTTACTACATGTAAAAAAAAAAAAAACTGAATAAAAGTGAGTATTAGTTTGGTCTCAGTGTAGCTAGGCAATCACAAAAAGAAAGAATGGCGAACCAGTTACACGTGCTTTTATGTGAATGTGTTACATAACATTGATAGAGCGGCCCAACTTCATGCGGCATGTTGCTGCGCTAAGGATCTTTCTAATGAAAACTCACAGTAAATACAACAGAGTGACTGCAAGTCCTATTGTATTCGCAATATTATTCTTTGTATATAAACTTTGATTTGTTGTGAATCTTTACAAAAACAAGAAGTGAACAAAGATAACAGTTAAAAGTATTCTGCCTTGGGGCTGAGAGTCGCATGGCAGCGGAGACGAAATTATTATCACTGAATTTATAAAACGGAAATATTTTATTTTTCGTGGAGTATCTAGCACAACTGGGTGTGGCGGCATGGCGATGGTTGCTTATTCTTCCTTCCCTACGGGCCAGTTGTTCTTCAATTTATTAGAACGGCCCTGCGCCATTTTCAACTTTTAAAATTATATTAGTTGCCTGCGTTTTCAGACTGGCCGTATGTGCTCATTACTAATTTTTGTTTAATAATGCAGACTTTTTAACTAAGCGGCATAGAACACCGCTGATATTTTTAATTAGCGGAAAGACTACTGCAAAGCTCTCTCTCTAAAAAAAAAAAAAAAAGGCTGCGGGGCCTGTTACTCGAGGTACAGTGCAAAAAAGTAGCCTTACTGAGCCGCTTCCATCTGTGGAATTAAATCATTAACGACTTATTACGGTCTCAGTTTACTCAATATTGCAGAACTAGACGTTCATAATATATTATGAACTTTAGTCAAGAGCGAGGCATGCTCGTATCAAACATTTTATTACCTTGTACCTCGTGGGTCTTCGGAGGAAGTCCAGATGACGGTTCCGCACGTCACTCCACGTGTGTGGAGTCACTCTGCTGGGTGTCTTCTGTGGGACCGCAGTTAGTGACCAAAGAGAGAGCCAACGGCGAATTATCTCCACAGTGCATGTAACCGCTGGTCTATCTGGTATTCTTCTTAATTGAGAATCCAGCAAATTTTTTAACTCTATAATTTTAATATCAGAGGCTTACAATTTGGATAAGATATGATTGGACAGTGTTACAAATTGGACAATGTATAAATTAAGACAGTGATGACTCATTACAGTGATGACTCATTACAGTGATGACTCACGGCAATATTCTAATGGAGAATTACTAATTATTTCCATTTGTTCAATTGCCACCTCTTGGATATGAGGTTTTATTGAGAACGTTTCCTCGACGTCAGGGTTGGTTCATTTTGATAGATATTAACAGACTTCTTCGGATTTTTTATTATTGGGCCAAGCTTTTGGCGCTGGTGAAGTTAGTGCCTTCGTCAGGGCTAAAGCTCAGCCCAATAAAAATAAGTCTGGAGAAGTCTATTAATATCTATCACAACGAATGGGGGGTAGGATGGACTTTGTACTTTTAGTTGGAAATTTTTATTATGTCAGGAAAAGAGTCGCAGTGAAGCGAACTGCAGTATTGCTCTGGGCATATATACAGCACCCATACGAGCAGTTTGGGCGTCTTGTTGTGGTACTCTGCGCATGAGTCCGATTGATTCCTCCGTTCATGTGACCAGTTTTTGGCCTGATACTGATCAGGTGTGATTACTCCGTGATCACGATCGCAACATGATTTCCCTCCAGAACTTATCAAACGTGATCTAAGGGTGAATTCAGCGGTGGATAAGTAATGTTCAAAACTTGAAAGATAACTAAATGATACTTTCCTATATTTAAGGATAAACTAAGAAACTTATAAGTGGCCGTTTGATATGTTGATTTTAGGAATTACAATTTCATTAGTTTTCACCCTGTCCAGTGTCCAAAAAGCGTTTAACTCTGCTATTTCACCCATGCACTTGTTTCAAAATTAATTAAGAGTGATAAGAAGTCTAATCTGTCCCATTTTCTAAGCAAATATTATAGACCTCTATTTCCTGGAAACAAACGTGGCTTCTCTTTCTTGTTTGTGATGTCATTGACTGTTCTTGTGCTTTTACCAATGATAGGGTGATTATCATCACGAATGTGGCCAGAAAGAGAAATCTTTTCCTTGGTGACCCATCGATGATTTTCAAATGAAGTACAGATGGTGTACACCACTCGACGTGCAAGGAGGTGTCAGGACAAAACTTTGTGACCGTCGGAAGGGCCAGCTGTCAGTTATCTCCACGCTGCGTGTAACCGTTGGAAGTTAAACTTTTAAACACATTCATAACAGAGTCAATCGAGTTGGAGACAAATTTGTTCTTTTAATTTCATGTAGAATATCTTACTATTTGCAGATGTGAGTCGTTTGTGCATGGTAGAATACGCGTTTGTACAAATTTAAGTGTGTACACCGAATTCTTACTAAATGAATTGTTTGACTTTAGAGAGGCGATTGTAGAATGATTAATTTTTATTAAGTAGAACTTTTACTGAAAACATAAGCAAAAGATGCATTTTGTAGCACGCTGCGCTTCCAACTGTAGCGTTGCCATCGATTGTCGCTTAATCTACTTGTTTTGTGCTACCTAACGATTCAATCACGCAAATAAACTACTGAAGGATATACCATTAAAAACATTTAAATATGAAATTTGACTATGAAGGCAGAAGACTGTTAGAAATGACTTCGGCTTAGGGAGCTGCAGCATGAACAGTGAATGCCCGTCATAGCTATTTCTACAATGAGTCTTCCAAGTTGATAATGATTATATTCGACGAGAGATTAAGTATAAACTATCATATTACATCGGTAATGCATAAGTGCTAAAGGAACACGATATCCATGCCTGCACATGTGTAACTAGATCATAGTTACCCTTTCAAAGGGAAAAATAACAAGCTTCCAAAATTTCCCTAGGATCCCCCTGGGAATTCCCGCGATTTCTATTTCAAAATCCCGGGATGACGGGATCTCTATTTAGCATCGGGATTGAAAAGGTTACTCACAACCTTTTTGTTTTTCTTTTTACTCGTCTCTCGAGAGTGATGGCATTGGATCAAATGGGAACAGAGCTTAGGCTTTACCTCTTCTGCCGGAATGGGCCTCTGGGTCTGGCCATAACCCTGTGTCTGAGGTAATCAGTGACGACTCCTACTTTCCGGTTTACGTGGGTTCAGCCTGAGTATTAGATGCTGTAAAGTAAATATGCTGCTGGCAGTGAAAAAACTCGAATCCGTCAGGAAACACACAGCCCACTGCACTGCTAGGGCATGCACAAAGAGACAAGCCTCATCTGCTGCACAGCATAACATGCCTTCACAACGGTCGGATACGCACTGAGTCAAGACAGAGAATGTGGGTATATAGACTTATAGGGTAGGCACTTACACTGTTTGCAGCTTAGGCACACTTCCGCTCTGTAGAATGAGAAAACACAGCGGTAATTATAAAAAGTATGCTTTTTGACACTAGAACTATTGCTAAAGAATATCTCTTCATGTCTTTAGCTCATATACCTTATGCGAAATCTGAGCTATCTCTAGTGAAGTTGGTGATATAGTGTCGCATATGAAATTTCTCTTCGGGCAATAACAGTAGCTGCCAGCAGACCCGTTGTTATACGCTTATGAATATCTGCTCTTTGTAAGGTGCTTTAATGAACTCTATTAATAGTTCGGATGTGTTCAGTTTGACCACTTTGATCGAGATCATCTAATTACCTCCGCCAAGGAAGTTATGTTTTCATCGGGTTTGTCTAACTGTTTGCCCGTTTGTCGGTCTGTCTTTCTATCTGTCATCAAGATAACTAAAAAGTTATAGACTAATTTTGACGAAATTTACAGGGATTGTTAGGTATGTTAAGAGGAACAGATGATTAACTTTTGGTGAAGATCCGTCTATCCGTTTGTTTGCATGCCTAATTTTTCTCAATGCTGTTACTCAAAAAGTTATGAACGGATTTATATGAAATTTACATGAGTTGATACGTATATTATAAAGAGTAAATAACCAGATGTTTGTAACGATCCGTTTGTTTGTTCGTATGTCAATATTTTTAATTTTATGCTTGTTAGCACAATAACTCAAAAAATAATGAATGAATCTTTGTGAAACTTATAGGAGTTATTAGTAATGTAAAAAGGCATAAATGAGCACATTTTAGTGCAGATTAGTTTGTTCGTTGGTATGTATAACTTATGTTTGTCATAATGCTTGTTTTAGCAGCATAACTCAAAAAGTTATGAACGGATCTTCAAAAAAAAAAAAAAATACTGAAGCTGTTGACACTATTGAAGGGCACAAATTATTAGATTTTGGTGTTGATAAATAGAAAATCATAGTCTCAGAACCAATTAAAATTTTTCGTAACCGTTCCCTTGCTTGGCGGAGGTATGTGCTCTCAGAGTGCTCCAGCTCAATAAGTGTTTTACTTGCCCGGAATGTCAAGCCTGAGCGTTACAGTTTATACTTTGTATCGAGTTTCATGTGTTTATCACAAACAGGTTACTACTGAGACGGCCTGTGCCGTAGGCTTGAGTGAGAGGTGGTGGTTTCCAACTAACACCTTAAACTCGATCCTAATGGGCGAATCCAAGGCTCCTGATCGCTGATTTGGACCAAGTTACAGGTAGTTAGCTAAATTATCTTCGAACAAGCAAATCGATCACGCCGCGTTACAATCATCATTTCTTTGCAGGCAGACAAGTCTTCCTTGGGTCCGAGCTGGCGGCACGTGTTCCCCTCAGGGCCTGACTCTGCCCTCACTAGGCCGGAAGAGTCCGACACCCTGACAGGGGCCGAGAGCGCGAGGGACACAGATGCAGCCTCTTACCTCAACGTCTCTGCCCTCCCGGTACTGTAGTGCATTACTGCATATAAAATAATAGATTTTACGTAGGTGGGCACTTGCGGCCTTTTCGCAACCACAAGTGAAAAAGGCTGGAGATCTCCGGCCTTCAGCCATTTCTTATTATTGTGGGTGGGCAGCAAATGGCCCAATTTCGATTGCTTGCATGGCCAGTTTAATGTGTTTGCCGCAGAGCTCACAATTTTTTATTTTTCACCATATCCTCTGCACTGCTGCCTTCTCTTTCAGCTCTAGGTACACTGAAGCCTGCAGTAGTTGAAATATTTTGGAAACTAATTTGCTATTTACTACATCTAATATGCTGTCGCTCTTCTTCCCTCTTTCCCTTACAAAAATACTCTTTACCATTAAGCACGAAGTTGCTGAGGAGCGTCCCAGTAGTTGAAATAATTTTGGCCTGTTTCTCAAAAATAGGGGAGCTCTTTGCAATAAACAATAACTGCCATAAGAAACGTTATAATTTTTAAATTTATGAAGTTATCGCTTTTTCAAATTCAAACCAACACTTTCTTATGCAGGCCGTGGCATTTTCTTACGGAGGTCCCTTTTCTTATTGTATCTAGTTGAAGCTATAATTTAGGGTTCTGAGCTCATAGCTGTTCATCCAATAAGTATCAAAGGTGATATACCGTTGAAAGATAAGTAATAACATAAAATTATCCCGTAAAAACCACCAAAATAAAAAAAGATAGTTACCGTAAACGACACTCAGTCTGCCGGTGCGCCGCTCTAATCAGTATGTCTCGATCCTCGGCGGCGGGAGGACGTGCTCAGTCACAATTATGCCGTGGCAGGTCTCGTTCTTGACAAAGTTTCACCTATGAATGCCTAACACAGACGGAAGTGGCCCTTGTGTACGATGCGGTACAGCTGCTCGCCACCGCTGTGGATGATCTCGGCAGGTCCCGACCTCTCGAAGTCGCCCCCGTGTCCTGTGAGGATGAGAACGTTTGGCCCCACGGCAACGCCCTAGCCAAGTATATGAAGTGGGTGAGTCTATGTTATCTAATTAGTGTTGCTTCTTCCTCCGTAGGTGAACTAGTTGCTAAGCTGACCAATAGGAGTGTTTTATTTCCACTTCACTCATGACGTCTTTCTGGTACAGGTAGCTGCGACTTGAGGGTTAGCTGCGACTTGAGGGTTACTGAAATCAGAGGGCTGCACAGCTCCATGCCAGGATATTTCCTATTTGCCCCCTTTCACCACCAAGTGGATAATAACTACTGCCTTTTCACTATTAGGGTATATAATGAACTTCCAGTTAATCTGCTTGAACCAATGTCACACCAGATATTCAAGGTAAAATTTAGAGAACATTGTTTAGGACAGTATATTGATTTATAGTTGACATGTGCCCAATAAGTACTTGTACTTTTGTAGGGCTTGTTTTCACCATGGCAGTTTTATCCCATTGTAATCTTTTAAATTATGTTGTGATACTTTTGGAAACAATAAAGGTCTAAAGGTCTAAAGGTCTACTACAATGTTAACAGCCGTCCTTTTCCTATTTATATAGTAACGAAAGAATTACAAAGAACCTGGTATGGACGTGTGCAGCACCCAGACTGAAGAAGCCATGATCTTCCACTGAAGAGAGATATGAAATAAATGTACTTTTTTTTTTGCTTTAACAACAACAATAGGCCAAATGTTGCGCATGAAAACTCGCTCGTCAGGCGATCTTTCAGCCGCTGCGACAGGCTCAAAGCTCCAGAAAATACACTTTAGAAGTCCGAAAGACGAGAAGTTATTTGCTTGTGTAGCTTTGAAGTTGAAGAAAAATTTTCTCAGGAGATTATTGTGGTTGCTGAAGCCAGCAAAGTTATTTTGCCACTCGGTAACTTTCGGCGATTATGTGACAGTGCAGTGCGGAATTGGTGCTGAAATTCCTTGGACGAGCGTGGGAACCGCGAGGCGATAGAACGTTTGCGAGAACATTTCCAGTGGGACTCCATAAAAGTAAGAGACGTATATTCCTGACGATTCCAGGTATTCGCCATATTTATGCTAAACGTTATTTAACTGAACTGACATTTCACCACTCTATAGCAAGATCAAATTGTTGCAGGTATTATTTAATGCGGCGAGGGCTTAGCCACTCAGCAAGGCTGATTCCAGTTAAGTTTTATCCATCGGACATAAAATAACTTTTCCGAGAATTCAATTAAACTCCCTCATATTTGGGTCGAAAAGCGAGATTCACTGCTAAACCAATTATAGTGGCAATACTTGCTTCATCGTTATACAGCTGTCATAAAATGGGTGAGTAGAACACATATTTTTCAACACTTAGATAATTACAACATACCAACAGTAGTAGCAATTATTGCTGTTATATCAGTGCGCTGTAATTGCCGTAACGAAGCCGTGCTGTGGATCAGGTGCAGCTTACTGGTCTCAGCGGCCTCATCTGCTTTGATGAAGCGGGCTTCAGGAAGGACGTCTCGCTGGACGTCATTGAACTCACGAAGGCGGGACTCATGAAAGTCGGAAGGTAAGATTATAATTATTATGATGAATGAATTGACTCATAGATTTGTCAATTTGCTAGATTCGAAATAAGCTAATGCAATCAATTGGATAGTTTATCCGATTCTTTAATCCTGAGAATTGATTCACTTGCTATGCTCGAGATTAGTTAATTCGATGGGATTGAGGACTTTCCAGAATTTCCGTCTTGACTGTTTAGCAGTGTGGACTGTGTATCAGATGTGCATTGCAATCTGGCAATCCTGGAGCTTCATGCCGTTTTAAGCGTAATCGGATGCCGTTTTATACCTGGAACTCGATACAAAACAGGCAATCGAGCGTTCATGACAGATAAGATAAGGCTCTTGGGATTAGATTTGCTCGATCGAATCAAGACGTCTTGTGCACAATCCTCCAGAGCATTCATTGTTTGTGCAAGCATTAGCAGAAATTACTCATTGCTCTAGTGCAAATTTCTGTTATTGTTATTATCTTCTCCACCAGAGAGATTTCGTTCTGTTGGAGTTTGTCAGTTTGTCTCAGAAAAATCAAAAAGCTAATGACGGAGCAATATGTTATTTACAGGTAATGCTAGGTACGATAGGAGGAACATATGATTAACTTTTGGTGAAGATCCTTTCGACCATTTACTTGTTTGTCTATCTGTTTTCACTTGGCAACATAACTCAAAAAAATTATGAACTTATCTTAATGAAATTTGCAGAAACTGTTCGAAACAATACGAGGAATAAATGAAAAATTCTTCTGATAATCTGTCCGTGTGCTTGTTTTTCTGCTTGTTAGAAACATAACTCAAAAAGTTTCTGATGGTTCTTTGAGAAATTTGCAGGGATTATTAGAAATGTTTGGAGCCACAAATGACCAAATTTTTATGATGATCTGGAAGAGATCTTCGATACAGGACAGCTTAAGCTTTTCTTCAACCCTGCGTCGCTTGGCGGAGGTAGACACCCCGGAGTGCATTTCTAGTTATCATTATTATTGTTATTATTATGATCGTACTAGCGATAATTTATGTTACTATTCCTTATTTTGCCCGAAATCAGGTGTCCCGAAAGTCAATGTGCATTTGTATAATTATTAACAGACAGTTTCATTTAATATACAGTAGAATATTAGAAGTAAATAATATCAGGAATATCAGGTAACCCCCAAAGAACTCGCGTATTACTGTTAAATATCACTGCAGGGATCCCTCGTTGCATGTATTTGGTGGTGAAACTATGACTACAATAGTTTTCTATTAGACAATTCACTATCAAAATCGCACAAACTTTCTTGTTTGCCTGATATGAATGAAACTTACAAACACTGTTCAAAGTGCCTCCTTGAAAATTATATATTTTTTTATTTAAACCGTCGCGCATAACATGATTTAAAAAGCACAGTTACTATTTGAACTATTTGATTTAGAGCAATAAAGATCATCGTATGTTTGAGGTTTTGTTATATAGGAGTTCAAAATGAGAGTTAGCATACAACTAATAAATGCCATATTAGATTAGGTAGATATATCAACCCACCCTTTCCCGGAGATGGGCCGGGACTCCTGCTCCGACCCTCTATGAGTTGTTGCAGGCCGGGGCAGCATCAAAGGAATCTTATCGTATATAGTTTGTGATATAGAAGATGGAGAAACACATTGAGCTCTAAAGCTCCGATAACAACGCGCTGCAGGTCTTTCGAGCAAGCGCGTCTATGTACTCATTGGGATTTTTTTTCGTTCATGGGAATCAAATCGTTAGCATAGGATTTTGAGATTTGCTTTTTGATTCTACGTTTTAGTTGTCGTATCAACTGGTAAAGTAGAACCGCCATTTAACATTTTGAGTAATAAGTAGTTTTGAATTTACAGGACTTGAGCATCGCTTGGCATCCAAATCCATGCACGTTGAGGATTGTTGTGTTGGAAACTTTTTTACACACGGAAGGAGGCACAAGAAAAAAGCGTGTTGCGCAATTAAATTTACACCTTGTAAACTGGGATAAGTAACACACCTCCCTAGCAAAATTTTTTGGGCGCCCGCAAGTCGCTTTACGATTTCGGCTTTTGGAATGGCACAGAATTTTGCTTGGGCAGGGCGTATGGCAGCAATAACATTGTTCTGTCAAGCATTACACAACTCACTTTCATATTTCCGACCTACACGTGTCTTTATTACTGAAGCTGGCATATGCCTCACTGCAGGCTGCACAACGGGGAGTAATACCAATATATTGAATGCAACAGGCAGCACAAAAGAAGAATTGTTACTAGAGAGGATTTGTGATCCAGACTTCCAGGAATGCTTTGCAAATTGGGGAGCCAGTCAGATCCCGTCGATCTATCAAGACATTTGGAGTAAGCTGTTCCAGTATTGCGGTGCATTCAACTCTAGTGCGCTTAGGCTGATTTGGGATCGAAGAACGGCACTTTGGGTGCCCAATTATATCGTTGAACAAACAGCAACAGTTTCCCTAGTATTCCTTGCATATCGCTCTATGCATTCGCATAGGCAGTCTTCCCTTCCAACACGACAAGAGCTTATATTGAACTGAAGAACTTTGAATAACAGCAGGGGAAATATATTTGGCATGCTGCCGTATTGCATAGTTTTATTAGACATAGAGAAATTCAGCTTGGTCTCTTTGCTATTAATACGCCAGCGTGACGTTAACAGTTGCGTGCAATAACTCTCTTCCATTGTTCACTATTTCAAAGGTTTGGATTTGCTTCCTGAAAATCACACTGACTTCCTGGCATGTGTTTTTGGTTCCAGCTCGCTTTGACGCAATATTTTGTTCTCTGTCAGAGTTACCCTCTCACACGGAAAAAAACTTGTCAAAAATAAATGCTCATGCCTCAAAACTAATATACCTAGAAAAGAAATGTAAAAATCTACATTAAAGGATGTCAGTATTACGTATAGAATAATTTTCATTTTGTAGTTATTGACAAATATATTTACATGGTTATATTTTTCCTTCATGCTCCATGGGCATAAGATAGGAAAAAGTTTGAGCCCTGTAGAAGCAGCTACAGTATCCAGGATACAAGCTAGCAATCAGACAAACTTGACGGCAGCTTGTAAATTACTATGAATCTGAGCTCACCTGCATAACCGTATTCATAAAGGTAGCACCGGAGCTCTTGCCATGGTTACGTCATATATATATGTTAAAGTGACTGTGAGAAGACAGTAATCTCAGGAAATCCCTGAAAATTTCAGTCATTTCGTATAATCACTGTTTCATTTTCGTGTAATCACCGTTTCATTTTCGTGTAATCACTGTTTCACTCGGGGAATTCACGAAATAACTGAAATACTTAGGAATTTCATGAAACCGCTGAAAAATACAGCCAGTGATTTCATGAAATAAGTGAGGCACAAATTTAGTCTGCAATTGGCAATGTGCAGATTTTGGAATGATAACCTAGGTAGAATTAAAATCTTTGATTGATATTTGAAGCACAGTTAAAGAATTTCAATACGTGAACCTACGCTAGGTTTTATCTTATAGCCTGCATCGATATTAAAAGCTCTTACGATGCACGGGAAAATTTGGTAAGAGATATTAACATGAACTGTACGTTCTCTTGTTCATAACTAATTCAAATACGAAAGAAAGGAAATAGTGACACCTGGAGTTGCATTTGAGCTTTGCCTTGAAACGTCTGCTCAAGTAAGTCGTCCTCACTCTGCACAGCACCGCACTGGAGGATCTCATACCTGATTATGCATCAAAATTGTGAAGAACTTTGTGTCTGAGAATCAAATGACAGTACTTGACAGGCCAGAAAACTCTCCTAAATTTTGTCTTATCGAAAAATTTAGTCGATATTATAGATAAACACTGAGTAATTGATTAATTTTTTGGCTTAACATATATGAGAAATACAGTAGAATATAGGGCATTTTTCTTTTTGTTTTAATTAATTAACTTGCACAAATCCTGGCGCGTGAATACACCGACTCAACAGCAGCCTACATGGAAAGCAGATAATAATTACGCCGACTTTTAGCGCGGCTGTTTCCAGCAGCGAGTTTAAAACTTTGTATAGTGTGTGATTTTTTTTTCAAAGTTAAACTCAATAGAAGGCGCTATGTTATTTATTCATGGAGGCGCATTTCATTATTTAAGGCAGTAAAAGATTTATCGATTTTTTTTTCAAAGTTAAACTCAATAGAAGGCGCTATGTTATTTATTCATGGAGGCGCATTTCATTATTTGAGGCAGTAAAAGATTTATCGAACTTCATAACGGTATTAGATTAGTACAAACGAATTATGAGAATTAAAAAAGTGGTATACGAACACAATTAGACCATAAGGTTCTATAATATTTAACGTAATGAAAGAATTTAAAGTTTAAGCTTCACTAAAACTCAAATTGAACTTATTAAATATAGTTATGTTTAATTGAAATTATTCGAGGATCAAGATTTGCCTAAAAGTTCGTGAAGAATAGCAGACTAAGTTGCGACAATAAGCGACGATTAATCTTCAAATAGGAATCCAGTTTCGGCCATCAATAGCTGCGGGTATCCGCCGGCAAGGTAAGAGGCGCAGTAATACGAGCTCCAGCTGACAGGCCGGCGGTAGCCCATAAGACAAACCACGAAATGGCGCCCTCGACACCGACAAGCAACGAAACAGTGATTACACGAAAATGAAACAGTGATTATACGAAAATGAAACAGTGATCACACGAAAATGAAACAGTAATCACACGAAAATGAAACAGTTATTGCACGAAACTGATACAGTGATTACACGAAAATGATGCAGTGATTACACGAAAATGAAACAGTAATCACACGAAAATGAAACAGTGATCACACGAAAATGAAACAGTTATTGCACGAAAATGAAACCGTGATTACACGAAAATGAAACAGTGATCACACGAAAATGAAAGAATGATTACACGAAAATGAAACCGTGATTACACGAAAATGAAACAGTGACTACTCGAAAATGAAACAGTGACTACTCGAAAATGAAACAGTGATTACACGAAAATGAAACTGTGATTACTCGAAAATGAAACAGTGATTACACGAAAATGAAACAGTGATTACTCGAAAATGAAACAGTGATTACACGAAAATGAAACTGTGATTACTCGAAAATGAAACAGTGATTACACGAAAATGAAACAGTGAAGACACAAAAATGAAACAATGATTACACGAAAATGAAACAGTGATTACACGAAAATGAAACAGTGATTACACGAAAATGAAACAGTGATTACACGAAAATGAAACAGTGAAGACACAAAAATGAAACAATGATTACACGAAAATGAAACAGTGATTACACGAAAATGAAACAGTGATTACTCGAAAATGAAACAGTGATTACACGAAAATGAAACAGTGATTTCACGGAAGTGAAACTGTGATTACACGAAAATGAAACAGTGATTACACGAAAATGAAACAACGATTACACGAAATGACTGAAATTTTCAGGGATTTCACACATTCACTGTAACATATATACAGTACGTCCATCTTGCAGGCTGAATGGTAAATTTTCCCTTAAGAAATTATTTAAAGGGTAGGTTACAGAGCAGAACACGGAGGGAGAGGGGGTATGTTTGCCGAGCTAGAAAATTTTGCCGTCCTTTTATGACGGTGAGCACTTATCAAGCTACCAAGAATGTTTCCGCGGCTGTTACAGAGAATTGTCTAACAGAAAAATGTAAGAAATGGTAAATTTCTATTATTGCCCCCATTCGAATCCAGAAATTTGAGACCATTATTACCTCCGCCAAGGAGGTTTTATTTTCGTCGGGTTTGTCTCTTTGTCTTTTGTCTGTCTGTCACTAAGATAACTAAAAAAAGTTATAAACAGATTTTGACGAAATTTGCAGAGATTGTTAGGAATGTTAGGAGGAGCAGATGATTAACTTTTGGAGAAGATCCGTCCATCCGTTTATCTTTTTGTCTGCCTCATTTTTCTCAATGCCATAACTCGAAAAGGTATGGACAGATTTTTATGAATTGTACGTGAGTTGTTAGATATATCGTAAAGAGTAAATGACCACATTTTTCTGATGATCTGTTGGTTCGTTGGTATATTTGTTGCTGTGTTTGATTTTATGTTTTTAGCACAATAATTAAAAAAGTTTTGAGTGAATCTTTATGAAACTTACAGGAATTGTTAGTAATGTTAAAAGACATTAATGATTAAATTTTGGTGCAGATCGGCTGATTCGTATCTATGTTTGATTGAGTTGTGTTTGTCATAATATTTGTTACGCAATAACTCAAAAACTTTTAATCTATCTTTATGAAATTTACAGGAGTTGTAAGTAACATTAACAGATATAAATTATTATATTTTGGTGCAGATCAGTTGGGTCGTTTGTACGTTTGACTTATGTTTGTCGTAATGTTTGTTAGCAGCATAACTCAATAATTATGAAAGGATCTTCAAATAAACTGCAGAAACTGTTAATACTATTAAAAGGAACAAATGATTAAATTTTGGAGTTGATGCAAAAGAAATCATGGTTTTAGAGCCATTTTGAATTTATCGTTACCGTTGCTTTACTTGGCAGAGGTATGCTCTCTCAGAGTGCTGTAGTTGTTATAGTTAGTGATGCGCTAAACACCAATTTGTAGGTCACAGGCGTCGGAATTACCTAATTTTAAAAATACAGAAGAGTTACATGCAGCATTAAATCCCCTGCGCACCATTTTTCGTTTGTAAAATGTGTGCCTAAGCTGTGATGTAATTAGCAGAACTAATCCTATGCTCTAATCTTAAAAGTAATGCATCATTGGATGTAAAATTCACGGATTTAACGTTATTAATCGTCAATAATGCTCTTTTTTTCGTCTTTGGAATTGTGCGTCTGTGGTTTCTGCAGTCTCTGACCTTAACAGTAAACAGAGCGCAGTCGAGAGACGGAACGGTTGATAGGTTTCTTTGCAGTTACCGCGCGATTGTATGATTTAGTATATTAGGTACAGAGTTTTGGTGTAATGTTTCGTTACCAAAAAGATCAGAATTTATTGCGGTGGTGATTTAGTGTTTTCTGTGCAAACTGTATTGGAACATTCCCTCATATAATCATCCAGTTAATCAATTCCTAATTAACTGCGCTTGAGTACTGGTTAAATACAGAGCTTAATCAATCAACATTAGGGTGGAGCGCTTTTTAACAGTTTTTCATTTTCCATGGTGGCTAGTTCGGAAACGTTGCCAAATGGGGAGAAAAAAATTACGTTAAAAGCATTTTTTCCTTGACAGATATCTTCTACTGCCCCAAGACCCACGAAGTTTTAAAAAATGCTCCTGTAGGCGAAAAAAAAATTTTTAATTTCTTTCGTTCACTAAACAGTAGCTATACATCAGAGAAACACGCAGATAAATTTTTAGGCAGCCAGTGCAACACTAAGTGGGTAGAGCAGGGGGATCAAGGGGTCCGGGCCTCTCATTAAATTCTGCCTGTGAGCTTCAATATCTAGCGACAAATAGCATTTTCTGCAGCACTAAAACCATCTACATGGAGGTAGGGACCACAGCCGGCCCTACTTCTATTAAATATCCATGTAGATGGTATCAGTGCTGCGGAAAATGTCATTTATCGCTAGATATTCATGCTCACTGGTAGAATTAATGAGACGCCCGTACCCCTTCATTCGCCTGTTCTACCCGCTTAGCGTTGCACTGGCTGCCTAAAACTTTGCCTGCGTGTTTCTCTGATGCATAGCTACTGTTTGGTGAACAAAAGAAGAAAATTAAAGAATTTTTTTTCTGCTCACAGGAGCACTTTTTTAAAACTTCGTGGGTCTTGGGGTGGTAGAAGATATCCGTCTGGGAAAAAATGCTTTTAACACAATTTTTTCTCCCTATTTGGCAACGCTTCTAAACTAGCCACCATCAAAATCTACCAGAAAAGTGGTCTAAAATTCTTGGGTTTAAGTGGGAGGTAGGGGGGGGGGTAAAAGTAAAAAAATATCAATGATATTTTTCGGTTACCTCATTATTTACTCGAAATCAACTGTTCCTTATAGTACCTAATAGGTTAATTTTCGCGAAGCAGAGCGGCCAGTTTTGTTTTACTCTGAAAAACCCTGGTATTTCCGCCAGTGTAACATATATTTTGTTCTGTATAGTTGGATTGGATGACTGATGTATCCCTGTTGCCAGTATATGTGTTTGTACGCCTAATATGTTGTATTTCCTCACCTGGACTCAGGTGGACGGGCAAGACCGGGGTTTCCTTTTCTCGGATTCATTCGTCGATGCGCAACAAGTCTCCCCTCAGCAACAGGACGCTCGTGGCCACCACCGTGCTCGTGAGTTAATATCTTAACCCTCTATACTGTATATATAAACCCTATTCATGCCAGGCTGTGCTATTTTGCTGAAGAGGTTCTTTGTTCTAGTATATTCGTATACGGAAAAACAAAGCTTTTACGGCGAGGTATAGCATAAATAGTCTGGAAGAGATAGGGTTAACGTAATTAAAATGTGGTCAATTCACACCCTTTGTGCCCGGAATGTAATGCGATTTACATACTCGTAGTATAACCCCTGCATGTCTTTCAGCTTGAACGTTCAATTCGCCAATTTTTACTGATTTTTACGTGTTGTCGGTTCATCATTAACTGAAACCAGACAACACTAGAAATGCGGTCTAAGGTGGTCGGCCAAACTGGCAAAACTAAATGCTCAAGATTAAAGTTCCAGGCAAGTGATAGCACACTGGATTAGATGATGCGCTCTTTCGATTGACCCGTAAAATTAAGACTTCAAGGCTTGAATTTTCGAAACTTAAGACAGAAACTTTGCCTCTGGCTCTCTGCATTGTGTTACAGGTGTTTGGATGAAGCTAAGACGGTTGAAAGTTTCATTTTAGGGAGCAAGTTTGCGTCTCAAAAGTAAACGAAAAAGATTAGCCATTGAAAATCGACTCACTGGGTTAAAGCCAGGACATTAGTCTCATGTTCCGGACAAGTCAAGCATTGAAATCTTAATTTCTATGCGAATAGGAAACGTCTTTCTTGTACATGTAATACCGTTGCCACATTGTGCAATTGCACGCACAACCTCATTTGTGGATGTGCAGCCTGAATGCCGTCTAGATACATATTTAAAGTGGGTGGCATAGATACGGAAACATGAACAGCGTGCGACCTGCAAATACTCGTATCAAGCTGTGCGTGCGAATGCATAGTGTGTTTCTGGCATAACAGTGCAAAAATGATCACAGAATTTTTTTTCCAATTTTTTAGAACTGTATGCATTGTCTAGTATACAGTTTGCATCTATTCAATTTGAAATTTGATGGAGACTTTCTGCTTGGTAAATGTTCACTAAAACTCAAAGTGTGGACTTAAGTTAAACCCACAAGGCTTGACTTGTCCTGAAGTTCATGGCAGACCTTTGGTTTTCTTACTTTCAATTAACCTTCAAGTGCTAACTTCTAGTAGATTTTCCAGGACACAGTTGAACCTTCAATGTTGCTTCGCAAAAATTGAGATTTTTTCTGTCGTCTCAGGCGTCATCGGACTGTGATTAAGCTATGCAACACGGTTCAAAGAAGTGATACCAGCGTCTCCTTTCAAACTATCAAACTAGCCTAGTTTAATGAGGCCAACTTAATTAGGTTCCGCTCCGCCAAGTGATAGCATCTTTACCCTATCTTTGAAGCTGGTAGCACCTTATTGAGGTAACACTTGTTCTTGAAGCTGCTAGTAAGCATCTAAAGTAAGGGAGCTTCTTCAAATTTGCTTTGCTTTCTTACTTCGAGATAGAAGAACTTTTTAACAGGCTTTGTAAAAAAAAAACATTAAAGAGCCAACAAAAAAGTTACTTTCCTTCCGGTGAAATAGAATTAAAGTGAGAGTCTATATATAATAATAAGAAGAAGCCATGCAATTGTTCGGTAAAATAAAAAAAAAGAACATCAGCTGCTATACGCTGCGCGCATTATAGCAGTGTAACAGTAGGGTCGCATCCGACTCGCGTTAACTAACTTGCAACAAGTTACCTAACTGTTTTTCTCACACCTTAACTGTCTTACGAAACGATATTGTGAATGTTAAATCCATAATTTTTCCAATGATGCTGTAGTTTTTACGATTAGGAGAGGCGGATATGTTAACGACGCGTACGCGACGGCACAGCGTAGAGCAATATTTTACCGACACCTCCGACCGGGTGCGTGCTTCTTAAGGAAAAACAACCTAAATAATAATAAAATTTTAGTCTTCAGAGAGCTAAAAAAGTTCGTAGATGCTTTGATACATATTTTTGTGCTACTATAAGGATTGTAGGATATGTAGGACACTCTGGAGGCCCAAATGAAATGACGAAGAAACAATGCAAATAGCTACTGATAACGCCACAAGCCCACTTCCCAAGATGCACTACAGCTTGGCCCCGCCCTCTGGGTTAACCTGTTGTGTCTTATAATCCTTGAGTGAGAAGCTGGTACTACACCATTCGGCGCGAACTGACTCAAGGCGGCAAAGTGGGTGGAGCATAGAACGGAAATCTAGGCTTGCAGCACGCGTTCTTCATTTACGTCGTACAGTCTAATAGGGCCACAAAAAGACCATTCAGTTTCAAGGTTAACGAACTCCGTTATAATAGTTCCTATAGCACCAAGCTAACTCTTCTAAAGTGTGCATCACTTTTCTATTATTTTGGCACCCGTGCGTGTGCACTGCAAATAAACATCTCTATATGTGCTCTAAAGGAAATTCTTTGTTACAGAAGAACGCTACTAAATTAAGCAATTGTTTTGGTAAGCTCTATGGTACGCCTCCATTTTTGTTTCTAAAAATACTTTTAAATCTACGTAGTGGGGGGTTTTAGCAGCGTGGGCAGAGCTGCAGCTGTAAGCCTGCTTCGATTGCTACGGCTCCAGACAACACAAACGAGATGCAGTCCAGAGAGACCGCTGAATTGAGCGCTTATGTTCCAAAAGCCAAACAAGTGCGAGCGGTTTGTTAGTATACTGCCCTGCCACGCACAGTTAACTTTTCGGTGCATTCATAGCTGGGCACGCGCCATTATATTCTTCTCTTTGCAACAATTTCACGGAGCGTTGCACCAGCACTCCAGATTGCAAGCCTTCAGAGTTACTCCAAGTGTTAGTACTCTGTCGCTCTATTCGCCAATAGCCTACATGGCTTACCTGTTACACATGTACGGCAGGTTCACAATATAAGTTATTATTAATATAATTATTTGTTAACATTATCGCCTTGGACTTCCAAATGACTTCAGCTACAGGAACGGTGCAATCACAGGCCGTAACCTTCACCCTGGAATGAGGTTACTTTCTATGCGTGTGGCTACCGATTGTAACCCGATTTGGAGCGGTGGGTGACACTTGTGGAGCACTGGTAACCCAGGGGTTGTCACCCCTGTTTACTGCGGATAACCCTGGGGTTGAGGGTTATCGGCGTGACATCGATGTTGCAACTTACCACCTCAGGGTTATCCGCGCTACACCGGTGTTACAACTTCAGGGTTATCCGTGCTACACCGGCGGTTACGTTATTCAACCATGGTAACACCGCTGTAGCGCGGATAACCCTGCAGTTGTAACACCGGTGTAGCGCGGATTGCCCTGGGGTTGTAACACTGTTGTATCATGGGTAACCCTGTGGTTGTAATACTGGTGTAACACTATTCCGACTGCGAGTTGTGATTGCAACACGAGTCTGGGATTGAGTATTGAGATTAGTTCTTCAGAATTAACGATCTCTGCTGTCCGCAATTGTACTCCTATCAGTTCATAATGCCACTATTTATTAGTAAGTATTCTTGCTAGTGAAACTACTGAATGTAATAGGTACGTGCCCTGTACGGTAGCCCTTACCTATTCTGAATGAAAAATACTAGTGGTTGAAATTTTCTTACACATAAGTGTAGGGTAGCATAATGATGCTTAATGTAATTATAATGAAGGAAAGCTTTTGATACTTTTTTCATATATTTTCAAATGCTTTGATTATTTCACAACGTGAGTACTTCTCACTACACGTATCGGATATAAATAAATATGAATATACATTTATGTTACAGTAAGGTGTGAAAAATAAAGAAAAAGACAACAGCCGCAGAGATCCCTTAGTACTTAGACGCACACTGAAACGGATTTTTATGTAAAGAAATGTGCTCTGAATCAACAGAAATATTTTCAATGTTCAAATTGCATACACAAGCGAGTGACTGAATGTTCTCTGCATCTGCAGATGAGTCATTAATTTTTTAATTCAGTGATTCTTGTTCTCAACCGCGAGCAAAGCGAAGAGTGGTGATACTGTTTTCGTTTACGTTGTATGTATGTTTGTTTGTCTCTTTGTCTGTCTACCTAAAACGACAGGAGCTGAGCCATCATCACAATCATTATCAGGCCGTCAGGTGGGTTGACTGAGATGCGAAAAATGCAAAAAATTTAGAGTAAGCTGGCCATCAAACATGACGTAGTTGATTTTGTATCTCCTGACTCAGTGCTTACCGCGGGTGATGGTCTTACGCCTCGATGTATTCTAGTGTTTGATTTCAGTCATTATTTTACCTTCTTTCATTGACCTATTTCTTTCAGTCTTTTCAATTTTTTCTTATCCTAGGTGAGCAGTTAAATGGTGTCCACCCACGAACTGTAAATTTGATGCTGCACTTTACCATGGAGAATTTCTTAACAGAAATGAGAGTTCACACTGCAGTAAAAGTAAAACAGAACATGTCAATTCTCATGGAAAAATATTGGTATTTATTTTTTCTTTCTTACAAATGATGCATTACTCGATCATGAACAAGACAAGATCTCCTACTCTACAATATGTCACCATAGCCAGGATGATTTTTGCTCGACTGCAGCCGTATATTCCTTTGAGTCTAGTGGATCTGCAGCACGAAGCAATGGCTGTGTGTGACAAGCTGGAGTATACGCGCACGTGTTCACAAATATTTGTGAGACAATCAGAAAATAAGTTGCATGACTGTCATTAATATCTGCACATTTCCAGAATTGACGTCTGGTATACGTGTATCTCCTACGCAAATGAAGCAGCTTTACAGAAAAGTTTACGGACTTTTTAGCCCTCACTCGTAGGCGTGCACTGAAGCAGGGCACGCGGAGAGTGACGTAAGACGTACAACTATCGATAGGTAGAAAATTTCGTACATGCTTACCATCTCGCGTAGAGATGAAATTTGACAAGCGGAAAGTAATCTTCACAGTCTCCTCTCTAACTCAGGAAAGTTACGTACATTTAACTTTAAGATAAAGAAGGTTACTGGAAATTGAAGCTTCCTGTTTTCTTTTGGGCTGCACTTACTTGATCATAGTTAACTAGAGCTGAGCGAGTCTTGCGACCTTTTTTCTGGCCGGTGGATCTGTAGATCCTTTAGAAAGCTTTCAGGCAGATGGATCTGCAGATCTTTTAGAAAGCTTTCTGGTTGATGGATCTGTAGATCTTTTAATTGGCTTGAATGCTTTCTGGTTGATGGATCTGTAGATCTATTAGAAAGCTTTCTGGCTGATGGATCTTTTAGAAAGCTTTCTGGTTGATGGATGTGTAGATTATTTAGAAGGCTTTCTGTTTGATGGATCTGTAGATCTTTTAGAAAGCTCTCTGATAGATGGATCTTTAGAGGGCTTTCTGGCTGGTGGATCTTTAGATCTTTTTGGAGGCTTTCTGGCCGATGGATCTGCAGATCTTCAGGAGGTTTTCTCCCCGCTGGATCTGCTACCCGTTCAGTTATTACATTGATGAAGAAATTAAAGTTTTTTGCGAGGACGAGCATTCGCATCCCTGTTCTTTTTAGTAAAATATTTAATTCGTTCTCGCGTAAAAGAGGCCCAGGTTGTAATTAAAAGTTGTCGGCTTATAGACTGGCTGCCTAATGGCCTCTGACTGTAACTTCTAAGAAAGAGCTTCAGGCCCGGAATAACATACAGTAAATAGCAAATAGACGCCAGATATGCACGCTTCCGAAAATAATAATAATAGAAATAATTTATTAGTATTCCCGTGGTTTTTGAATTTAACTGTCTACCCTCAAGCACAAACCATAAAATTTTTGACAGTCCACTTCTCGCAAATGAGGCTGGTACCAAATTGATTAAACTTCGATAAAATATTTTCTAGTCAATATAGCGACTTGAACTAAAAAATAAATTGTTTTTAGAGACGCAAGGAATTCATCCATTGAAAAGGAGCACTCATTCATAGGCATTGGCCAATGGTATGTTACGGATTTATTTTAGCCAATTTTAAGCCATTTGGATGTCCTAAGATTTAGTTATCTTCATCCACAGTTGAGACCTAGCTAGGAATTTTCGTTTCTTGCTGATAAACACATATATTGCTTGCCGAGAACAGTTTAGATTTTGTTTGAGGTCGCTCTGTTCACTGAGAAAGAGTTTATCGTAATTTAATCTACGTATTTGCCATTAGCCTCAATTGCAGGGCAGTCAAGTATCGTGTGGTTAATGCCTCATGCTTTTATGTGCCTCACGGCACGTTACTGTTTCATTCTATACTTGCTCCTAACAAAATATTGGACTGCCACTGAAGCTCTTTTACGGTCTCAACTTCTGTGGACAGCCAAGAACTCACTTAAGGCCCAAAACTTTTTTATTTAAAAATGCGACTATTGCCATACTCCAGACTATAACAGTGGCTGCAAAATATCCCTGCTTGCTACTCTGTACGAGATGAGAAAAACTTAATACAATAATAATTAGTTATTAGTACGTCCACGCAACGAGGGCACTCCATGAGATTCACCGCTCGAAGTCCATCATGCTCGAGTTGAAAAGTTTCTTATTTTTGCACTGTCATATGTGCACTCGAGTGGGCAGTCATATGATAAGGTGCACTTCCTGTTAGCTGTTCACTCAGCTGGCAAAAATAACACAAAAATTAGCAGGTTCCATTAAATTGCTAGTACTGCAGGTGTAATAACGCTGGACTAATAATAATGGGCAGTCAAGTACTGTTGATTTTTTATTGTTACATAGGCTATTCATTGCTGTATGCAATGAGCTAACTCATGTTTTTAAATATCTAAATTCATCGTTCCACATACATGCTGAAGTTTTATGTAGATGAAAAAAAATCAGGTAAATTCTGTTCACTTTTTAAACGGCAGCTACAAATCTTAAAGTGTTCAAGCTGTATTAAATATACTTTAGAATATTGAAGTGACCATATTTCACTTTGTAGCTCCCGTTTATTTTACAAATTAGTGAGTCATCTATATTATAATTCTGCTTGAGGCTCCATTCGTCCGTGTGTCTGCACGTTACGTTTTTCACCATTAGATAGGGGCAGCTTCAACTTGCAAGAAGCTCAAGGAGCTTCATTAGAAGCTCTAATTTGCGCTGGAACGAAGTTCAACCACAGCTGTCTTCTTTAGCTCTTCTTGAAAAAAATTCTTTCACTCTCAAAGCAAAAACATGAAGACCATTTCACTCGTATCTTATCTTCCGTTTAAAGTTTTTTACATTTTATGTTCGCTATGCTCGTGGCGATCGGAGTTTTTTAATAGGGCCAGCCAAATACGTAGATAGGATACGCTGTAGGAGAATAGAACGGGTAGTGTTGGACAGAGCGACTGTAAAGTATTCTTTTAAGCGAATGTGCAATATCTCAGGAAATACAATGGCATCTTGAGAACAGAGGGTCAGAATGATCTGAGTGAAAAAATTGGCCGAATTTGTTTGTTGTAGCCTATAGATATCGTATCAAAGAGAGTAGGAAAATGGTGGGCTGCCGATCAATATCCACCATAGTTCATTTACTACAGATAGTTATGTCATGTCAGGCAATAGAGACTGCAGTTGAAGCATAGTGACGTCATACAAAAATATATCAGCCAATAGCGTCACTCCTTTGGCAGTGGGGCATCCTGGGTAATCCCAAGACAGAGGCATCTTGGGTAATTTGACAAATGCTCAGTAATGCACGTAGGGCTCGTGAACCCTTCTACTCCACTGAAAATGAATGGGACGGAATTTGCTCCTGTCACCCAACAACGTGACTTGGGAAT
>LQNS02007217.1:7563088-7592965 GCA_001587735.2 Parhyale hawaiensis | reverse complement strand
GAAAGGACATGTGATGTGAGGCACAAGTGAGGTGAGGGCAGGTGTGATGTGAGGAACTTGTGCAGCACATTATTATTTAAATTTATGTGCGGTAATACCTATAAGTCTCTGCACCTTACAATATATATATATATATATATATAATGTAGGGCAACGGTTGCGACAGAGACTCGGATTATTACCCTCGGTGTGCCGTGTCTCGACAGCCTGACGAGCCAAAGAAGATGACATCGTCTGCCAACTCACTGGATTTAAGCAGCGTGGGGGGCGTCTTTGCCGTGCTGGGGGCGGGCATGGGGGCCGCGGTGCTGGTGGCTCTGGCCGAGCTGTTCTGGAGGACCCGAGAGCTCGCCGTCAGACAAGAGGTGAGGTGTTCCATTCTGACTGCTGTAACTTAGGGCGGATCCTTTGTGGGCGACTTGTACATAATTCCAGCTGTTAGTGAATAAGATCCAGAAATATTCACCGCTAGCCATATTGAGCGTGTTGACACAATGAACAAGTAACTTAGTGTATGTCGTTCCATCTGTTGGGACGCTTGCCCTGCTAAAACAGAATGCTCCGCAGTGGTTCACTTTAGCTGCCGTTTTGTCTAAAGTTAGAAAATTGCTTTGTGGTTCGTTAAGACTTTCCGCCCTTGAATTATTTACAGACATTGACCTCAGCTGCGACAATCATCGTGAGTGTAGCGTCTACGCAATCCAGAGAGACAAATGGGCATTAATATTGCCATGTCTCTGCTGTGACATTGTTTAGAGTAACTTGTAAGCATCACAGAAAACTTTGCTCTCATTAATGAGACTTTCAAGCATTTAATGTTTTAATCATGATTATTAGAGAAATTAAAACTAAGGAAATTTTCTGATATTAAATCTAATGTCGACAGATGATAATATTTTACGTTTCGGGAGAATTTAAAATTCCATCATCAAAAACAAAAATTTAAATTCTACAACCCATTAATAAAAATTTTCCTTTATTTTCTATATAGGGGAGCATAGATGTGGTCTAGTTCTGTTGATGTAGAGGGATTTTAATGTTGTGAGTTTGATTGGATTAGAAGAGTAAATGATTGAGAAGCCATTCTTGCTGATGGGATAGTTGTTTTGCTCAGCATGTAGGCGGAGAGCTGAATGTAAAGGTTTTGCAAGTGGTAAGTCGGTTCGGCTGGATGCCTCTAAATATTGGTCAATGCGGGCTTTGAAATGTGCTACCGATGTACGAGGCATTGCATCCTCTGCATTTGAAACGGTAGATAACACTTGACAGAAGTGGTGTGGGGGGTTTGTCTTTAAATTTAGATCTGCCCCCGACCACATCTATGCTCCCCTATCTAGAAAATAAAGGAAAATTTTATTAATAGGTTGTAGATTTTCAATTTTTGTTTCTAAAGGAAAATTTTATTAATAGGTTGTAGATTTTCAATTTTTGTTTCTAAAGGAAAATTTTATTAATAGGTTGTAGATTTTCAATTTTTGTTTCTAAATTTTGTTTTTAAATTATCCCGAAACGTTAAATTTTATCAGCTGTCGACATTAGATTTATCATAATGATTATTATTTTCATAGTTATCACCAGTATAATTTAGGCAATTAGTGACCAAGATGCTATACGCATTATCGATTGGTATAGTTCGACCGAGATAACCTATCCAATAGCTTTAACTTACTCGGAGCTTCAGACTGTCAGTAGGCACAGTTGGAATCACCGCTTTGGATCGACTTCCGTCATTAATGATCTTAACCCTTAAATGCATAGCGTGCCATATATGCAGCATATACCAATAGTGTTATTTCTACGGGTGTGCTATGATTAAATCAGGCATTTAAGGGTTAAGGCAGCTTAAAAACTAAATTCTAATCTTATAGCCTCAAACATAATCGGTTTGACTAATAGCTGCAACGCAATCTCCACTGGGAAACGTCAGTCTTGTAACTGAGGTTCCGCACCCATTAATGCTTATAAAATTATCCCGTATGGTTCGGATTGTGCCGGTCAACGTCACTGTATTTCTATTAATATTTCTCGCTTACCTGAGCGCATCCCTCTCCTGCCAGGCCTCGTTCTGGTCAGAGATGTGCCGGTCGGTGCGGTGCGCCCTGGGCTGCCCCCCGGCCACCAAGACCCTCGACAGCGACAGGAAGTCAAAAACTTCAGATTCGCTGTGCGATTCTGACTCCGTCATCCCGACGGTGGATGTACCAATGGTGCTGAAGGCGCGAGCTTCGGGTGCTGCAGAGCTGTGCCGCTTGACTGATTCGCACAGAGTCCCTTCTCTGCAGCAGCTGCATCAGCAGCATTTGATGCAACAGCAGCAGCAGCAGCTGCATCAAAACGATTTGATGAAATACCAGCCATCAAAATCTCACGACCAACACATACCACTCGAGCACTTCCAGGTGAGAGAAATAGTTTGGCTTAACTGAACGAATTGGACTAGCGGCAAAATCCATAAAATATATCTGATGTGCTGAACGTAATGCTAATAATGTTAGCAGCACTTGTGCAATTAACTCAGCAATTAACCTTTCCCCTTTTTTATAGAGATTTTAGTAAAACTGTACGGTACTTGTTTGATTTTGCTGGTTCCTGTCCTAAGATTATTTGTTATACGGCTTTCACTTGTTTACATATAATCTGGATAAGCCTATGAACCACGTCGCATCCAACAGCAATCTATCTTATTAGTTTCACAACTCCTTTGTTCGCGGTGTATATTCCACTAGCTGAAAGTCAAAAGTTTTACGGGGCGAGCAATGCTAGACGGACTTTCATCCACGTTTCACTGCCCCTACTCTACACTGCACGTCACAGCCATCCGTATATTTATTCCTGGCACTGCTTCTAATATTACCGCATTACTGCGTAAGTTACTCAATTTCCCTTTATGAACAACACTGTTTCGCAGTGACTGTCCATGCATTACAGTATTAAATATAAATGGATTTAGACTTTACTTAACCGATCGCTCAGCGTCGGGTCTGCTTCAACTGAGACTATTTAAAGACACTCAAAACTTATAATTAACATAAAGACTCCATACAAATACCAAGCTCTTTACGACGAAGGAAAAATGCATTTATTAGCAGAAATGCCAATTTATCAAAATATAAGAAACGGTGAGGGCAATCTAGAGTTCATCGACGTGAAAGACGCAATAAATTATTCCAAAAATGATTACAATAAATATTCTGGCCCACCGATGACCTGTATTAACGTATTTTCGTGTTTAGTAAATCTGTAAACAATCTGTTTATAATAAAGAAGATTTTATTCTATATGGTGATTAGGATATGTAATATCAAATTTCCTGAATCAGCTGTAAGAGGACTCGCTTACGAAGATTGAATGTCAAGTATGGTGTAGTCTATGGGTTAGCCTTTCCCGAAACTATATAAATACTTAAGAAGAAATCGTATCTCCGTAGCAGTTGGAGCCTGCACCAGCCCACGCCCCACACTGCCTGCAGAGGCGACCTGCCTCCGATGCTCCCATGTCTGCCTCCAGGAGACAACAGTGGTACCACCCCCCAAGGTCACAGCCTGGGGACTTCCGAGGACGCTGCTCAACACAGCTGTCCACAGCCAAACTCGCCCCCAGCTCGTCCACACTGCCGAGAAGAAATGTCCTGGACAGCATTTCTTTATCAGAACGAGGCACCCTGTCCAGCCACTCAGCTCTGTCGCAGAGCAGGACAGCAATGTCTGTTTCCAGAAGCAATTTAGCGCCTGCTGGATCGGCCGCGGCAGCTGGGGGATCCGTGAGACTGGACGGTGCGGCGGTCCAGACAGCCGGCCACGGTCCAGATCTCACTGTACAGTTAAGCAGAATACCTCCCCCACCCTCGTCTGTTTTGTTATAGATTAGACAGTATACGTTAGGTTAGTGTGTACGTGTTTGTAAGCCTTTGGCAAGTTCATCCTTTCATGCCGTCTTTTTACATCTAAAGACGTTTCAAAAACGGTGGTGTTTATTTAGGGCATGGAAAGGTTGAGTCAATAACAGTTGCTGTGTCTCTGTTAGTTGTTATTTATGACTTTACAAATGGTACATGTGAAAAATTGGTAATTTTCGGGGGTATGGAAAGCTTGAGTAAAAGAAAGTCACTGTGTCTATGTAAGTGATTATTTGGGATATATGCCCATCCCCTGTTAATTTTGCTACATCCAGTTCGACACTGTGTCGTCACTGTTGGATATAGGGTGGGAGCAGCAAAGAGTGGCAAAGTGATCGTATGTACAGCAACATGGGTTTCCAGCTTGTTCTTGACATTGTTTTTAACTAACTGGTGCCAATTTCTCATCAAGCACATGGCGAAAGCGATAGAAAAGCAAGTGCATGGGATTTATGAAGATACTGGTGGACCCGTGTATGGAAAAATTCCTGCAGTAAACGGTATGTTTGCTCTCTTCTTTGACTTAAAGTTTCCACATTTCCCCCCTCCCCACGCTTATTGGCAACTCTTATTCCCTTCCCTTCTGTAACCCTTCTGCTTCCAGTCTTTCTTGTCACTGTGCCCCATAAGCGCGTCATCTCTCCATTGATAGCACGTTTTGGTTAAACCATTGCAATACATTTGGATTGGATGCCCCTCCAGTCAGCTTATATGCAATGTTAGAGCTCCGTATCCATAATACCATCGTCCGGCCCAGGCCATACTTAACTCTCTGCTTTACTGAAGTGCTGAAATTTCGGCCTCTGAAGCCAAGGAGCTTGTATAGAGAAGGAGGGAGCCAGTAGCCTAGCCCGTTGAAGTTCAAGAGTCTCTTATGGCTGTCAGCCAGTTATCCCATGCACCAATCGCATATCAGTAAAGAGTTGCTTATGGCTGCAGCCAGTCACTTAAGCACCAATCGCATATCAGCAACTCGTTTCGTCTGCTGCTCCCCCGTGAAGCTCAGTGCTCCCCCGTCTTTTCCACCAATGAGCGTCTCAGCCATAAGAGATCTGGTTGACTCGCTGGCATGTCTGTAACTGGGCCACAAAGCTCGCTCCTTCTCTATTGAAGCTCCTTATCTGAAGCGAAATATGCACTGTCAGAGAAAGACAGTGAGCTCGATGAAATAGTTTTCGACTGCCCAGTGCCAGTGAAATATTTGAAGAGAAAGCTACATCGTGAAATCAGTACTATATAATAATTCACGTCGTGTTTTTATTTATATATATATAGTGGCCCGATTATGAGCACTCGAGAGTGTATCTTCGCCAAGCAATGCAATGTTAATAAAAAATTGAACTTGATCCTGAAACTTGGATTTCCTCATTTTATTCACCAATATTCGGTCATTTGTATCTTTTTCAAGTTTAAATAATTTTTAGAAATTTCATGAATTTTCGTTAATTATTTTTTCACGTATGTTACTGACAAACATCGGTTAAAGACCCTAACGCACTAACCGATCATCACCAAAATTTGTTCTCTGTCTTTTTCATCATTTCTAACAATTCCTGCAATTTTCATAACATCCGTCAATATCTTTTTGAGTTATGCTACAAACAAAAAGAGGCTGATGAACTTACTATAGTTCGAACGGATCTTCACCAAAAGAAAACCACCTGTTCCTCATAATATACCTAACAATCCCTGTATATTTCGCAGAGACCCATCCATAACTTTTTGAGTCATCTTGGTGACAGACAAACTCGACAAAAACATGACCTTCTTGGCGGAGGTAGTAAAGGCACGTAGGCAAGTTTAGTTTTAGGCTCAGCCCCTACCCATTACGATGGGACCTTCCAGAATATGAGTCACAGCTTTAACTCGTCCCAAAAAGCAGAGAATCATTTCTGCTCTCCTGTACAGTTGATCCTACGTAAGATTTTTCGGTACCAATTTAGTGCAGACTTTCTTCATCCCAGTAATTCATTGAACAAAATACAACAAATAATTAGTGTGTAAATTTGACTTTTTTCTGATAATCCTGACTGTCAATCCACATTTAGAATGCAAAGAAGCAAATTTTTTGTATTTTCTACAATTCCGGCAGCTGAATGTCTTCCACTGCGAGGCTCATCTTCCATCGAATCTCGGCTTCGAGGAAGTGCCGTGGAGCATCTGAAAACCCAGGCCCTTGATAAGACACTGCCTCGTCTAGACGTGTTAAAGCTTATTAAACGTTTCATTTGCACTGTGCTCGAGTCTGAAATAAGATATGATAATATACTAGTGTTCGAAATTGTTGTCACTCATTTTCAAAAGTCTGTAGAAAACACCGGTTCACCATACCAGTCGCAGTAAACTACCTGTTGACTTTATCTACTTCACACTCGAACCGACGGCTCATCAGATGTTCGTCCGCATTCTATCAAAATGGCAAGCCACCAGTGGCAGCAGATCTAATACCTTGCTAAGGGTCTTATTAAGTTATTTACGTTTATTTACAGAAACCAACAGTGTTGAGAAGAAGAAGCGGCAGAAAGCCAATGTCAAACATAAGTGACACAGTACAAACCTGCTTTCAGGGCACAGTATGCAACAGAGAAATCGCCGCTTGAAATTTCACGAACAATGATTTGCAACACTGTAGCAGCAGACCCTGCGTGCTTGACTGGTGTAGGTACTAAAGAAGCCGGGGTTGAGTGACGAGCTAGGCGGGCTGCCTTTGTGGCGAGTTAGCAAACTTGCTTGGTGTGCACAGCTACCGTGGGGACACTTAACTTGTTCAGAGATGGAAGGGTAGGGATGCACAGGTCGTTGAACTTTCCGTCGATGACGCCAAAGTTCTTAATGATCAGTGGTCGACTGCAGTTGTACTTCTCTGGAGCCAGTTCGCTTATATCTGCAGCATGGAGCAGTGCGTGTGGGTTTCCCAGTAAAGGGTGTAGTCAAGGTGACTTTACCTTTACGTGCCAGCTTTTAGTATGTAATGGAAAAATGCAGAATTTACGGCGGCATCCAACTTTATAGAAGTGTGTTCACTTTTTGCACAGCTTGTATGTCATGCCAGTACAATCGTTGTATATACTAAGTATATGTCCATTCCAAGGGATCCTGAAACGTAAATACTTGGGGTGTCAATTCTAATGCAAATGTGTACAGTACTATGACGTTTGTTAATTTTATACAGAAATTAGAGACCATGCATACAAGGATATATTAAAAACTGACATTGAGTGTCGATTGTAACTTGTTTGTTTCCTGTCTAAACCAAATAAATATCCGTGTTGTTTGTGCTTTGTTTAAATCCTTGGTTTAGGGTGCCTGCAAAGATTGCATCTATACTGCGTCTCTAATTATGACGGGTGCATACTAATGCAAAAGTTACCCCTCCACACGATTCAACATCTGATTACTTTGCCGCGAACAAGACTTCGGCTGCCACGGGGCTCTACTACTAAGATGAATGTCCAAAATATGTGCCATTTCTTGCAGTTTGTACACTTTGGCATGCGACAATGGTCAAGCTTTGAGTATACATACTTCCTATCCGTGAGTAAACTTAAAGTTACAATAACGCATTATTTTTGTGTGACATACAAACGCTGTAGTCACGGCAACGTGATCGCCAGAATGAAAAGTTGAGTGAATGTGCAAATTTTGCGTCAGTGTGCACCCGCCGTATAAATGCCATAACGTTTCATTTCGATACATGACCTGACATCCGTCCGATAATGCTACACATGACCGTCAGCGTCAGCATGACCTGTATCACGGTATTTTGAGTCGACAGTCATTTTGCGGCTTTACATTTTCATTTTATTTTATGGAATCCTAGCTCTGGAAGCCGTTTTTGAAAGATTTGCTACCTGTCCGCGGTTTTCAGGCGCAGAATTTGAAACATTACCCACACCCGCGTTTTAGTCTGGTAGATCGGCTGAAAAACCAATTATACCATTATTGCAATACGGGAAAAATATGTAAAGCCTTGAAATTGAAGAAGTTAATAATAGAGGTGGGCCGAATATTCGTATTCAGCATTCTCAATTTTCCAATGTTTTCTAATATTCGCGTTCGCACTCACATTTGTGTATAGACATGCGAATATTTAGCGAATATCTAAGCATATCCACCTATGAAGATCCTCTGCAATGGTGGAAGATGCACGCTATTGTTCATCCCAATATTTTTCAGTTAGCGAAGTTTTATCTTGCTTGTCCACCAACTAGTGTTGCGCGTGAGGATCTTTTAAGTGGTGCCGGCTTAGTATACAATAAAAAACGAAGTAATCTGGCAGGTGAAAGAGCCGAAAAATTGTTTGTTTTGAAGTTCAACCTGCCAATAATTGAGTTAGTTAGTCATAGCCAGCAAACTTACGAAAACGTTTCCGAGTAGAACGATATCACAGAGGGAAGAGCAAAGGACATACAGTATACCGATAGAAACGGGGAACCCATGCACGAAGGTGTTCCCTCACAGGATCAACGTGCATGGGAACAGAAAGTCTTTAAAAAAGAGAAAAAAACAGAATAAAGCATCAGCAAGTTGGAGTCTGAAACAGGGAAGGAAGCAAAGAAGGCACGACAGACAGACACCCCGAAGGCCTAGCTAATGGCTAAGGTACCTAACCCTATGGCCTATGGCCCATCCAAAAATCATCTTCACATACATTGGGGAGACATCTCCCACAGCTAAGGATTCCTCTTCCAGGAGTCGCACACTCTTAACGGCCAAAGCCTCCGAGGCTTCCTTAATCTGTCTTCTCCTCTCTTCCGCTCCAACTACACTGTCTGACATCTTTAACTCCGCATATCAGCGGCTATTGATCGCGATTGCTTGCATTCATGATCGTCTCTTTTGTTGAGATTCTTCTCCTTTCTCTTTTTTTCTTTTCCCCAGTCGTTTATATCCTACTAACATAATAGCGATAGCTCATAGAGGGCCGGGGCGTAAGTTTCGGTGTCTCTTTGGGAATGAGTCTATTGGGTCGACTACTTCCGCCTATCTAATCTAATGTAAAATCTATGCCCCTGAGGGACCAACGGCAGAATTTAGCTATTAGTTACTTGGAGTTCATACTTGTACTAATTTTATACTTGCATGCGATCTAGTGAATCAAGTCATTATTACTGTCAATCTACTAGCAAATAATCCCTTTTCAAAGGACAGTGGTTGGATAAAGAGGTAGGATAAAGAGTGGGCCCTTGTACCGCATCGTAGAAAAAAAGAAAATTTAATAGTTTTCACTTAGCTATTCAATTCGCTACGGCTAAATTCTTACAATGAATTCGTATTTCGAATAGTCCACTCCAGAGTCCACACTCAAAACTCTAGAATCCAAATTAAGTGTCATATTATCTGAAAAATAAAACTTTCAGTAAACATTCGCTATTTGCATTCGCGAATATAAAAATGAAATGTTTGCAATCGCATTCGCATTTGCGAATATTAAAAATCAGACATTCGGTCCACCTCTAGTTCACAATATAGTTACGCTAACAATCCCAACTATCGCCTGTTATTTTTTTATTGGGTGGTGTTTACACAGTTACCGCTCTTGTCAACTTAGCTCTTTGTCGGACTTAGCATGCAGCCGTCTCAATGAAACTACTTTGATATTAACTTCTAACCATTTATCCAACTTGGTGAATCTGTATAAAGTGTCACACTAACTCATGGCCGTATTGTAGACGAGCGTTACTACGATTTTCGTAGCTCTTCAACTGTTTGAGTTGAAAAAATAGGAGGCGTTACTCATGGAAGGGCTGCCGTCGTTGTAGCTTCTGCGGAACCAACCCAGGTGAAGGGTAGGTCACTGCTGTATTGGTCAATGGCCTCATCAATGAAAATGACTAAAGTTTTCAAATACTTGCATATACAAGACCCAAGAGCGCTGCTACCTTTCGTACCAAACTTGAAAAGTGGACGTTCAAGGTTTCACTGATGCCATCCAAGAATAGAATTACGAGATTTCATATTCATTCTAAAAAAAAAAAAAAAATCTGGCAAAGCTTGTTTTGCTGGTAAAATCACAATGACCTAAATTTGCTAGCCCTGAGTAAAATTAGTTTTTATATTCACACCTAGCTATTTCTTCAATTTCTTCCAAAGAGGTGCAAATAGTTTTTGGTGCTTGGCAAGCGGATCTCCCGAGCTGCTGCGCGGGGGTACACGTGCACCCGTGTGCGCCCCCCCCTCCAGCCTACGCCCTTAGTAGAATTATGAGACTTAATGTGTCACTGAATACCAGCACAATCGGAAACATGTTAAAATTCTGAACAATTATTCCTCGCACACTGTCGTCTTATGACCGAAGCAGGGAACGTTAATAGTTGCAGCATCATTTGGACCAACTAACCCATTTTTCAACGCACATATAAATGCACCGCAGGATGCACCCCATACACCTCATACCCACCCACCTATTCCCTAGCGCACACCTATACTGTCTTGCCAAGAGTCGAGATGAAATTACTTAAAACTGATACACGAGCTGCAATGGACTGTCTTCCGGATTATGCTTTGAGCTGCAGGTATTTTTCTGCTACTCCTCTGCGCCGTCTGACGAAGCAACAACAGGCTGTCATGCACACTCGGCCGGGACCGGTCCCGCAGCCATCGCTCATAACAAATTATCCCTCATCGATTTCATCTTTCAAGGCATCGGTCTTCATCAGCGATTACGGAGCATTGCCTCTTCTTGCTCCTGTCGCAGGCAGCCGCAGCCGCTGTTAGCGGTAGTAAAGGAGGGCCAAACAGGAGCAAGGGAAGGCTGCAGAAAATAAGTTCTGGTGTTGGTATTGGAAAACGCGTAGTTTATGCGATTGCATAGTACATGGTATCGGTGTGACGCGAGTGATCGAATGGTCGTGAGTGCTACCTGCTCTTTTGCTGCTAACGTCTTGCAGTCTACCCCTAAGCAAGGGAGGGGATCTTGCTGCACGGCGATGCAGCATCAGCGTTTCTGCTGTTCATAGAAGACTAGGAGAACCACTAGCTTACCTAGAAATAAGGATAGTCAAGGGAGTGCAGTCCTTAAGAGCCTTCTTTCTGTATATGTATTAGGCCGTTGCTTAGACGATCTGGAGTCGACTGCAGCCGTATACTTCTTTTGGCTCTGGAGAGGATTTAACTGCAGCACGAATCAGTGAATGTGGGTTTCGCAGTTGAGGTTTGAGGGCAAGGCAACTTTATCTTGTGGTGTTCCCTAATCGAACAACCGATAGAGCTATAAAACAGAAAAAAACAAAGAGAGCACAATTGTCAGTGACAATGCGGCGGAGATTCGTAGAAAGCAAGAATTCTTCATATAATTGTTTAATTCTTTCCGTTAACATTATTGGTTTTAATGCTTCAAACACGGCAGTGTAGTATTGGATTTGAAAATAGTTAATCAGTACAAAATTTCTAAACGGAAAGACGTCGAAAATTCCTGCAGAGGATTAAAACAATCCGACCAATAGGACCCAAAGTGTACTTATCAGTAATAAAGTATTCACCAGGCAGTCAGTACTCAGTGAAGTTATTGGCCCAATACTTTCCCTCATCTTGTTGAATGACCTGGGAAGCCTCTGCAAAGATGAGGTTCTTTCTTTGTTTGTGGATGGCTATTTGCAGCAAATTGCGGTACAGTCACTGGAAGAATTACGGGCTGTCCAACTAGATTAGTCGTGTATTTTTCGGTAATCACAGCACAATTACCCGACCATCAGTAAAATTTAATTTGACCTGTTATGTTACGGAAGAAACTGAATTTTTCTGTGTCAACAACCTATACAACGAGTGATAGGGGTGAGGGGCGAATTTGAAAAAAAAGAGAATTTTATGCAACTTCGCCGTGAGACTGATACTTTTGAGGACGTTGTGAGCAGAAGTGTAAGCAAAAGAAAGATATGGGGGTCGATGGGTGCTCCGGGGTTTTCGTGACACGAGGCCGACAAAGTGTTCACTTTATTAAAACAGGCTGTATTGCACAGGATGAAATTCTAGGAATTCGTTTATTTGTAGCTATAGTATGCAAACGAAAAGACCTAGAACAAGTTCAAGCTCTTCAAAAATCATTTACTACCAAAATTATTAGCCGCCTACAAGAATTAAACTCTTACGAAATACTTCTCTATTTCATATGAACTTAGTCCGACGTAGACTCCAGCGTTTTCAATTATTTGTGTGCATACCCTGGAAGAAATCACCGTACACGAATGAATTCACTGCAGCCTGGGGACCCATTGGAGGCACCTGAGAAATACGAGTTCCAACCCTAGAGGGCGGCGAAGCAGTTGCATCGAAATATTCCAATAGTTTCACCGTACGTAATACACGGAGACTCAGCAAAACTTTGCAAGCGTTGTAATCGTTAAGTTAATAAGTTACTGGGTGCATAATTGCTAGAAATATAAACCACCTGTAAACAGTTACGTGCACTGTGGATAGAGTTAATTCGCTGTTGACTTTCCCTATAGTCGCAGAGCTGAACAAAAACATTTTGTACGGTGAGTGGTGTGTATAAGGCCATTTATCCTTCATTTGAAAATAATCCGATTAGAGGCATAAGAAACCTCCTAATAGCTTATGAAAGTCTACGGACTATAGTAGATGGATTTAAATATCTCGAGCTAAGCCAAGGCCTCCTAGAGTACAGGCTCCGGTCAGTACGTCACCTTGCAAGCTTGTCCGATCGGTAGAGTCCCTAAGCTAATTATTAGACGCAGCCTCATGGTTTTAATGCGAACTCTGCTTATTTTGAGCTTATCTGGATGGAAAATGCAAACTGTCGTAATCGGTAACCTCCAAGCAATGGAAATAAAGCGTTTCATCCAAATGTGCGCGAAATATGCCAGTTAGGTTCCAAAAATGTAAGGCTGAGTCTAATTATTTACCCAATGACAGTACCTGAATGGACCGTTTTTGGAGGCCCAGACCCAAGCCTGTATTTTAGAAAGCCTTGGCTAGGCACAAGAATATGCTGGCTGAAATATTTCTCCCAAAAGTGCACGTCCCTGTTAAAAACTTACTACTGTTATTTTAGGGTAATATAGGGAGTACGAATATATAGCTGTTAATAAACCTAATGGCTTCCCTGTAATTAAAAAATACGCAACATGCCTCCAGCAGCAGCGCTTATGTTATGCCAGTACGGTTCACATTAGCAAATTGTCCGCCTTTGCACTTGCTAGTTAAATCTAAAGTGCAAGTCATTATTGAATTGAAGAACAATATCGTTTGATGCATTGTAGACGAGGAAAAGTTGCTGGTAATCTGAATATAGTTCGCATAAGGGCAATATATCAAAATATTCATAGGTTTGACAATTTCATAACAAACAGATATGTTATAGAGTACAAATTTTAAAGGTTTCTAAGGTACAATAGCATTCCTGTACAGCCACCAGAAATTTAAGAGTGTATTGGGCATACTCACACGTATAAAATATAACCGAAATGTAATCAGTAAAAATGTAGTAAAATGTCAAGCAAGGCAGTTCTTGCTTTTTCATAAAAACAATGCTTCATGTTGTATCTAAATATTAGCAAATGAGTAAACAAAATCAATTACATAAGATTGAGGGAATTTCTATAAATGCAGTTCGCCTATTGAATATATACTTTATGTACTGTGCATATTCAGTTGTATACATATATTTTCTTAAGTCGTTTTTACGAAGCGTGTCGAGAATATAGCATAACGGAATAAGCAACACTCTCACACACTATTTTATTGCATTTATTTTTAAATGCGGCGCTTAGTCAACTTTTATTTGGTTTACTTGGTCCAGAAAATATAACAAAAGGTTAAAGATTTTTCTGACTGCTTTTCTGCAGCTGTGGTTGATACTAACGTGTTATCGTATATAGTGAAGCTCAGGTACTCTCCATGGTAATAATATCTTTCCAGAGCTAATACGTATTTCATTTTGATATGGCTAAAGGTATCCTTCATTTACCACTTCAATATTACTGATTATTGGAAAGGAACAAGACAGTTTCCTAATCTATGCCGATTTTTCTACCACTAAATAACGCATTTTACGCTGCACAAAAACTTTCTCTGCTATTCATGTCGTTCCTGAGTGAAAACTCTAATCCTGGTATTGTTGGAGGTGTCCCTTTCTCACCATTTTTCGCAGCTGTGGTCCCCTCTCACTGAACGCTGCCCCGGCCCGCACCCTGATGGATGTATCATGTCGTCTTCTAAGAACTGCAGGAAGCAGCCCGATCCAGTCCAGGACTCTTCCCTAAAGTTATTGTGTAGCTCGCAGATTTGACGGTTACGGCCCCTGAATTTAATTTGTTGATGGCTGGCGCTACCAGATTATTCCTGGACGGTTTGTGGTCGTCCCAGAAAGTTTATGACGCGTTTAGTGCCATTGCGTTGATGGTACACGTGGAATCCCTAAACTTGGATGCAGCTTAGTCTTCGTCGTGAATATTTAAGGCAAAATCTGCGATGCTTCGTAGCTGACTGCAGGACGATAATGTATGTAAAGTTCATTTGATCAGTAGGTTTGACTCGCAAAAGTCACTTCAGATTTCTAATGCTGCTCTTACTAACGAGAAGGTAACTGCAGTTACCGTAAAGTATGGTAAATATAAAACAAGCTGTATTTATTGAGAACGATCACGAACAGAACAAAAATTTAACTGCTTCCTAATATTGTAAATGGTGTCTAATTTTCTTCAGCATCAATTATAACCTAGGATTTTGGCAGAGCTGCTGATAGATTAAAAATCACATGATGTGCGAGTGCATTTGATATTAGTTAAATTTGAAGTGTATATAATTATTAATTAATTTGACGTTACACATTAACCAGAAATTGATATACGGAAGCCTCAGGTACTGGAGCATATTGTAGAGGGTTGGCATCAATGGTAGATTTTACTACGAAATTCGAATAAAATGTCAATTCTTCATCATAAACAGCTCCCCTTGTAAAACATTCCATCAATCTTGTGCAGGAGTCTCAGTGATTAGACAATAATTCCAAATTTCAATGGCTGAAAATAACCTGGCAAACCCTTAAATTACAAACATTTCAGACTACATAGACTCGCGCTGCCAAGTCCTCAGGAGGACCAGCTGTCCAGTGTCTGGCTCCATTAAAGGTGTGCCGCTTTAATTTAGGGGACCTTTCGTTACTAGCAGAATCAGGATACGATTACTGCAGGACACTCTCACGACGATACTCGCTCACGACTAACACAGTCCCGCCGGTCCCTGGAGAGTTTATTACTCCGATAAGAAGAGTGAGGGGAGAAGAGTAGATGCGTCCTTGTGGCTTTGTGAGAGCAGGCAAATGTGGGGGCCGTGCAAATTACGCGTTTTTGTTTCAGGCTCGAGATACACTTGCGCAGGCTGGGACTTTGTGAGAGCAGAGAACTGTGGAGGTCTTATGGATTATGCCACCTGGCTCTGTTTGAGAAACCTTGAAGCAGATGGTAAGTGAATGAATAAAGGAGTGGAGGAAACTTATGCGTTTTCATCGCATTTTAATGCTTCTTTTGGAGGAAAGGATAGGATTTGTTTCCTTCTAACGAGAAAAGCAAGAAGGGAAGAGGGACGGCAGAAAAGAGGAACCAACTTTGAAAATACGAACTAATATCTACATATATCTACTAGTGATGGGTCGGATGTAATTTTTTTTGACATCCGCGGATGCAATTGCGGATGTTACCATCTTGACATCCACGGATGCAGATGCCTGAAAAGGTGCGAATGTTCTGCGGTTGTGGATACGAATATTCGCCACCCCCCACAAACACACACGCCCCTCTCACGACTTCAGTTTACACAAACACTTGGAGGTAAAAACTTAGATGGTGCTTTGTTGACAGGGACAGCGCTTGTGCACATTTCAATCCAAATGAGAATTTGCAGTTTTCAGCGCTGTGGATGAGCGTAGTGCATAGTGATGAGCTTGCACATCCGCGCCTCCTCTGCTGCGGATTTTACACTTCTGACATGCGTGGATGCAATTACGGATGATACCATCTTAGCATCCGCGGATGCAGATGCGGATGTCAAAAAAGGTGCAGATGTTCTGCGGTTGCGGATGACAATATTCGCCCCATCACTAATCTCAATAAACCTCGCCCATCAATTGAAAATAATAATTCGAGATTTCTTGAAAAAGAAATATGCTTTTCCCATGTCAAAAAATGAGCTAGAAATGAGCTACAATATTGCTGTTTTATAATTCAAGTAAGCAGAACAAATATTTTATACGCGTAGGGACCTCCCAGCCCGCAATTGTAACAGCGACACCACAACTAAAATTCACAGCGGTTACGTTGCCACTAATAACCCTATTACAGATACGAACATTGAGCCGCAACAGCGAGCTTTGCCAGGAAGGCAGCACATGTTGTCATTGGCTGCTATCACCCAACAACGAGACTTGGGAATAACAATGTATTACAAACAAATTAAAACACAGTCAGCAACTTGACAAGAGTGTGAAAACGGCAAGCAGAGTTCTGGGACTCATCACCAGGAATTTTGATTTCAAATCCAAGGACATCATCATTCCCTTGTACAAGGCGTTAGTACGGCCACACCTAGAATTTGCTGTTCAATTTTGGTAGCCACATCTGTGTAAAGATATCGATAACATTAAAAAAGTCCAACGCAGAGCTACAAAATTGACGCCTCAGCTGCGAAACAAGCCGTATGAATGTCACCTAAAAGAGCTGGGTCTGATCTCTGTCTAGCAAAGACGACTCAAGGGACAACTAATAGAAACATTCAAGTATTTGATTGGCTTCAATGACCTACCTAAAGTGGGACTTTTTGAAAAAGACCCTAATGGTCGCCGGCCAAATAATGGCCGAAAACTCAAGATACAGCCCGCAGAACAACCTTAAGCAATCAGTTCTTTCTGTATTTCATAGTGAACATTGGGAATAGACTCCCCTCCGTCGTTGTCGGAGCGGAGATAGACAACGCGTTTAAAAATCGACTGTACAAACATTGGGATAGACATCCTTCACAATTAGGAACACGTCCTCCAGGCATAACAAACTCTTAAGCTCTGCAGATCAACAGATATACATTACACTTGCGTGTATGCATGATCGGCTCGTGGATTAGATCTTCTTTTTTCTCATCTTTTCCGCTGTCATGTACATCAAGCTAACATAAGAGCTATAGCCTATAGCTCATAGAGGGCCGGGATGTAAATCCCGGTGTCTCTGTGGGAATGGGCCTCTTGGTTCGTCTACTGCCGCCTATCTAATCTAATCTGTTAGGCAGACATTGGCTGCTGCCAGAATTTTGTGAGAATTTTGGCCCAGGAGGAGCAGACATAATGAGGCCAACATATATGTTTTTGGTTATAAGTCTTTTTAAATCTTGTAAAATAGCTCTAGCAGCTATGGCATTTAAAGACATACATACTTTGTTTAGATTAGATAGGCGGCAGTAGACGGACCAACAGGCCCATTCCCAGAAAGCCCCCGGGACTTAAGACCGGCCCTCTATGAGCTATTGCCTTTATTTTAAGATCATTTAGATGACTGAGGAAAAAAAAAGAAAAAGGGGAAAAACCTCTGGCAAAGAGACAATGCTGCAAGCACGATTTAAAGCTGCAGATATGAGTAGCTTTGAGACGTCAAGTAAGTTGAGGCGGAAGAGAGTAGATTATGGACTAAGGTAGCCTCCGTAGCTTAGGCCGTTAAGAGTTTGTGACTCCTGGAGGAGGTGTTCTTAGCTGTGGATGGTGTAACTTCCAGTGCTTCTCAAGACCATTTTTAGACGTTTTGACTGTCTCCACACCGACAGCGTCGGAACGAAACCTATTCCAGATGTTCCCTATGAAATACGGAGAGAACTGCTGGCTTAAGGTTGTTATTCGAGCCTATTCCAGATGTTCCCTATGAAATACGGAGAGAACTGCTGGCCTAAGGTTGTTTTTCAAGCTTTATGTTTAAGTTTTTGACCGTTGTCTCACATGCGATCAATAATGTCTCTCTTAAAGAGATTCGTTGTAGGTACGTCATTGATGCCATTCAAATATGTGAACGTTTCTATTAATTACCCACTGAATCTCTTGCTCGAGTGAGAGCAGGCCCACTTCCTGTATTCGACACTCGTATGGCTAGCTTTGCAGCTGGGGTGTCAATTTCGTTGCTTTACGTTGGATTCTCTCCATGTTATCGATATCTTTAACCAGATGTGGCGACCAGAATTGAACAGAAAATTCCAAGTGTGGGTGCACTTGCGCCTTGCACAAGGGAATAAGAATGTCCTTGGATTAATATTCGATATTCGTAGTAATTAACTCCAGTACTTTACTTGTCATTGTTACACTAATGTTAACTTGCTGACTGTGTTGTAGTTGGTTTGTAATAATTATTCCCAAATCACATTGCTGGGTGAGAGCCGCCAATTCTATCTTTCATTTTCAAACGGGTTGAGGGGTTTTCAAGCCCTAAGTGCATTACTGAACATTTGTCGACATTTAAGCTCATCTGCCATGTTGTGCTTGAAGGCACGAGGGGATCAAGGTCTTGTAGGACTGCAGATATTAAGATCAAGAGCAGTGATGTAAATTATGACCAGAAGTGGGCCAACCACGCTACCTTGTTGAACCCCAGAGGATACCGTAATCCATTCGTTCGTCTCTCCTTGCAGCTTTACTCACTGCTGCCAACCCGCGAGTCAAGCACGGATCCAGCGTGACTAGTGTCACTGCATTCCATGAGTTTTCAGTTTTTCGTTAACGGTTGTTGGGGGACTTCGTCAAAAGCCTTTTGGAAGTCTAGGAAAGCGAGGTCCACATCCTGTCCTTCACGTCTAATTCTGTAATTTCTGAAAAGAAGTCCAGTAAGTTAGTTAAGCAACATCTTCTACTCTATTTCGAAAGCCTTGCTGGGTGTCGGAAATGAGCTGGTGCAACCTCATGTGATCAGGGATGTGCTTCACTAGGAGGCGTTGGATGATTTTCCTGACAGCCGATGTACAGAAAGACTGATTGATCGTTAGCTGCTGGGGCTGGCTTTTCTTATCCCCCTTCTTAAGTATCGGAGTTACGTTAGCCAGTTTCCAGTCCTTCGGAACTTTTTACGTTCTAAAAGACCGATTGAATATTTCAAGCAGTGGCTTTGAGATGACTGGAGCCATTTCCCCTAGAACACAGGAAGAAAGATAATCTCGGCCAGTGGATTTGTACACGCTTAGGTGGGTCAGTTCCTGAAGAATTTCATGCTCCGCAGAAACACACGTTTCTAAGGGAGTTATATTGATCACTGCTGGTTCCGGCATATGCATAATATTATCCACGGTAAATACCGAAGTGAAATATTCTTTCAGGATAGTATGTCATTGGTGATTTTGTCGTCAGTTCTTGGGTGTAACTATAGTTTATTTGGTCGTCGTTCATTCACATATTTGTAGAATACCAAGGGGTTGCGTCTTACAAAGCGGCTACGGAAACTTCTTTTTCTCATTTAGTAGTCCTGACTTGTTTCTTTCACTTCCCGATATGCCATTATGTGACTGGACCTGTTGTCCTCTTTTGAATTACGCTTCCAGGCTTTGTAACACATTTGTCGCCTTGCAATGCAGCGCTTGACGGTGGAATTCATCCAGAGGGGATTAATTATTACACTGTTAACGACCTTTCCCTCTCGTGTAATAGGATATTCAGGCGTTGCTCAACTTACGAGATTGAAACGACAGTTAAACGATGGAATTTATGAGAAAACCTACAAGCTTGAGGTAACCCCAAGCTTTAGTAGCCTTGGGTGTGAAGAATAGAAACCCCATAGAGATGGTGAAAGTATGACATCCCTACGGACGTTCCACGGGCTGCATATATTGTCACTGACTGTACAATATGATAGTGAAAATGGTAGGAATGTTTCTAAAGCACTCGCAATACCGTCTTTGAAGGCAACTGGGGATAGGGCAAGAGAATAGATATAGAGCTAATTTAAGTTTTCCCAGAATTCTTCTACGTTCTGTGATTTCCGTTTCTACCACTGGTAATGTGCGGGTCATGGAAGTTTGAGCTAAGAGGAGCATCTTTTTCACTGAAAATTTACCCTAATCTTAGACGAGGGTCATGCCGACGTGAAACGAACAGGAGGCGGGGGGTAAATTCTGCAAGGTGTTGCTAAGATGTTACAAGAAATAAGATTGAAGACAGAGGAATAGACCTGCAGGAAATCGAGCTGACCATAATAAGAATGATATTAATAATATATGCCAAGAAGCTGAAGCATATAAATATAGCCCTCCTAGGCTAATATTGCTCCTTGAAGTTTTTCTCACGGGGTTCTTTACTTTGGATATTCTGGTAGATGACTTGATGAAGGTTATAATATCACTAATTGTAAAAACAAAGTAAAATGTGTGTTAGACGAGAGCAATTATCATTCTACGAATAGCAGTGGCTACGTCTCTTTCGGAAGTAGTAGTTTCCGTGTATGATGCCTTCAGATAACCAGGTTAGATTCAAAGCACAACATGGAGCAGAAATGGCAAATTTGCACTCAAACAGGTCATAAACAGTTTTATTGAACGTGGATTTACTATTTACCTGTGCTTTGTAGATGGTAAAGTTGCATTTGACTTAGTACACCATTGTTCCTAATTTAAGTGCATGCTTGAGTAACAAATACCCTTTTATAGTGTTAAAACGTTAAAGTATTGATTTTAATCTCAAAAATGCTTTGTGAAATAGAGAGCGGCAATGTCATCAGCATTTCGTATGACTAACGGCATATGGCAAGGAGGCATACTTTTCCCGACTCTCTTTAATATCTGCATTGGTAGTATCCACACCCAACTGAACGCAGCTGGAGTGGGGTATCATGTTAATGGTAATGCAGTATATGCGCTGAGTTATGCTAATGACATGGTCTTTGCCTCTCCCCATTCCAGTTGACTGCACCAACTGCTTTCAATTTGCGTTAACGATGCTAGCAAACTGTGTATTGAGTATAACACTGGTAAAATTGTCTGCATGTGCAACAAACCTAGAATACGTGACCTGCCCACTGAGAAAAGTCACTCGTCTCAATGGTGTCGATTTCACTTATGTGGACAGCTTTTCTTACCTAGGTCATAAAATCAACAGTAATTTTCGTGATAACAGAATATAGAGAAAGAACACGAAAGTTCTACGCAGTGGGCAACATGCTGATCAGAAAGTTCGGTCACTGCTCGGAAGAGGTGAAATGCCGGCTTTTTTCGGTCTTATTACTATCCACTGTACTGTAAGCCGCTTTGGTAGAACTTCAAGCAGAAGACCATTGGACGCCTACGTGTAGCATATGAATGCTATAATGACATAGTTCACCGTCTGAAGATTGTGCCGAGGTCAACTAGTGCAAGTACGATATTTTCTCAATAGTATACTGATTGTTTCAAAGTCAAGGCAAGAAAATGTACTCATAGTCTCCAGCTCAGACTAAAAATATGATAACATACTATTACCAAATAGGGGCCAAACATTGGGCAGCAACGCAGTGTAGTGTGTAATGATGGTATGGCCAGATCTTTATATCTAATGCAACTCTAGTGACAAGCTGTGCCTTGTGTACAATGTCTCAATCAGTACTCATTACAAAATATTTATTTTTTAATAACAATACCAATAAAAATACTAATACTACTATTGTTGCTGGGAATAATGATAATAATAATTTCTTTTTTAATTTTTAAACCTTTTTAAACATCTCAAGTTCATTGCGCGTTAGTTGAAATTACACTTGCATTCGTTCCTAATTAAAATCTTTCTCAGACCACCAAAATTATAAAAAAGACAACGTTCCAATGTGCCAGACATCATCATCATCAGGTCAATAAACTCAGGTCAATGGAGAAATTAAAATGATAAGACTTGATTAACAGGTGATTATGAATCTAAATCAAATAATATTATGCACCAAAGGCTAGATAGAGTCCACTAACTACTAAATTTTGATTCTACCCTCACAATCAGCAGGCAGCCCGCAGCACCTGACAGCCACAAAATGGCGGCCATTGCCAGAACAGCACATCCCCCCCCATACGTTTCATCAATATTGGTACTTGCATGTCTAGTGAGCAATTTAAGTGTATAAAAGTATACGCTGTTCTCATCGCGGAAATATTATGTATGGAAAATATCGCTATCGATTTCGGTCGTCTACAACTGCGCAATCGTTGACTATAAATGCAAAACGCCCCACGCTGGTAACAACCGTTATAATGTTAATGTTTTATAGCAATAGTAACAGATATCGAAAGTGTTCTCGGCTGACTACTAATATAATTGAGGAAACAGCATAATCATGACAAAATCTTCAAACTGAGTTGTAAAAGAAGTATGAAGAAGCCTGATAATTAACTTATCTACGGATGGGATTATGTACTTGGCAGTTTAACACATGCTTAAATTTGAAAGGTCCTTGGTAGATTTCTAGGCTGTTTCTGCAGGCTAAACCGCACATTAGCTTCTGGGGGGGGGGAGGGGTTCCAATAATGATCTTCGGGATGGCATCGCGGCAGGTTAGGTTCTTCCTTTCAACGCCTTGGATGCACTGCAGGTGTCGCTGGTTGACCGAAGGAAGTTCACTTAGAACGTAGTAGTCGATTTGCATGAAATATCTAGCGCCATTAAGCGTGTTACGGTTTACGGTACCCAGTGCTGGGCACTGCGGACGTAAAGATCGTCAGCGCATCCCGTGATCGTAGTCTACGAAAAATCAATCGCAGAAATTTTTATTAAATTTATATTATTTCCAATATTGCGGAATTTTTGTCTTTGATTCTTTTAATTCCGCAAACCATAATTTTAACTTTTCCCACGCTACCACGCGGAGTGGTGCTCCCCGACCAGTAGTTATTCTGTTACCTTACGCGCTTGCTGCTGGCCACATGCAGTCTGATCAGTCCAAGGAGGTTTAGTAGACTATTAAGCCTCCTTGAATCAGTCAGCTCCAAGCTGTTCCACAGTAAAGTCGCTGGCTTCTCCGCTCTGAGCAAACGCTAAAGAAAAACGTTCTAACTGGAAATGAAAACTTATCTCATGTAGCCTACAGAGGAAGATATAAAGACTTTCTATCTCAATTTTGCAACTTTTAACCCGTTTTCCCTTGCGCAATTATTACCTCCGCCAAGGAGGTTATGCTTTCACCGGGGTTGTCTGTCTGTCACAAGATAACTCAAAAAGTAATGGACGAATTTTGGTGAAATTTACAGGGATTGTTAGGTATGTTAGAGGGAACAGATAATTAACTTATGATGAAGATCTGTACGTCCGTTTGTTTATTTGTTTGTCTGCCTCATTTTTCTTACTGTCATAACTCAAAAAGTTATAAACGGATTTTTATGACATTTACATGAGTTGTTAGGTATGTCGTAAAGAGTAAATGCCCATTTTTGTGATGATCTCTTTCTTTATATGTTTGTTGCTGTCTTTGATTCTATATTTGTTAGCGCAATAACACAAAAAATTTTAAATGAATCTTTATGAAACTTGCAGGAATTGTTAGTAATGTTAAAAGATATGAATGATAACATTTTGGTGCAGATCGGCTGATTCGTTTCTATATTTGAGTTGTGTTTTTCATAATGTTTGTTATGCAATAGCTCAAAAAGTTTTGAATGGGTCTTTGTGAAATTTGCAGGAGTTGTTAGTAATATTGAAAGGTATAAATGATTTAATTTTGGTGCTGCTTGATTGGTTCGTTTGTATATTCGGCTTATATTTGTCGTAATGTTTGTTAGCAGCATTACTCAGACAGTTATAAAAGGATCTAAAAAAATGCAAAACTGCTAATACTGTTAAAAGGCACAAATGATTTGATTTGGGAGTTGATACAAAAGAAATCATGGTTTCACGGCCAATTTGAATTTTTCGTTACCGTTGCCTTACTTGGCGGAGGTATGCGTTCTCAAAGTGCTCTGATTTCAGCTGTAGCAGTAGGGTAGAGGGTAAGCAACAGGTCAGCAGAGCACATCTCGTGCCCCCGTTTTTGCCGTCTTCCCTCTACTAGCTACCTGCTTCAGTAAGCTAGGTAGTGCTAACGGACTAACTTAGCATATAACCATTAGTAGCTTGATTAGATTAAAAATCAGCACAGGCTTCATAACTTGGTCCAAATGGCAGCCACCACCTCTACCCTATTTTGGTTTGCGGACTTCCGCTACCCCCAGTTCGGCATTCATTCAAGCTCATTGGTAACGGTCCTGTGCAGTATCGACGATAGCCTAGGAGTATGGATCACGGATGACATTATGGAGAGTAAAATGCAGCGGAAAAATGAATGGTATAAGATGCATTGGGGGCAGTGATTAACATGTGAGTTTAGGTAAGAATTATTAACGTGTTTAGTGCTTACTCTGTGTTTTTGCAAATTTGCAATGAGGGGCATACTCTATATGATTGGTGAATACCGTATTTATAAACATTTCAACTTATATTTCTATAGTCCAGTCAATACTTTGTCTCTGCTAGTTAGTTAAAGCCTTATAGGTTAAAGGTTAATACCCAAGACTTGAGGCTTAAACAGTTGTTCGCTTAAAAAGTATAATGACTTAATCCTCTATTTTAACGAGAAAAAATCTCGCTAGTGATTACCAATCGAGGAAATATATATTTCTAATTCAAACGCAAATAAATATTCCGAGATTTTAGTAATATTTTCCATCGAAGAATGACAATAGTGGACCACCTGGCTTGGGATCACTCGCGCAGCATTGATTTTACCGTATATGCACCTAACTGACGAATTACAATTAAAGATGCAATATTGGATTTTTTAAATACATGTCTATAATAGAATCTCCACCATCAAGGTATCGCATGAAACAATAGTTTTTTTTTTCACGGCAACTGTTAATTGCAGAATAAGTCTTTATAGGGAGACAAATGTTGCTTACTGGTGCAAACGGATTGAGAAGTAAAATAAAAAAGCAGAAGACCTTCGTCGCGGAATCGAGCAAATGGAGAATTGGTTGTGATATTCATTTGAGCCAGTGGAAAACAATCAACATAGCCTGTACCACACAGTGTAGACAGCTCTGTACATCATGGAATTGTTAGTTACTTCAATACTTTCAGTCTCTATCTTTTGTACAATATCTCTTCAGTTCAATAGAATTTTGAATTTTCCGCTTATTGGAATCTTCATTTGGCTACGTAGGCGGCGTAGTTGCTGTGTAAGACAAACAGCTCAAGTGAAAAAGATTTTAGCGATTTCCGTTCAGTGAAATTATTACACAGAAACTCGATGGTCTGAGGCTTTAGCTATTGTGCTGTATCTGAACAGTTCAATTTACATAACTGGCTCACTTGATAATGTTACGTTTGTAATAATCAGAATGAGATGTCTTAGATACTGGAAACGATGGCTATCATGACGATGATGACCGTCAAGGCAGGGGCCCTAGCAGGACTGACAATCACTGTACCAATCATGTTATCCTGTTTGCACAATCTGTGTAGTGCCAGTCTCCTGCTAGGTATCACCACAGGCACTGTCATCTGATATTAAAAGGGCGAGCATGGCATTAGGGAGGTCATATTACCACACGCGATATCAGCTGTTATCCTGAAGTGTATCGCATTGTTAGAGCTATCAGCTCTGCAAAAGGCGAAGGAGAAATAGACAATTATGAATAATCTCAAGATGTAATAATAACAATGCACTGAGAAAAATTTCGATGCACGTAGGTGTTTCACAGAGAACCATCAGGATGCACGTAGGTGTTTCACAGAGAAGCATCAGGATGTACGTAGGTGGTTCATGGCGTAGCTTGGTGTGTCATCGCAGCAGACAGAAATACCTATTTCACTTAAAAAAACATATTTCCGCAAAAAGAAAGTGAACAAAAGCTTTGTAGTTTTGTTACACGTGCGAAACGAAACGCGGTTTCTTACTGTTGTAATTATTATTATAGTCATATATGGCTATTGTGAATCGAAATTTCGTCTTTTCACGTGCATCAATTTTACCTCTTTTTTATTGCATCTTGGTGCATCATCGGCTTTGTCACAAAACCGAAATACATTAATGCATCAACATGACCAAGAGCATCCTAGGGCCCAATTTACATCATCATGATGCACTTTCTCTTTATGATGCACTTTCGTGTTTCGGTTCTGGGACAAAAAATGCAGGCAATTTTGATGCATATAAGTACATCAAATTTTATCTCAGTGCAATAGACGATTTGGTTGATGTTGCTTTCCCTTGTCTCGGACATGGAGAGGATATAGAAATGGCTATATAGAATGCAAGACTGTTTACTGGGTTGGTGTAAGAAACTGTTGCTCAAACTATACTGCAGCTGTTCTTCAACCATGTTAAGGCTAACGTCAGAGCAGAATATTTTATTTTCATTCGATTATTCTTTCGAAGAGTACATCGGAGGGACGAAAGCAACTACTTAGTTAAGGTAATCATTAATGACAGCGCGGACGACTAGCATGAAAAGGATGGAGGTCTACCCATTCAGAATTACCGAGCAGGCTCAGTATCGCAGCACAGTCTGCTCCAAAGACTGAAGTCGGTTACAAAAATGTTGTTTCTGTGTGAAAATGTAAAACCTGACACAGCACAGTACACCGCGCTACCGTCACTCACTCAAAAACAGTGACAGCTTTATGACTTGAAACACAAGCCCTGCAAGCGCAGTACACGGCGTTGCACAAACATGCTATTTAATTATACTTCCGGCCGTTCTCCCACCGCTTCCGTGCCACCCCGTCTCTGCTACAGGCACTCTCGCCCTCTCTACGGCTCGCTGAAGCCCACAGCGCACATGTAGTAAATGACGCTGCCGCAGTGGAGCTGCAATAATTACGTAGGGAAATACGCATTGCCGTTCGCACATCCGCGAGCCACTCAAAAAATACTGGTATTTGCAAACGTGCTCTAAGCTCTAGAACACGCTTACGATGTGCTGTATGAGCACGCTTCTTAGTGCACTGAACCTACTGCACGGCAATACGTGCTGACCCAGCACGCATTCGACTTTTTGATACATTTCGCGCTTGCACTCCAAAGTGCCAGGCGTATTTTACCCGTTTTCGTGTGCAAACGTCAGAGAAAATGTATAGTTGTGTTGAAGGTAGTGGCGACAAGTGATTTTTCGGGTTGAATTGCAAGTGATACATTGTTTGCTTACATATTTGAGACACCACATATAATTAGGTGTAGATTTCATGGGCAACAAACTGCATCTTTTTTTCAAACTGCGTGACACGTACGCGCGTCCAGAGATGCGCGAGCGCTCACTGCCCATAGCCCGTCCTTAGCTTCGATTCAATGTTCAGGGGTTCTCTGTCCCCATTCTCTCACCATTTTGAGGTATTTTAGCTCTAAAATTGCGCTAGAAATTGGGATGCCTTTAGTTACATTTTAGTGATCTCATACAGGTAAAGGAATTTAACACCCTGTGAATAAGCGTTCTAAAACTACTGCTACCAAAGACGAGAGGGGGAGTGAGTGAGGATGACGAATAAATCTATTATCTTCATGTGCAGCATTAGGACATCGGGTTCCATTAAAAATCGTGCATTCAGAATTTTATGCTCTTATTCAAATACATTCTCAATTGATTTGGATGATCTAAATACTGTTCACGGAGAATATAGTATTCATTCCCTCGTTTCCCTCCCCTGCACCCAGCCAAGTCTCCGATACATGCTAACGCATGCATTAGCTACTCACAATGCAATTATCCAGGGGCTACATTATGAACTCACGCTCTCAACTCATCAGAGTACGTTCACCTCGCAGGTTCTTCAACCAAAGTACTTTCCAGGAGTCACTTAGCTACAAACCTCCACTGCGTAATCGGGACGACGTGTGAGCTGAAGGTTCACACATATGTTGAGGTTGCGAGTGCATAACGTCGCCATGGCATCATTGGGGGTTTGGGCGTACTTTTGTTCAACTTCTCCAGCGGCGACATTAGGCGATAGCAGCACCAGTAACGGCTCGTATTGGCCTGCTGTCCTGCCAACAATGTAAGCTGAAGGATATTTTCCCAACCCTAATTGGTCCATGTTGCTGTTATGACGTCGCTTGTCTGCTGCAATAATTAGAAGGTGCAGTTTTGGGGCCTCCCGTGGCATTGTGCTGCTCGGAGGCCATTGAGCACAGCATTGTCAGAGTGCGGAGAGGGGTACAGCAGGTCCTATACTTACACGGTTACCGTGCAGTGAGGAGTGGAGCAGGACTAATACTTATACGGTTACAGTGCACAAAGGAGTTCAGCACGTCCTATACTTATACAGTTACAGTGCAGAGAGGAGTTCAGCACGTCCTATTCTTATACACTCATATCCACTGTGCAAATAATAGGTCTCTTCAAACAGCGTCATTTCGATGACATTCGAGCTCAACGTTCGCTCATAAACTTAGCGTAAGATTGTAACTGTGGCGAGATAAATAACTAGAATAGAAACATTAATTGTTATGCATTAGTTTTCTTCGCAGTTACACTGCTAAGATGAGCGCAGTAATTCCGGTACACTGTAATTTACTTAGCAGACTTCAGTTATTTTTTGTCTGTCTCAAACACAAGGATTACCTCCTGGAATTCGATTAATATAGCGAATGCAACGCTCACGACTGAAGTTCCAAACAGTTTAAGTCTAACCAGGTTAACTTATCGCCGGTCAGTTGGACTCGTCTTGAATTTTAAGAGTGTAAATTGTAAATGTGGGCGCTTTGGCTCCACTGGCGACGTCTTACGGCCCAGTGACGTCAGCACATAATGATTGGGAACTTGCGGCCTTTAGTTGGTTTCACTTTTGCTCCTTGGCCGCAAATGGCCGCATTTGCCCACCTTTAATATACATAGTGGCAGAGCCGAACTAAATAAATATTGATTAATGTAAAGTTGTTAGGCAATTCAGAGGAAAATATTTAACGTATAGATAGCCTGCGGGACTCACGCCGCTACAACTTGGAAACAATTCTTGTTTAGCTGAATAGAAATATAGAAAGTATAACAGAGCAGGCTTTACAATAGTCGTTTAGAAAATTGCACCAATGCAAATTGGCAGCTCATTGAAATTGGCAAGAAAACTAGATTTGCAGCCGTTTGAAGAGATAGGATGGTCAATTTTCACAGCACTTCGAAAAATCGTCAACAAAAAGGCAATATTCTTTTTTCTTGCATAAAATTAGCGTTTTACAGTAATTAACTATTATTCCAGCAACATTGGGAAGCTGCATGATATTGTTATACTTTTTACAGTTCCATTGCTCACACGTGGCAAAGCTTGTCTCTATGTTTTCGTTAGTTTCTAATACAATTAAAATTAGTGCCATCTCTTGTAGTTGTGGCGGTAGTACTGAAGTACTTGTTAGTCGATATCTGTATTTGTCGTACGCCTGTATCTGTTTCAGCTATACAGTATTACTCATCATCGCCTATTTTGCTACAGCTATCCATTTTCTGTTACTATCATCTGTATTTCATTATTCTGCATTATAAATATCCCTATATTATAACTATTATCCAGTATATAATGACATCACTTGTATTGACTGTAATTTTCCCATATTATTGCGATGTTTCGCTTTTCTTTCGAGCTCCTGTGTTTATTGCTATTTCCTGAATATGTAGCTCTTATATTGTGTTCATTGCTATTTCCTGAATATGTAGCTCTTATATTGTGTTCATTGCTATTTCCTGAATATGTAGCTATTACATTGTGTTTATTACTATTTCCTGAATATGTAGCTCTTATATTGTGTTTATTGCTATTTCCTGAATATGTAGCTATTATATTGTATTTGTTGCTATTTCCTGAATATGTAGCTATTATATTGTATTTGTTGCTATTTCCTGAATATGTAGCTATTATATTGTGTTTATTGCTATTTCCTGAATATGTAGCTATTATATTGTGTTTATTGCGATTTCCTGAATATGTAGCTCTTATATTGTGTTTATTGCTATTTCCTGAATATGTAGCTCTTATATTGTGTTTATTGCTATTTCCTGAATATGTAGCTCTTATATTGTGTTTATTGCTATTTCCTGAATAT
>LQNS02007217.1:7525722-7549283 GCA_001587735.2 Parhyale hawaiensis | reverse complement strand
TGTTTGTATGTATGATCAACTTAAAAATGTGAAAACAATTATCTGTAGCTCAAACTTAAAATTTATTATTTTTCTAAGCAATTATCATTGGTAGTAAATAGCGATGAGGAACATGTAGGACACAGTGGAAGCAAAAAAGACTGAGATGTTTTCTCTCCTTTGCGCAGCCTCAACAAATCGGGATTACCAAGAAGATGAAAGTCAGTCGCGTGACCTTTGATCGTTATAGATAGGTTTCCGAAGGACGGTCAACCTAAAGGATCGGTCTCGTTCTCGCAGACAGCATACTGCCACACATCGCCTGTCAGGAAGGTCTATGACAATGATTTCACTTAAGGAATGACCCAGCTTGTGAAAAAAATATATAAATCTAGCCTTATTGCCACAGGCACAACAATAGTGAAGAACATAAGAACAAAATTCCCTGCAAACTGTTCGCATACACGAGCAAGATCAAAAGCGTTGTTTGTCTTCGTCTTTGTAACGAGTTGAGGAGACATACGTATTCCAATGAAATTTTCTTAGATGGAAAGATCTTCATGGTGCATTCGATCATCAGTAAATAAAATGCTTGAGTCATAAACTAAAGATAGGACGTCTTAGAGGTCCGTTATTTGTCTTCAAGCGTGCACCCCTCTTCCTTAATGCTTGACCTCAGTGAAGAGAGACACGGCCCGTAAAATATGCACGGCCTGCCGACGACGTCTGACCCTCGTCCTTACAGCTGAGGGTAGGTGTATTGATTGGTAGTATTGTGGTAGAACGCAATAAAATATATTTTCCTCGCTTCACCTTGAACATAATCGTTTGAAGCTTTGAATACAAGACATTGCCCTTAGATGATTAAAGGGAGATCTGGCGTCCACTGCAACAACTCAGCCAAAGAGGGAGAGAGAGAGAGAGAGAGAGAGAGAGAGAGAGAGAGAGAGAGAGAAAACAGGAGCCTGCGAAATTCAGATATCGAAGCTAAACTTGTCTGAGCCTGGGACAGGAGGGCTGACTCTGTCTGCAGTGAATCGTGTTGCAATCTTCAGAGAACCCGATCAGGTGCAATCGTAGAAAACTCTACGTTATTGAGAAAGATTGAGTTTTTGAATGTCGCAGCAGTAAACGATTCAGATTTAACGCCCAGAGGTCGGCGCAGGGAATTGAAGCCAGCGCATCTATCTGAAGTTCCAGAGAAGTTCAGCCTCAGGTAAGGCCAATCGAACGGGCCCGATCTAATTTATTCATATGTCCAGCTGTCATTTAATCTTGAATGTAGTATGAAAAAGAACATACCTTGGCATAAAAGGGACCCTAGAGGTATACAAGACGCTCCGTAGGTAATAAGTTGCTACCATTTTTTTGAATTCTGAAAACCTATGCTATGAGTGTGACAAATGGAGTAAATGGAATGCACAGATTGTCAATTTAGAGACTTCTAGAAATTTCTGCCTTGTCTTCATCGAGCGTTCCTGCGAAAACACTCAGCCACACACTCGACGTAGAAGCCTTTGATCTCTCGGCTATCCGAGGAAGCTTCCCTTATGAATACGATTTGGAAACAGTAGATTTATTGCAGATATAAAGTAAAACGTTCCTCTACTTGGATCGGCATCATCCTTCATCGACCACTTTTTAGGGGACAGACAAATATATATTAAAAAATATTTATACATAGAAATATCTATATAGTAATTCTGCTTGAGGCTCCATCCGTCCGTGTGTACATAAGTCCATGTGTCTGCACGTTACGCTTTTCACTATAAGCGGAAACTTCAACTTGTATGAAGCTCTATTTTTCTCAGGTAGGAAGTTCAACCATTGCTGTTTTCTTTCGGCTCGCTCCTGGAGAAATTTTCAGTCAGTTTCGATGTAAAAACTTGAAGTTCATTCAACTCGTATCTTATCTACTGTTTTTAATTTCTTTCACAACATGTTATGTCCGCTTTGTTTGGGGCGCCTGACGTTCTTAATAGGGCCAGTCAGATATTTAGTTAGGATACGCTGCAGGAGAATAGCAGTCAAGTTCAAATTTTAGCTGCTACTTCTCTCAGGTCTTATAGGTAGAAGATTCACGGGCAGACTTGGGACATTGTTCAACCTATGTTTGCATGATACGGTTCAGAGGGCATCATAATTGAAGAATAATTTTTCTTTTCTGTTGAATTTGCACAGTAGGGTTATTAGGATGATACGGGTCTGATATATCACTGAAGAGCATCCATTCATAAAAACGTCATCGGATTGGTACGGGGTACGGAGAAACGTTCCCATGTTTCGTTGGACGGAATTCGTTTATGGCAATATCTTTGATACGGTTGTCGATTCCGTCGGGCATATGTTATGTCGCATACTTTTTAGATGAATTTCTTCTTAGCAGCTCGAGAGACTCAGTCTTGGTTGGAATTTTTGCTCCTTTCGTGTGTAATCCATTTCACTGATGCTTTCTTTAGCTGAATCTCTAAGAAGCAGTTGAAGCTTCACGCTGAGCTGACGCATTTTTATATTATATTCACATTGCAGCCAAATTTCGAGGCATGAGGTTCACCTATCGGTTGGTATTCAGTTTACGGCAATCCGTGTGCATTTCTTATGGCTGTACAACTTAAGTTTCATTAATGGAAGATCTGACCTGCAGGAATGAGACCTATTTTACAGCAAAACCTATACTAGGAACCACAACAATGAAAAGCTTAATCACAAATTACAGCCGTCATTTTTTGACGGTGGGGCCCTCTGACTGGCGTTATTTACGGGGTAGGTTAGGTTAGAGTTATACTAGCCCAGCTTAGGATTTTTATATTTTACAAAATGAGAATGTTAACTAATCGAATAATTCTCACGGGTCACCCACGGGTTATGTTAGCGTAGACAATATAAACATTATGTCAGGGTAGACAGACATTATTGAGTTAGAAAGAGTTCGTCAGGGTTTAAGTGACGGGCGTTAACTTAGACGGGGCGTGTTACGTTAGAAGAGCTGCATTAGGTTAAACTCGGGTAAATTGCAATAGCGCAACGTAGTCTCGTTCATTTTGGAAGGCATAGACTTTATTCAATCGTGGAATTTCCACGGGCCCCGCTAGTATATATAGTTAAATCTTCATCGAAAACTTTTTCACCTCCCTCACTTCATTCGCGGGTGATAATGAACAACTGTCTACTGTAGGTTGAAATTTATTTTTTGTGTTGATACTGGAGAGAAGTCCACGAAGTTCATTTGTTTGATCACGGCAACAATCACACATTGATCATGCCTTTACAAAGCTTATGTACAGAGTCAGTGCGGCTCCAAAACAGTGACGTAAATTAACCACCAGCAGAGGCCAGTCTACCCGTGAAAAATTATGCCAATAAAGCTAATTTGTTCTCTAGAATCACCCATTCAATTACTTCCTTGTGCTGCCAAACCTGGCGGGGGGCGCGTTATGGCCTCTGCCGCCTGCAGCAACTGCGTGAGGCAGCAATGTTGCTGACTGGAGTAGGAAATGAAGCGTTGCTGAGGCATGTCTCATTACGCAACACTGTGGTCAGCACTGGCATGAGGTAGAATGTTGCTGAAGAAAGATGGAAATGAAGTGCAGCGGGGCATGTCTCATTATACAGAACTGTGGTCAGCACTGGCATGAGGCAGCAATGTTGCTGAAGAAAGAAGGAAATGAAGCGCTGCCGGGGCATGTCTCATTACGCAACACTGAGGTCAGCACTGGATGAGGCAGCAATGTTGCTGAAAGGAAATTAAGCGCTGCCTCGGCAACACTGCCGGCAGACGTCGTTTAAGACGTGAGCAATCAATCTACAGTGCCCTGACCCAAGAAATAACATAACATTGGATTCAAATTGGTCCAGTTTTGACAGGTTGGTTATACATTGGACCCTTGTCACCATAAATTTATAATGGACCAACGTTTTACAAATATACGTAAGGATAGTAGTCCTCGAGCATTTTAATAGTGGGTCACTCTTTTTGAAAAATTTACAAAAAAAACAAATCATATCATCAGCGTATGTTAACATAATCTTGCTATGAGTATTAAGGAATCAATTAAATTCTCAGTGTAAGAACAAATAAAGCAAAGAAAACAATATTGGACAGCAATACTTGGTAAATAAAATTCCAAGCGTGCATCTAACACCTAGTGACTTCCTGTTTAGAAACAGTGTGGCGTTCAATTTATTATGTGCAAAGATATCTCAAAATACAATGCAATATAATGTAATAAAAATGACCCATACACAATTATTGTCACCCTTGCGTGAAATCTTGAGAATTTTACAGAAATACTTAAATTAACTTAATGAATATCATTAAACTCATATATTTACGCTTCAGGTTAGTTACTTGTGTTAATAATGTACAGAATGATGTTTTATGCGGGATTAAGATTCGCTTGGTATGCTGGTAGGACACCCAGTACTGGTTGACCTGCTTGTATGAGGATTGGAGGACAAAATTAAAAAAAAACATGAACAGTGGTCCAATGCGGTCCGACCTCTTAACGTAACACACTGCTACGTGCGGAGGGTGATAAGGTAAAACGAAAGTTTTCGTTGGCACAGTGACGTGAATTTACTTCACAAATCTTGATTTAAGGCAGCGTTTTCCTTAAGTCAGTCCTACGTTGCTGAACGTTGATTTCGTTGCACTGCCCGAATTTTAATTTTTTCATCGTCTATTAAAACTTTGCGTCATCGTATACGTAGGTATAACCCTTAACTTTTTGATTAACGAGTGTCCATATATGGTTACTTCTGTATTATTATTCCTGCGAAAGTATTTTTCAGACTTACCGTAAAGGATTCAGGGAAAAACTCTTTGCACCCCAAATGCATAGGTACTCCGTAGTTTTCAGAGAACTGCGATTGTTTCGTTTTTCGCACTAAATCCGTATGCATGACAAGGCACAGCTGTGAGGCCCTGTCGGGAACAATTTCATTGGCATCATAACAGTTGCCAGTGAGGGTGACTGCAGCTCCTGGCCTCATTAATACCTTAATGCTGTACGGAAATGGCTTTCCTCCTTGCAAAATATCATTGCTGTGGGCCATTCACATTCTGCCACGGTAGAACTGCAAGTGGATGTATTTTGTAGTAATATTCAAACTGCTGCGTAATTCTGAGTGACGGTGTGTCGAAATATTCAAATGTTTTAGGGGAATCGCATATTTTATTAATATATTTTTATTCTCTCATAAAGATGAGGCCTCTTTTTTACTAGGTGTCACGATCTGCTCCTTTACCCAGAAAAAGTGAGCGACAGCTAGTTGGACAATAATTATCATACATTTTTCGTAAGTGAATTACCACAGTTGCCCTATACCGCATAAAAGTCAAACACTATCATATGATATAATTACGCATCAACGATACACAGCTTCAATTTATATGAGAGATGTTTTATTGCCTGCTAAAAAATTAACATTTCCATGTGTGACCGACAACGAAGCAGGGTTGTTGTTCTCAACAGAATAGGGAATCCAAGAGCCGTCATTGTAATATTACGAAGAGCCATCATTGTAATATTACGAAGAGCCATCATTGTAATATTACGAAGAGCCGTCATTGTAATATTACGAAGAGCCATCATTGTAATATTACGAAGAGCCGTCATTGTAATATTACGAAGAGCCGTCATTGTAATATTACGAAGAGCCGTCATTGTAATATTACGAAGAGCCGTCATTGTAATATTACGAAGAGCCGTCATTGTAATATTACGAGGAGCCGTCATTGTAATATTACGAAGAGCCGTCATTGTAATATTACGAGGAGCCGTCATTGTAATATTACGAGGAGCCGTCATTGTAATATTACGAAGAGCCGTCATTGTAATATTACGAAGAGCCGTCATTGTAATATTACGAAGAGCCGTCATTGTAATATTACGAGGAGCCGTCATTGTAATATTACAATCCTTTAAGTAGGCAATTACTGTTCATCCTTTATAAGCATACTAGTAATGAGAGTATCAACAGTATGGTTGTGACTGTGTATAATAAGCTCATATGTTTCCATAAAATGTAATGAATTGACTACGATTTCTTAAAATATAATGCCTATTCCTATGGTTCACTATTATAAACTAAAAAAATTCTGTCATACAACTGGGCAGAATAAATACGCCTCCGTCAGTAAAAAAAAAAACACTAGTAAAAGAGTACTTTTGAAGGGTAACTTCTGCGTTGCGCTTCTGATTCTTGGAGGACAGAATCAATTGTTGTTAATTTATGTAACGCTACTTTTTTCGTTGTAACTTGTAAGAAATTCAGCGGCAATGATAAATAAAAAAAAAAAAAACAAGCTGCTGCGATGCAACTACGATATATCGCCACTCTGTGACACTCGCCGATTTATTTACAGCCATCAAGGATTTGGAAAGGCAATACATTTCAAGATTTTACCTCGGTGGCAGAATTTCCAAGTCCCCCATCAATCGTCGTAAGCTTTCCTTTCAAATTTTCGTTTGTGGTGACGGACCTCGACGAGGACGGGCGGTGTAATCAGAGCCCTTGCAATATCGGACTGGCTAGAAACTGTAAAACTTCAACGAAAAGGCGAGAAAACTCATTTCGAAAGTAGACGTCGGTTTACTATAGTGAAGGTGTTGCCTCGCTCGTTATCGCGAAGCCGGACATGCTGTTACCAAGCCAGGTTGGAAAGTTTTCGTGCTATACAATGCAGCGTCAGCGTTTCTGGCATTGATAGAATACCCGGATGGGGATGGGGAGGGTGTCGGACGTCACGGTCGTGGGAAGCCTTTCCAATATCATTCTTTGGTCTATGATACAATGTCCGGTTGACTGCAGCTGTGTAACTGTCGCATGGGCCTTACAGGAGACTTATCTGCGGCACGAGTCAGTGCTTGTGGGTTTTGTAGTTGGGATGAGCAATGTTACTTATACTAAAAGCTGCAGAAAAACATCCTGTGAAATTATTCAGGCAGAGTTTTACGACGTTTCGTGAATAATAATAATAGTCCCCTCCAGAACCTCAATATCCGAATTTAAAAGGGTGGTATCATGACTTTTGTGAGCGTTACGAAAAGTAAAAAAAATATGAATAACGGTAGCATTATGATCAGTTGATTATAATGGAATTTTATGTAAACTTTGAATTATGAAATTATATATTCATATGTCTGGGCAAATTTACTATTAAAAAAAAAAAAAAAACTAGATTCGAACACGTCACGCGTCGTTAACGCTGTTTTTTTGGCCCCCAAAAATTTTTTGAGTGAATTGCAGCTCATGAAAACATACTGTTTGTCTCATCTACATTACAAAGGAGACCGATAAACACGTCTGTGTTCGCTTATCTCTCCATTTTATGTCACGATTTTAGAAAACAGTCATGCAGATATCAGGCCAGCCTGGAGGCTGGCCATCCTGTCACGCTTCGTAAAAAAGTGAAAGTTGAACAATAGATCAGGTTGCTGATGATGGCAAATTTATGGCAATAGGGTAGTAGCTATATTTTTGGATGAACTTCTTGCCTTGCCAAAGTTGAAATCCAAGCAGTCAAGATACATATAGCTTCTCTTTCCACTGGCATGCATCATGACTTGTACTCTCTTCTGAGCTTTCCCACATCCAAACTTCGGCTGCTCTGAGTTCACGCTCAAGATCAAATTTAGTGCATCATTTGCAGAGCAAATGGCAATATTATTATCTTCTGCAGACGGCAGGCGGGCCAAGAACACAAGGATTTCATGTCAGAATTTTTTTTTTCAAATGAAGCTTCTTCCTTCAACAAAACAGTTTCTCTCTTGAGCAAAAAAAAAAAAAAGTTATCGAGTGTCTTGAATACCGAGCTCAATTCATGTTAGGAGAGATGTAGGGTAGCCCTGCTCGACTGCAGGGTAAAAAAAGAATAATAGTTTTTAGCGTATCACAAAAGGGAACGTTTGCGCTGCTCATCGGAATTTAGATATGGAATACTAATCTCTCATGTTCCTTTAAGTTGGTAATTGCACTGCATCCAACATAAGCAAGTTCAAGTAACAAAATTATGATCAATGGAGAAGTATTCTCACAAATTCCTCGCCGTCATTTTTGACGGCCGGGTACGGCAATAAGTACAATTTTAACTGTGAAGAAAGCGAGTAAAATCATTTCACTTCTGGGTTCTTTAACAGCGACGCCGCATAGATGATGCCAAACAATCAGTAGAAATTGCGCAGAATAAATTAATCTAAGCCTTTCGATGAAATAAAGACAGAGAAGTTGATGCAGTATCAACGAATATTCTGTTGAGTCTGTTATTGATTAACTTGCAATAGTAAAAATTTACCATGTTAATGCCAGTCCTTCAAAACATGAAAAATTATGTCCACACTTCAAAGCTTTAATCCATCTTCTTAAACTTTCCATTAGCTTCGTCGTCCAACTTATGGAAATTTTAAGAAAATATATTAAATTTTTGTAGTATCTACGACAGATAACACTGCTAATATCTTATTTTTTTAGGGTTATTCTTAAGGACCGGCTCGAGCTATGCTTGTTCCTATTTCAGAATTAACTAGGAAACTGCACTCTCTCCCCTGTCCTCTAACAGTTGGACTCGTCACAAAGGCCAGTTGCAGTTGCGGCCCAACCAGTAGAGTAAGAAGGGCCGGTAAGTACATACCTCCGGGGCTGCAAGTGGCCGCAGGTGGCCACAAGTGCCCGTCTGGATTGCGCGAAGGTCATTCACCTTAAATTAAACAAATAAAATCCGTGAATTTAAAAATATTGTAACCGAGCACCCAGCAAAGGGTTAAGACTTTCTGCTTTTTAAGTGATGTAAATTTCAATACACGAATCACAAATTAGCCCTCGAAGTGCACAGTAGGCGCTGTAATGGAAATTAGGACAAAAAATTAATTCGCGTTAAATGGCCACACGCCTTTTTTTAACTTTCGCCAAAACCTTACGTTTCAAACTAGTAAAAACGATTGAGGGTCTTCCGTAAATGAACATCTTCAATTCTTTTAACAGTCAAGTAACTTATTTAGTTATCTAAAACCCGTAAAATAGTGACACGGTAGAACCACCTCGGACAATTTGCTGGCATGATTGACTTTTTTCATGGGACTACGACACGTCGCCGTAACATTTGAACACTAAAATATGGGTACTATTATGCACCCTGTGCCGACTTACACGGATGTTCTGGGTACTATTATGGGGACTATTATGCACCCTGTGCCGACTAACACGGATGTTCTGGGTACTATTATGGGGACTATTATGCACCCTGTGCCGACTTACACGGATGTTCTGGGTACTATTATGGGGACTATTATGCACCCTGTGCCGACTAACACGGATGTTCTGGGTACTATTATGGGGACTATTATGTACCCTGTGCCGACTAACACGGATGTTCTGGGTACTATTATGGGGACTATTATGTACCCTGTGCCGACTAACACGGATGTGCTCTATACCTGAGGACATTAAATGGTTTACGTACCTGCCGATATAGATGATTTCTATACCCGTGCAATATCAACTTATAAGAATGTTCTCTATACCTACTATATGCTATACTAACTGATATGTACAGTGTATGTTCTCTATTCCTATCTACTGAAGTCTTTTCCTACTGATAGGGATGTTCTCGATACATGTACTATTCCTACCAATAGGGTTGTTTTCTATACCTATGCTATTTTTACCGATAAGGATATATAGTATGCATTCTAGGGATAAACATAGTAACCAGAGTAGAAAATTAGAGATGAATGTTCTCCTTATAATACCTCTTGCAATTATATGTTATTTTCAATGCTTCACTTTGGACCGTTGAACCAGGCGCCCCCTAACTTCCTGCAACACTTCAATAACTTCTTTTTCTCCGGTCTGTATTTGAGAGATCGTAAGCTCTAACTAATGACGGCCGTTGAGTTACATTTCTGCTACAACAGTATATTTTTTTTTCAAGTTTACAGGCCTCTCCAACAGGGCAACAGCCCCCTCATCGTTAGCTACAACGACCCCTGCCAGCGAGTTTTTCGTTCTAGTGTCCAGGGAACGCTGAGCTTGAAACGTATTAAGTTAATCAACTTTGCAATCATTATTGTGAAGTATTATGCAGAGGTTGTAAGCTAAGCTGCTTGTCGAGATAAATATATATGTATATACCTAAGTACATTTATTTCTCTTTTCAATATATGTGGGTAATTAAATTCATTTGCGTTGGTATATTTTGATTCATGAAAGCTAATCCTTATCATCAAAGAGTGAAAGATAAAATGCGATCAAATTCATTGCGATGTGGCTGAATCTAAACTGTACGGTCTTATTGTAAAATAAAACTAAAATTGCATTCCAACTGAAATTAGAAAAATAATACGCAAATTTAGCGGTTGCCTACACCTTACGTAGTGTCTACGTGTTATAAAATTATCATGCATAAATTGTAATAGATAATAATTATGAATACATTCATCGAATTGCGTGAACACTCTCATGACGTCATTTTGTACTGTCCTGAGAAAAATCTGCACAGTTTATATCGATGTCCATCAAAGTACAAGACTTAAGCATGGGGTATAATTATGTTTGCTACTAATAATATTTTATTTCCCCTTCCATAACTCAGTAGATAAAGATGTTGCCTCGCTCTCTGTCATGCAGCCGGACGTTCTATTCTAGGCCATGGAGGAAAATTTTGATGTTCGGTAATGCAGCGTCATCATTTCTGTCAATCATAGTCTACTGGCGAGGATGACGAGGGGAGTCGGTTGATATTTTCAATGCTTCACTTTGGACCGTTGGACTAGGTGCACTTGACAAATCAGCCTTCCGTTAAAGACGCTATAGCTCACCTAAGCTGTGGTCGACTGCAGCAGCACGCTCCTCTGCACTACAGCGGAGATTTTTCTGCAGCACGAACCAGTGCATGTGAGCTTCTTAGTTTGGTTGTACGATCAAAGTGAATTTACTCCTTCCTACAGCTTCTTCGACAAACGTCTATAAAATTACATTGTATTAATTCTCTTAATGGATACAAATGACTCTCAGTCTATGGCACTGAATTCCGTACTAAGTAATTCATTCTAGCACTTATTAAACTAGTTGAATGGCTTGCTAGCGTTTTACTATTTGGTGACCAAGAATTTTTAGCATCTTCTGTTAGGCAAGTTCCAAGCTCTGGATTTCGTGACGTCCCTACACCTTAATAAAAGAAAAAAGAAGAAGAACAGCTGTCTTGGTTACCTGATAATATTTGTTGACTATTACAAAAACAATATGTATTTTCCTATTAATAGAAAATTAGTCTACTTTATAGATAGAGACACTTAAATAGTTGTTTAACGCTGCACATTAAGTTAAGTTTATTTCATTCAGGTTTAAGAAACGTTTAAATAAATTTTTCTTTTTGTAGTTAGCAGTTTTTCCTTTCTTTCTGAAGATAGGAAAAGACGTCCCGAAACGTCGAGTTTTATTTTTAGTTTGCCTCTACCGCGGCAGATCGTCTGGAGAGTGGGAGTTCTATTTTTTTCCCATGTTATTATTGAGGAGCTGAACAATTGTTAAGATATCTGAGCAATTGTTCAGATATCCAGCAATTGCTCAGGTATGAAGCAATTGTTCAGATATCAAGGAATTGCTCAGATATCAAGCAATTGTTTAGATATCAAGCAATTGTTCAGATATCAAGCAATTGTTCAGATATCACTAGGTATACCAAGCAATTGTTCAAATATCTGACCAATTGTTCAGATATCTGAGCAATTGTTCAGATATCAAGCAATTGTTCAGCTATCTGAGCAATTGTTCAGACATCAAACAATTGTTCAGATATCAAACAATTGTTCAGATATATGAGAAAATGTTCAGATATCTGAGCAATTGTTCAGATATTAAGCAAATGTTCAGATATCTGAGCAATTATTCAGACATCAAGCAATTGTTCAGATATCTGAGCAATTGTTCAGATATCAAGTAATTGTTCAAATATGTGAGCAACTGTTCACATATCTGAGGCATTGTTCAGATATCAAGCAATTGTTCAAATATGTGAACAATTATTCACATATCTGAGGAATTGTTCAGATATGTGAGCAATTGTTCAGATGTCAAGCAATTGTTCAGATGTCAAGCAATTGTTCAGATGTCAAGCAATTGTTCAGATGTGTGAACAATTGTTCAGATGTCAAGCAATTGTTCAGATATGCGAGCAGTTGTTCAGATATCTGAGGAATTGTTCAGATATGTGAGCAATTGTTCAGACGTCAAGTAATTGTTCAGATACCAAGCAATTGATCCGATATCTGAGCAATTGTTCAGATATCATCAAGCAATTGTTCATATCGTAATTTTACCCTGTTTCATAGTGAAAGTGTAACGGTTGTACTAACGAACTAAGGAAGGAAGGCAGGAAGGAACGTAGGGAGGAACAAACAGAATTGTAATATGATAAATAAGAAATAACTTCGTTAAGTATATAGGAGAACAAGCTCTATTAATACTACTCTTTTCATAAAGAAAGGCCCAACCAAGTCAGATTTACCAAGTGTGGGTTTTTTCCCTCTCATATTACGTAATTGGTTGTCTACCTTTTGAAGTTATTGTAAATCAGTTATTTTAATAAATAAGAAGTTATTTGACTAAATATAGAAGAAAACAAACTCTTGCAATAGGAGTTTTCGTTGCGGAGGAGTTCATTAACAACAGCTCTGCCGTGAAACAGGTAATTTTTTTCTTTAAGCCAACCCTCATTACCCCAGTTTCTCACTCAATGTACTCTTGCAGTTTCCTCAGGGAAACTGCCCGTCTTCTCACCACTCACCCTCGTATATCGTCCTCGGCTCAACAAGCAATCGCCTCAAGATTTGCTGCTCACCAGTTAGGATTAACTTGAGAGATAAAAATCTCTGCAAAACAATTCCGTGCGGCAATTTATCTTAAACGATCAGACGTTAAAACTTTCTCTCAAGTTCGGATGGATCTCATGAAAAACGAGGCTCGTTTTCTTTGAATATCTTTAAATGACAGGAAGCATAATGGCCGACTGTGAAGAATTCGTCGTGTTTTTCTGTACTCGTCCTTTGTTCGCTTCCGTCGGAGGTTTTATTTCTGAGAATTTGAATTAATGCTAGCCTGGAGTTATTGATGCGAAATTATTCATTTTTGTCACAACAAGTTGTGTCTTTATGGAAAGCTCTTAGGTGGTGGCCAAAAACAGTGCAAGATAATCGCGAAATCTCCAATGTCGATACTGTTTATGAACTGGCCCAGTCAACAATATTCTCTTTGGTTAGAGGTGCCCCTCCAATTTTATGCTCCCCCATTTTTAGAAATTCCTTAAATATTTGCACATTATTTTAGAATAATACCTTGAAGTTGCACTAAACTAATTACCCGAGTCGTCCCGAAATAATAGCAAAAATAAGTTGCTTCGATGCAAATCCTTCTTCGTGGTTTTGCTCTGATGAATGAATTCTATTTTTCATTCATCGATCTTATACTGAACCGATGCATTATGAGTTCAGAGCAAGTACAACTGCGCTGTGCAGCTAGTTTTCATAAATAGTCGAAAATTAAAAAAAAAAAACAAAAAAGAAAGTCAAGAAGTACCACAGTGCAGTCAAAGTTTTATTTTACTGTGAATCTGACCCGAACGCGCTGTAGCCTCGCCGAGACGCTCCCACGCCTGACAATAAGCAGCGGAGCCAAACTGCTTCCCCCCCCCCATCATTTTCGATAGAAGTACGAGCATCACTGCAGGATCACAGGCTCTTCAATTTCCTGTCCAGGATTGAAGGGTAAATAAAGCGTGTAATTCAAAGACTTGCAAGGCATTTAATAGCAGCGTTGGGTTGCTCAAGTATCTGCTAAGCAAGCTGTGATCTGCAGCACAGAAATGGGAAGTATTTCCGTATATTAAGGCTGTTCCACACGTGAGGTTTTTAAAATTCGTTCGTGTATTAATACACAGCCCCCGAATACTTTGCTAGTTTTAGTTAAACCGAAGCGAAATGCATATTTCTCAGTGCTAATTCACTCTAAATGACTTCAACGATGCCCCTAGACAGGGACTCTTCGACACAGTGTTGATATAGGTAATCGCTTCCGAAACAACAGGGAAAAAATTCAAACATTAACATCGACAAACTACGGAAAGTCAGTAGCTTTTCCTATGCTTTTTACATCACCCTCCACATTAGTTTCGGCTCTTTCTGGGTATGGGCCTTTTGGTCTGTCTGTTACAAACAATCTACTCTGCTCGAAATTTGAAGAGATATCTGAAACTTTACTAATGGCATCTACCAACCGAACTGACTTGGCAGTTGACATCTTAGCCAACCTTTTGATATACAGAAAGTTGTATCCGTAGTGACACGACTAAACACTGTTATATCTCTATTATACTAAAGGTCTGTGATCCTTGCCTGTTTGCTTGTTAATTGATTTGCTTGAACACAGTTTCTTCCCTTCAAGATAGGAAGAAATTCGAGCGTTAGTGGTGGAGGGTACGGCCCTGGGGGAAGTTTTACACAATCTATGTTATCGTTGGGGAGTCAGTCAGGGTGAGACAGATTCTTTGCTTTAAGATAGGAAGAAATTCGAGCATCAAATATTTGCTTCGGCTGCATTCGTGATACGGAAGATGAATCTGAGCTCGGTTGCATGAACGTATACGTTAAATTTAAGGGTGATACGGGAAATGCAATTGCACTACGTCACATGTATATTTCCCTTGCGCACGGGCGGTGTTGAATATAACTTTCAGAAGCAAAGAAGCTGGTGATGGTGACCCGTACGGGCAAGAGTGAACGGAGACAAATAGCGCATGGTCTGTGACCAGCTAAATAACACCAGATTTTTGCGAAAGAAAAGAAGATGGTTATGATAAGCCAACGGGTCACGGGCAGTCTAGTTATTAAATATAAACGCAGGGCAAAAACACTATTGTATATACCGTCGTTTAGAGCTCAGGCAGATTTCTTAGCCAAAAATCAGATCCGTTTAGATTGAGGTTATCCGGAATAGGGTTTGTATTTCAGCATAAAGATGGGTTCGCACGTCAGTTGAATGAACAAGAACTCTCTACTGAGCGAGAAAATATCGTATTTTGTTAAGTCTTTTGACTTACTAAACATCACTAATAGGTTTAGAATTTTTTTTCAAACTAATATTAAGTTAGGGCTCGTCCGATTGGGTAATAGAATTATGTCTTCCAGGCTTAACTTATCCTAAACTTCAGGCAGGTGCGCTGGCTTCGACCAGTTGATACAACTATCAAGCGTTGACCCTAAATGATAAGCTACACGACTCCCAAGAACCTATCTTACTTCGCATTATGGAGATTTCAATCAGCTCCACATAATCGAGCTGTTTAATTCTAGCACCTGCACCACAATTCACAACAACGAAACCAAAGTTCCCATCTGCAGCGCTTTCAGCGTCCTGGCTATCGACGGCCAGGCGTGTAGTTTTAACAGTGATATTAATAATTAAGTATAATATTGGCATTGATAATAATAATAACAACAACAATCTTTTTTAGATTCCTTAAGCTCGAGTGCCACTCTCTGAGCATATTTACGTCCAGCTAAAGCCTCCTGTCATCTCCCATCAGCTGTACCGAAAGTAGAGGACGGGTTTCCCTCGAGGTAGCTCCTGTTACGCGCGTTACTTTGTCGCAAAAGTTAACACGGTGCTAATTTCTTAACGATATTCCTGAGCCTGTAGTAAAACTGCAACGAAAGTGGCCTAACAAGTCCTGAGAGACTTGGCCATGAAAAGATCAAACTTTGGTGCTCCGGGCAGCTGCTAATGACAGTTACTTTATAGTTTCCCAGCTCTTATTAAGTTTGATCGCCTGATTAACTCCCTGTGGTAATCTGGTTTGTGGTAATACTGCAGACTGGAAATTTTATATACAGTTCTGTGTCTCATGCTTATTCTTTCTAATGCAAAAAGTTTTGGTGCGTATAGGCTAGGATAAATGCAATTATGATTTTTTTTTTCTGGAGGAAGAGGGGCGGGGAATTTGGAAACGTTTTGAACTTATAGATTAGATAGGCGGCAGTAGACGAACCAATGGGCCCATTCCCAAAGAGACACCGGAACTTACGCCCCGGCCCTCTATGAGCTATTGCCATTATGTTAGTAGGATATAAAGGACAGGAGAAAAGAAGGGGGGAGGGGAGGAGTCCCTGCCAAAGAGACGATCATGAATACAGGTAAGCATGCGGTGCTTAGAGATTCAAACTGTGTAGTTGGAGCGGGAGAAAGAAGAAAACGGATTAAGTGGCCTCAGAAGCTTTGGCCGTTAAGAGTTTGTGACTCGTGGAGGAGGAGTTCTTAGCTGCGGAGGATGTCTCTCCCAATGTACGTCAAGACAATTTTTAAACGCGTTGACTGACTCCGCACTAGCAACATCGGAAGGATGTCTATTCCAAATGCTGACTATGAAATACGGAAAGAACTGCTGATTTAAGGTCGTTCTTCGATCTTTATGCTTTAGTTTTTGACCGTTGCTTCGTAAGCAATCATTCAGTTCTCTTTCAAAGATCCCCGTTGTAGGACTTCGTTGAAGCCATTCAAAGACTTGAATGTTTCTATTAGTTGCCCCCTGAGACGTCTTTGCTTGAGAGAGATCAGACCCAGTTCTTTTAGGCGACATTCATACGGCTTCTTTCGCAGATGAGGTGTAAATTTCGTTGCCCTGCGTTGCATTTTTTCCATGTTATCGATATCTTTACACAGATGTGGCGACCAGAATTGAACAGCAAATTCTACGTGTGGCGGCACTAACGCCTTGTACGAGGGAACGATGATGTCCCTGGACTTGTATTCAAAATTCCTGCTGGTGAATCCCATTACTTTGCTTGCCATTTTCACACTCATGTCAACCTGCTGACTGTGTTGTAGTTTGTTTGTAATAGTGATTTCCAAGTCGCGCTGTTGGGTGACAGCAGCCAATACCGTCCCATTCATTTGCAATGGGGCTGAATGGTTCATCAGCCCTATGTGCATTACTGAGCATTTGTCGACATTAAAGCTCATCTGCCACGTTCTGCTCCATTCTATGAGGTGGTCAAGGTCTTGTCGGAGCTCTTCTTTTTCGTGGCAGGATGACATAGTTTAGCATCATCCGCAAATTTACTGATTTTACTACGGATTTTAGATCAAGGTCATTGATGTAATTTGAGAACCGAACTGGGGTAAGCACGCTACCTTGTGGGACCCCCGATGAAACGTGCGTCCAGGTGCTCGTGTCTCCTTCAAGCTTTACTCGCTGCTGCCGACCCGTAAGCCATGCCCTGATCCATCGTAAATAGTCGACCTGGATACCATGGGCTTCCAATTTTTTCATTAGCCTGAGATGGGGGACTTTGTCAAAAGCCTTTTGGAAGTATAGATACACAAGGTCTATCCCTTTTGTTCATCTTTAATATCTGTAACTTTTGAGAAAAAGTCCAGTAGGTGTGTTAAGCGGCTTATTCCATTACGAAAGCCATGCTGAGCGTCGGATATGAGCTGTGTGTCTTATTAACATTACCTTTGCGGCCTTCGAATCGTTGCTTCTACTTCGTCTTATTATGTTTATAATTCTGCAGCAAAGATGTATCTCTCAGATATGTTGCGATTTTTATCGTGTATTCACTCTTATAAATCTCATAAGATTTAATTGTACGTTTTAAGATTTTTCGTCAGTATTATTATTATTATTGCTCGAATATTATCAATTCTTATTTTCTATAAAATATAAAAAGTCAAGGAAGCAACATCAATTTCCAATCCTTTTACAGATTTCCCTTCGTTGCAAAAGTATATATTCCGGCCACGTGCAAATGAAATCAATTTAATTTGGGTTCACTGCGGTACAAATTAAATACTTTTTTACTCGGAAGGTCGTGAAAGGCGCCTGGTTTGGTCAATAGCTGCTCCACAAAAGGGTGGCCGGGGCTGCAGGCTCTCGCAGCAACAGCCAGTGAATAAAATAGGGAAAGTCATGCACGAGTGAGCTAAAAATTTTATAGAGTGACGGAGATACCTTAAAATAAATCCTGTCAATGTGTCGTAGTCATACGACTTACGACAGGTTAATGAGGGGTCAATCTGTTCAGTATTTGATTATTTTTTGACGCTTAACTTAAACTATATCTAATCATTTATGCTACTAGAATTGTTATTCATTAATATTAACATACGTCAAAGATGACAGGCACAAAATTGTCAACTTGAAATCAACACTGTTGCCAAAGCTATCAGTTTCAGTGTAAGGGCTGAAGACACCGTCTTTAATTAAACAAAATTTTCAACATAGGTAAAGACTGCTTAAGCTCAATGCCTTGTGCTTTCATCAGATTACCATTGGTAATAGAGTACACCAAAACATACCTTTCAGATGGTCAAGATTACTGTGCTGTTCGTTATCAAACCTAAGTTAACTTAAAGCACACTGAGAGCGCATACCTCCGCCAAGCAAGGCAACGGTTACGAAAAAATAAAATTGGTTCTGAGACGATGATTTTCTTTGTATCAACACCAAAATCTAAGCATTTCTGCCCTTCAATAGTGTTAACAGTTTCAGAAATTTTTTTTTGGAGATCCGTTCATAACTTTTTGAGTAATGCTACTAACAAGCATTATGACAAACATGAGTCAAACTTACAAACGAACAAACCGATCTGCATTAAAATTTGATCATTTATTTCTTTGAACATTACGAAGAACGCCAATTAATTTCATAAAGATCCGTTCATTGCTTTTTGAGTTATTGTGCTAACAAGCATAAAATTAAAAACAGTGACTAACGAACGAACAAACAAACAGATCGTTAAAAAAATTTAGTCATTTACTTTACATAATATACCTAACAACTCATGTAAATTTCATAAAAATCTGTCTATAACTTTTTGAGTTATAGCACTGAGAAAAAGGTTGAAGACAAACAAGCAAACGGATGGACGGATCTTCACCAAAACTTAATCATCTGTTTCTCTGAACATATCTAACAATCCCTGTAAATTTCGTCAAAATCGGTCCATAGTTTTTTGAGTTATCTTGATGACAGACAGACAAAGAGATGGACAAACCCGACGAAAACATAACCTCATTGGCGGAGGTAATTAGCGAAGACGCCACTTATGTCATATCCTGTGGCATGACTAGTAACGCTCCCTGTACTAGTAGTATACAATACAGTATGTATAGTTCCCCACCCCCCGGCCGACTACGAGCTGCCGCCACTAAAGTTGTTTTTTTGCGGTGTCGTGAATGTGTCTCCGTGATTGCCAAAGTAATTATTAATCTTTGAAATTGCATCATCCCGCATTCGGGCCGTTGTTGAATATATGTGGTGAATTTTTTAGTATTTATTTGAGTTTCTCGTTGCCTAGGTGAAGTACTGCTTTTCAGTAGGTCAAGTAGTATTCTGGCATCTACGCAGTTGTTATTGATCCCTGAAAGAATTATTTAGAATGGTCGATTCATCCAACACTAACACTAGACGTAACATCCTACTTTACTAAGATGGTCCCTATGTACTGTAAGCTCCAGCCTAGAACATCCCATGACATAAAAACCCCGTTTTCTATGTTCGCATCCGTGTCTTTAGGCCTAAGGGACACAGAAACGCCGATATCACACGAAACGTTGCTGATGAAACAGGCACAGAACTACCAGAATTCAATTTTGGTTATTTTACATTGAGAAAATAATCATTAATGCAATCTTAATCATTCAGAGCAAGGAACGAGAGTGTGTCGAGCATTAGCACTTGCTCGTGTAAACGGGCGACAGAATGACTCCTGACCCATGAGGTCAACAATGATAATTAGCTTAATGAATCTGGTTCTATCAATATTACTTTGCATGTACCTACATTTTCAAAATCTAGAGTAACATAAATAAATAGAGCACTCGAAGAGCGTATACCTTCGCCAAGCAAGGTGATGCTAACAAAAATTTAAATTGATCCTGAAACTAGTATTTCTTTTTTATCATGCCCAAAATTCGGTGTCAGTAATAACCGTTTCTCTAATTTTTTTGAAGATCCGTTGGTATTTTTTTGAGCTATGTTGTGACAAACATTAAGACAAACATTAGACAAACACACAAACGGACTGACCAATCATCACCAATATTTGATCATTTGTGTTTTTTACCATTATAAATATTCCTGTAAATGTTATAAAAGTATGTTCATAACTTTTTGAGTTCTGTTGCTGACAAACATTAGACAAACACACAAACGGTCTGATCGATTATCACCAAAAGTTGGTTATTTATGTCTCACTATTTGAAACAATTCCTGCAAATTTCGTAAAGATCCATGAATAAGTCTTTGAGGTATGTTGCTGACAAACATAAAATTAAAAAGAAGGCAGAAAAACACATGGATCAAGAGATCATCACAAAAATTTGAGTATTTACTCTTCCTAACGTATCTAACAATTCATGCAAATTTCATGATAATTAGTCTATAAATTTTTGAATTATGGGATGAAGAATACGAAGAAAGAAGAAGCAAACAAACAAAAGGTTGAACGGATCTTCCTAACATGCCTAACAATCCCTGTAAATTCCGTAAAGATTCGTCAAAATTATTTTCATTATATTGATGGCAGACAGACAAACCAACACAACATAACCTCCCCGGCTGAGGTAATTACCAAGTTAATCAAATATTAATTCACATCACCTCGCACTACAAATAGGGGCCAACTACAAATAAAGCATTTCATATCTTTAGCTAGAGTTCAGTTTTCAGTTTAAGTTCAAGTAGCTTAGCTGCTTAGCAGCCTTCTCATTCAAACTTTAAATAGTAACAACTTACATGAAGATATTACACAATACAAGGATTTTTCTAAACATGGAATCACGATTTTTAAAATGTTCAATGAAATACATTATTATGAATTACTAAAATCTTAAGGTCGTATCACAAATAGCTGAATGAAAAAGTTTGTATAATAGAAACTATTTTCCACGGCCTGGGAGATTATTTTTTTGTCGGAGTTTATCTGTTTGCTTCTCCGTCTAACAGTCACAAAAATAACTCAAAAACTTATGGATGTTTATGAAATTTGCAGGGAATGTTATATGTGTTAGAAGGAATAGATGATTAACATTTTGTAAAGATCCGTTCAAGCGTTTCTTTGTTTGTCTGTATGTTTTTACTTAGTAACATAATCAAACAGTGGATCGTCATGAAATTTACAGGAATTGTTGGGAGAAACGGTTCAAATTTTTGCGACAATTTGTCTATACGTTTGTTGGTTTGCTAGTATGTTTCTTAAGGCGAGTTCACTCTAGCAACTTTCTCTTCGCCTATCAGTCGTTGAGTGAATGGTCGGCACCAAAAATACAACCTCCAGCAGTTTGCCGTCGCACACCCTACCTCTAACAGTCGTCAGAGTAGCGGCGGTGTTTGTTGGCCGACGGTATGTGACGGCAACGTTGATGTTGATAGGCTAGCGCGGTTTCACTCTTGCTTGTGCGTGTGAACGGTGCGTTGGTATTCTGTAGAACGTTCTTCACAAAAAATTTGCAGAATAACGATTAGATGGTATCGTAAGGTGGTTGCAGTTTGTAAAATTACTAGTGAACTTGTGCCAACTGCTAACATTTGGAATTACGGTTAATATTACTTTTAACACCAACTCATTTCTTCCTTTTTTGGTTTGTTTATTCGTTTATAGAGGAAGAATGAGCCATTTCTAGACTTTTTTCATGAATAACGTTTTTGGGACCGGTGCTTAGTTTTTGAGATATCTAACTTTGAAGTTTTCAACTTTGTTTTTCTATGAGGAAAAGTAACCGGCGACCCTATAGGAACCTAAGCTAACCTAACCTAGGTTAGTTCAGTTTAGAGTAAATTTTTTCTTAATGTTATAGCGACGTACTGAACTTCTTTTTCATTTCCAAAGGAATTTTTGATATATGTATATAATTGGTATTAAACTACGGAAGTGATTAAACATCAAACCGTTAAAGAGGTTCTCCTCGGAAATGTCCAAATCCAGTTTATTAAACAATGTGAGGAGATTCACTGAACTTGGTGCTGGCAGAAACCGTCTTAGAATTGGGCGCTCGTGCTCATCTCGCCCCCTTACCCCGAAGTCGCTTAGGCAGTGAGTGAGAACGTCAGGAGAAATCCAAAATGATCGTGGACTAAAATGATCAAAGAAACGTATATCAGTAAAAGAATCTATGAGAGTCATCCTCAGAACTAAGGTCGAGCTTCTTCCCTTCAAGCTGCAGAAGCTCCAAAGCATCCCATACCTTCAGAGACAGAAACTAGTCAACAGATCTCAGCTTCTACTGCAATTGTTGAAAGTTGACATGCAAGGAGGAAAGATTGTCTTTTCTCATTAAAAGGTGGTCACACTCAAAAGAATATTCAATCCCTAAAGTGACGGTGTGCTGGAAAAGCCGCCTGAATCCATTTCAAATTGTGTAGAGAATGCTTATGGTCGTCAATAGCCGTCCTCCTACATGGTTTTGTAGGCTAGCTTCAAACTGTGAAGCTCTCCCCCTCATTTTTGTTAAAGAGGGCGCGATATGCACCAATTCAGATTCATACAATAAAGAAATTGTTGAGCCAGTTTCTTTGTAAAATAAAAAGAAATGCTTGATGAATTTTGATTTTTACCCTGCAGCAAGATGGCACCCTCTGGCACCTGTCCAGAATAAAGGCAGGAGTTGCATCAAGCAAATTTTCCCAACCTCCACCTTGCATCGATTTGACTCCCCTGGTCTTCGGTCCTCAGTGTTTGGTATATATTGGAGTCTGTTGCCAGTGCATCGGCCCTGGCGACAGCTTGAAGTTGCTCCTGAAGAAGACATGGGATAATATTCGGCAGCAGAAGCGGCTTGCATGAAAAGAGAGTTTCAATGGGAGGCTTCAAAGGACAATTCAAGCAAGAACCTGACATATTAAAATTAGATCCAAACAAAGCGTTGCAGTCAATACACCCCCGTCGTCACGCAATATCAAGTCGGATGCAGTCAATACACCTCCGTCTCCATGCAATATCAAGTCGGATGCAGTCAATACACCTCCGTCTCCATGCAATATCAAGTCGGATGCAGTCACTGCACCCCGTCTCCATGCAAAATCAAGTCGGATACAGTCACTGCACCCCGTCTCCACGCAAAATCAAGTCGGATGCAATTAATGCACTACCGTCTCCACGCAAAATCAAGTCGGATACAGTCACTGCACCCCGTCTCCACGCAAAATCAAGTCGGATACAGTCACTGCACCCCGTCTCCATGCAAAATCAAGTCGGATACAGTCACTGCACCCCGTCTCCACGCAAAATCAAGTCGGATGCAGTTAATGCACTACCGTCTCCATGCAATATCAAGTCGGATGCAGTCACTGCACCCCGTCTCCACGCAAAATCAAGTCGGATGCAGTTAATGCACTACCGTCTCCACGCAAAATCAAGTCGGATGCAGTTAATGCACTACCGTCTCCACGCAATATCAAGTCGGATGCAGTCAATACACCCCCGTCGTCACGCAATATCAAGTCGGATGCAGTCAATACACCTCCGTCTCCATGCAATATCAAGTCGGATGCAGTCAATACACCTCCGTCTCCATGCAATATCAAGTCGGAT
>LQNS02007217.1:7486279-7524575 GCA_001587735.2 Parhyale hawaiensis | reverse complement strand
CCATGCAATATCAAGTCGGATGCAGTCACTGCACCCCGTCTCCACGCAATATCAAGTCGGATGCAGTCAATGCACACCGTCTCCACGCAATATTAAATCGGATGCAGTCAATGCACCCCGTCTCCATGCAAAATCAAGTCGAATGCAGTCAATGCACACCGTCTCCACGCAATATCAAGTCGGATGCAGTCAATGCACACCGTCTCCACGCAATATTAAATCGGATGCAGTCAATGCACACCGTCTCCACGCAATATTAAGTCGGATGCAGTCAATACACCCCGTCTCTACGCAATATTAAGTCGGATGCAGTCAATGCAGTCTCGACTCAATAAGCGTCTCCGCGTGCCTGTGGAGCTTCTCAAGAGCCCGGCCTGGGCCGCACCTGCAGTCAAACTTGGGGCGCGTTATGGCCGAACTTTGAGACCTGCAATGCAGGCACACAGCAAGTACCAACAACTTGGCCCTGTAGTTCAAATTCCTCAAGTTGTTCTTGTGCCTTGGTTCAATAGCAGAACCTTTGGCAAGAACAAGCAACTAATCAATGCCCTCGTGCTAACATCTAGAAAATATTTGCATAATTGTAGTCCTGGTAAATACTTTAGTACATTTTTACAGTTGAAGATATGTTGCACGAAACATCTGCAGCGCTCTCTAGCTGCAATGACCAATGTGATTTGGTTACGAAAATTAGTTTACTGAACTATAAATTTTGATTACGAGCACTAAGTTACCAATCTCTCCCTGCTCTTTGGGTTACATTGCCTTCAACGGGTGGTTTCGTGATCTTTGAAACATCCAGAAACATGAAATAGCAGGCAAGCGCCCAAGTGCGTACCCGCCGTATCCAAGATACCTTCTCTACAAGAAAAATGTTGGGTACATTGGAATTGTTTCTTCAGTATTAGATAGGGGAAAAGAATAGCTCTTGAGGAAATCCCATTTTTCCGTTGTCGACTTTTGGCCGCCAGCGTCAGACCTAAGAGTCAAGTACTGCTGAGGGCTATGTCCACATATATGGAAAATAGATGCATAAATATAATTCTATGGTAAAGTATTTGAATTAAAAATTCCACATGATAGAAATATAATTATACGAAGCTATATTGAAATATTACACGCATTCGAATGAACAAACAGGTACGAAGTTATGATACGTTGCAGTTGACAATGAAGATCTAAACAAACAAAGAGTGTGTGTTATTGCCGTAGATATCAAATTAGGTTTAAGATAACGAGAATTATTTTATCTGTTGCTGTAGCTATAATCAGCTGTCGTGTGCTTTTACTTTAATTCTCATGATAAAATGATGTGAAGAATCATTTGGTCAGGTGTCGTGAGCTTGTGAGGTTAGAAAAGTAGGTGAATTTATATATGATACCTGTTCTTAGCTAAATTAGGTGGAAATGAGTGATGCAATAATAGTAAATATTGTTGAAAAGATGACGAAAAGAATGGTATGATATCACTCCTACAATGTAATTCAATATGCATTTCTAGTAACAAAACAATTTTTTTCTGCAACGAAATGAAATTTAGATACCTGCATTAAAATTATCAATTACTTCATTCGGCCGCCATCACTAGGTGCCATCTGACCAAGTGCATTGATTATGGGCACCAAAATTTGCTGAATGAAACTAAACAATTCCTTTTATGTAAATAAATACGCACACACACTTTGAACATCTTTTTAAATGTTACATGAATTACTACTAAAAAAGTTGTGTATTTTTGTGGTGTTATTTAGAAAGCAAGAAAACATTCGGACACATTTACTGCGTACGGGAACTATAGACTATAGTGTGGAAACAGCCTTAGCTGGCGATTTTTAGGCCTGTTGGAGAGGATCTATTGACATGGCATTGCTACTATCTGGGCCATCACATAGTTGTCATGACGACAATGTTTATAATTTAAATTGCACTTTGGTAAGTCCTCTGAACGTCTTTACTCTGCTACAATTATTTTTTTTCAAATCTTGTTTCTAGCGCGGGTCCATCCATGTAACAGTTACGTATGAACTTTTTCAAATTTTTACTTTTTACGCTATAATAATAACAACGAATAATATTACATTGATATAAGTATTCTCAATAAATTATTATTACTAATAACATTATATTGTTAATAAGATTGAGTGCAGGACTTGTTATAATTTCTTGGAAGTGTTTGAGCCTGAGTATTAACTGCTAGTGCGGAGTGATCACCACAAACGCATCTTCAAGAGTATCCGATTTGCCGAGTTGGATCGAACTTATCTAATCCCATAATGCCGATGCAACACTATGCAACCGCACCCTCACCCTGATGAGCGGAACTGCCGCTAGTGAGTGCGCCGTTAACATCCCCGTATCTATGTTGCCGGCTTTCCTGGGCATCGGGACGACGCGCGAGCGGCACATCCGTTCATAAGTTGGGATTGCTGTTGTATAGTGTGATGCCGGCACTGTCGTGACATGTCCAGACCTCCAGTTGCGTGAGTTTAAGTTCGTCATCATTGAACGTTAATTGCAAGCAGATTATGCTGGAGTTGTAGGGCGTTTGTTTGTCTTTCACGCATGATCGAAATGAATAACGTGTAAAATTGATTCAAAGTGATGATTCGAAAGCTCAGGAATGAAGTTCCGGGAAAATTAAAGCTCATCAGATCAGAATAGCTAGATCAATTTAGGTGAATCTAACATGCCTTTAAGTAGGCAAGCCATCAGTCAGTAAAAGCAGGTCCGTAGGTCATGTAGGTTAGTCAGTAGGTCAAGCACGTCAGTCAGTAGGTGAAGTAGGTCAGTCAGTGGGTCAAGTAGGTCAAGTAGGTCTGTCAGTAGGTGAAGTAGGTCAGTCAGCAGGTGAAGTAGGTCAGTCAGTGGGTCAAGTAGGTCAGTCAGTAGGTCAAGTAGGTCTGTCAGTAGGTCAGTCAGAAGGTCAGGCAGGTCAGTCATTAGGTCAAGCATGTCAGTCAGTAGGTCAAGCTTGTCAGTCAGTAGTCAAGTAGGTTAGTCAGTAGGTGAAGTAGGTCAGTCAGTAGGTGAAATAGGTCAGTCAGTAGGTCAGTCAGTAGATGAAGTAGGTCTGTCAGTAGGTCAGTTAGTAGGTCAAGCAGGTTAGCACGTAGGTCCAGCAAGTCAGTCAGTATGGGTCAAGTAGGTCAGTCAGCAGGTGAAGGAGGTTAGTCAGTAGGTCATACAGGTTAGTCAGCAAATCAGCAAATAGGTCATGTAGGTCATCGCAAGTCATGTCAATGTTTGCAAGAATTACCATTGCCCTAAATTGCGTAGGTTTCACTTTGGCGATTACTAAGCTACAATTTGGTGCTATTTACCTACATGGCCCTGAACTGCGTATGTGGTTTATTGCCCTATTACTTAACTAAGATTTTGTGTTTTGGTGGCTTGAACTCACTCGCTGTGTTTGCAGAGGCTCAACTTCTATTGGAAGAAGGCAGAAAGTCAGAAGAAACTCGGGGGGCAACTCCGCGTCTCAACTAGAGCGAGGGGCCGGCTGGAAGATTGATGTCAAACTCTCATATCCTAAATGAAGAGTGCAACTTTGGAACTCTCTGCACGCCAACACATCTACTTTTGCTAATGCTCGTCCTGCTGTGCTTGTTTACACCAGCCAAGACATTTCGAAATTCCACAGACCGAAAGCTTTATTCTCAATTGATACCTACAAGCTGCTCCGAAGCATATATGTAGTCGATGTCTTATTACCTGTGAGTGGTAGCAGCTCTAAACTGATAACCATTGTTATCTCTCAAGACCATGTCAATGGTAACTTATTTTCCCCTATATCATACTGAACGCGTAGTGGGCAGACGAAGGGATAGAACTACAAGCAGAATAAAATTGTAGTGTGGCGTATTTTGTAACGCGTACAAATATCACTCACAGGCCTCGACTTGGAGTAGGAGAAGAGCAACCATCTGTCAATTCAATCTCTACATAGTACAACAAGGCTATTCCTGTAGCCCCGTATAATGCCGGGACAACACTATATACTCCCACGTACAACTTGATGCTAGAATAATGGAGCTTTTAATTTTACACAATATCCTTGGATAAGACCTGCAACTCGCACGTGGTGTGAATGATTACAAAACGTCAGCAGCATAGATACGGTGCAATTAACGACATACCAGCAGCACGTCCACTGGTTAGATTGAGCATGCGCTTGAATCAAGGAGCTTTATTAGAAAGCAGGGAGCCAGGAGCCTCGTCAGTGAAGCTCAAGTTTCCGGTGTGGCTTTCTGGCGTGGCTGCTGCCAGTCGCCGTATGCACCAATTGCATAGTAGTACATCAGAGTGCTTGCTGCTCCCGCGTCACTGCAACAAATGAGATTAATGTGTGTATGTTCGTTACAGCCGCTGGGTGCCAGAGGCACTCAATTTCATGGCTGATCTGATTTCTGCCACATGGAAGGTATTTATACAATAATACAATTACAATCAATCGCGATTGAGCCGCACCCGAAAAGTTGGAATGCTTGTTGGTCTAAGTCAAGGCGGCATCGCTCTCTCCTCTCTATTAAAGCTCCTTGACTTGCAAAGTGCAGCCCCGGCATATCTTACTGTATGCTTAGGGATAATATGAAGAGGGAAAAAGCGAGCCGGCGTCGCCCTAGACCAGCAATTATTATTTACAAAATTTCCTCCCTGAAGCATATTTTAGTTTTTTTTTGGGGAGCGGGGTGGGGAAAGTGTTGCGGCTATTTTCAGTAAAAAAAAACATTCTGGCAGTGGCTTGCCCCCTCTTTACAAAAAGTCCTTTAAATAAAAACATAACTAGAGCAGTGTCTGAGCGCATAACTCCGCCAAGCTAGGCAACGTGAACGAAAAATGCAAATTACTTCTGAAACCTATGATTTCCTTTATATCAGCACCAAAATCTAGTCATCTGTGCCTTTTGACAGTAATAACAGCTTCTGTAATGTTCTTGAAGATCCGTTCATAACTTTTTGAGTTATCTTGGTGGCAGACAAATAAAAAAAAAAACAAACAGAGAAACTCGACGAAATCATAACCTCCTTGCCGGAGGTAATACTGGCAGCTTACGGCCAGGCTGAGGAACCAAATATTAGTATTGTAATTGCTAAACAGGCTGCTAGGCCGCTGACTGTAAACTTCACGAAATAGGGGATCAGCGCCGCTGGAAAAAGGGGATCAGCGCCGCTGGAAAAGGGGATCAGCGCCGCTGGAAAAGGGGATCAGCGCCGCTGGAAAAAGGGGATCAGCGCCGCTGGAAAAAGGGGATCAGCGCCGCTGGAAAAGGGGATCAGCGCCGCTGGAAGAAGGGGATCAGCGCCGCTGTCACTAAAGTCTACAAAAACTGGCTGCACATTGGGAATACGAGTGCTATTATAGACATAAGAAAATAGCAGCTTATGCCCGGGGCCTGCATTGTTTGTTAGGCATGCAAGCAGTCTTCGAATTTCTAGCACTTCATTGGGAAAACAGCTGCAAGAATTCTGAAATGATGCGTAATAATAAGATTACTGCTTTGCTGAATTAATAAACATTTATTGTTTCATAGAAATGATTGATTGTAGATGCAACTAGAGCACTTTGAGACGCATACCTGCGCCAAGCGAGGCAACGGTAGCAAAAAATTCAAATTGGCTCTGAAACCATGATTTTCTTTGAATCAACTCCAAATCCTGTCATTTGTGCGTTTGATAGTAGTAACAGCTTGTACAATTTCCTTGAAGATCCGCTCATAACTTTTTGAGTTATGCTGCTAACAAACGTTATGACAAACATACAAACTAAAGAGCCGATCTGCACCAAAATTTAATCATTTATGTCTTTTAACATTACTAACAACCCCTATAAATTTCATACAGATCCATTCATTATTTTTGGGTTATTGTGCTAACAAGCATAAAATTAAAAACAGTGACAAACAAACGAACGAGCCAACGGATCATCATAAAAATTTGGTCATTTACTCTTTGTGTACCTAACAACTCATCTGAATTTCATAAAAATCCGCCCATAACTTTTTGAGTTATGGCATTGGGAAAAATGAGACAGACAAACAAACAAACGGATGGACGGATCTTCACCAAAAGTTAATCACCTGTTCCTCCTAATATACCTAACAATTACTGTAATTTTCGTCAAAATCCGTCCATAACTCTTTGAGTTATATAGGTGACAGACAGACAAATAGGCAGACAAACCCGACGAAAATATAACCTCCTTGGCGGAAGTAATCAGTGGCTTCTTTTGCAAGTCGGCATATGGCAGTTAAAAGCCAAACAGGCGGCGAAAGGTCGATTAAGCAGCAGTACAGAGGCAGTACAGAGCAGCCACGATTAGAGATATGGCAATGACACACGCAAGTCAAAAGAACGAGTATCGTCATCTGTTCATCCGAATGCGTTGAAGTGTCCATTTAAACAGCTCACACTTGCAAGGTATTTCGAGTCATAAATTCCTCCAGATATAATGTGATGTCCGAAAGTTAACTAACGGCACTTGCGGAGTAAACTGAACTGACGGTAAACATTTTTACACCATTTCTCGGCAATCTCAAAGTTATGTTTACCAGCGCTCCACATAACGTTCGGACGAAAAAATGACGATACTCGTTCTGTTGACTAGCGTGTGTCATCGCCATAACGCCGCTACGGCTCGTCGTCTAGTGTGTAATTTTGGTACCTGGTTTTGCCGGGGGTTGCCGAATAACTTGAAAAATTAGTATGACAGTTACTGTTCTCCAAGACTGCGCTTGTTTATAAGTGGTATTAATTACTGAGTAATTTCGCCCATAAAGTCACGGCTGTCGGCACCTCAGCCTGCGTACTCCATCGCGCCTATTATTTTCTGAGCGACTGTAATTACCTACTTCACTATAATTACCACATTAACCTGCGTAATCAATCTTGCCTATTATTTTTTGCCAATTATCATGAAAAGTCATAATAATTGCCACCTCAACCAGCGTAAACAATCTTGCCTATTATTTTTTTACCAATTATCATGAACAGTCACTATAATTACTACCTCTAAACCTGCATACTCTATCGTGAGTATTATTTTCTGAGCAACAATGATGATAAAGGCACTGCCATTTCCACCTCAGCCTGCTTTCCCAGGCGTTTCTATTATTTTCTAAACGACTGTAATTATTAAAAAGTCACTGTAGTTGCCCCTCGGCCTGCGTGCTCAAACGTGCGTGTTTTTCTCCAAACAACTATAATCATAAAGTCAGTGTAGTTGGCCCTCTCCCCTAAGGTGGAGTACAGTGTAAATACTGCAACTCTCAATATCCTGCGGTCTGCTCAATGTGCACTCGCCCCCTGAATCATCCTCGCTCCATAAATCCTGGTTTTGCCAATAAATGGACTGGAGAATGTCGTGCCTGAGCGTTGTAAAGCCATCGGAGGTTCCTCCTCTCTGGCGCGTCCAGAAAACAAACTGAGCTTCTTTGAGGTGAGAAATGGATCCCCGTTTCTTGAGTCAGCGCCCCCCTGCACACGTGTGAGCAGCGGCGAGCTTTGCAGCCGTGTTTGTGGCCGCAGTGGCGCACGTTAAGCCTTTACTGGCAAGTGACTATGTGTGGTCACTGCTGTAATGCTATTCCTACTAGGGCGTTCTTAAGCCACCCGATGATGGGTAAAATACATCAATACGTTTTATGAGGGGCTTGGCATTCACTGAGTATCGCTGAGTTACTTTGTATTTCATCTTACTTCTTCTGAGTATAATTTTAATGCAAGTTCCTCTGAAGCGTTTTATCTTCGTTTAGATTTGTTCACCTTCTTATCAGTTTCGTTGGGTATTTTAGATTCAATAGGTTTCTCTGAAGTTTTATTGTGATTTCTGAGAATTCCTGTGGTTGCTTTTTAGTTTCTTCGTTGTTCGCAAACTTTTCTCTCTCCTTCTGAAAAGCAGTCCATCTTTTGTAGGACAGTTTTTGAACGATTTGCAGTCGACTGCACCCGTTCACTTCTCTGGAGCCAGTTTACATATAGATATTTGCAACACGAACCAGCATTTATGAGTTTGCCACTTGGAGTATCTGCGCTCAAGTTGCCTGTATACCTTTACTTGTATCAGCACGTCTTCGCATGCCCTGACCTACATCGGAGTGCACATGCAGCAGGGTTACTGTACTTCTATCAGCGCAAGGGAAGGCGTTCTGGTTCTGGGGCGTATTTTTTGGTGCAACGACAACCTTGCCTTATAAACGATTTTTCAAAATTGTTATTACTTCTAGGAACCGACGTTTTAATTGAACCGTGCAAGGTTAATTGTGCATAAAAAAACATAGTCTTGGAGCTCCGACCACCGGAGGAGACACCGATCTCTCCAGCAGTTACTATAGTTTTTTATTAGAAAATTTTCGGTCTTGCCGGAAACTGCGTGTCCATTTCCGACTAAAATAAATCGAGCCGAATTTATTGGAGGAGCTCACTGCAGTTTGTTTGACATACCACTCTCTGCTTCATTCTTCTTCTAAGGGCACGAAAGGACTGCGAGGTAGAGGACGTCAACGAGTGGCCCTGTTCCATCGATTTCAGCTAATCAATTGAGTTTTAATTTACCCGAAGCTTCAATTACAATCTCTGGGTTGAAAATTTTGGATTCAGTTTCAAATATTAGTTTTCTATGCGACTATTCTCGAGTCGGCTGATAACTCAATCTTGCCAAATAGGACCAAGTTTTCGGCCTTATCATGGGTAATATATTCATGATTAGGGCCTACAAAGTGGCAAAACCAACGCTTATAACTGAAGCTTTGGACAAGTTAAAAATAATGAGACGAGTTTATCTCGATGGTACTATCGCAAGCAAGACATCTTGGCTTGAAAGTAATGGTGCAACCCACGTACATATTATTGGGGGTAGATATTGTTAACAAGGCCACCGTTCAGGCAATAATACTTCAGTCTGAAGACTATTGTCTTTAGATATCCTGATTTCGGACGCCATTCCTTCAATCATCATTCCAATGAAACAGTACTTAGCAGAAATCTGGGATTTGATGCATCATAAAGTAGTAAGAGCTCATATCAACGATACAGAACGCAACCGAAATTTCGGCTTAAATATATCATCCAGTGGTAGGAGCTTTTTACAGCATTAGAGAAATGAAACATTGCTCTAGAGATGTCTGGACTTGCATATATCATTGGGTAGTAGGTATATTTGAATTACTTCCCTTCAATATTCGGCGATGGCGTTACATTCGAATAATCTTTAACTTATAACATAAATCAAGGACTACCTCTCCAAAATTCATACCCCGTGTATGCAGAAACACCCTTCTAGCATACCTCAGTTTGGTTGGCTGTATCCGTTGAACAAAGAAATAAATAATCATAGCCAAGCAATCCTAAGCACCCCTCACCATCTCTGTGTAAAGGTGTGAGTGGTGCCAGTTAGCCACGCGGTAACGTTCCCAAAGTAAAGCCAAAAAAGTAGCAAATTGTCACAACCGAGATCGAAGCTCTGCCAGAAATGCTCTTGCCTTTGACAGTCCTATTTAGATGTTGAACATTTGTCTTACATTTTAGGAAGGTTTGCAGGGCCGACCTGCCACCCTAGTGGCGAGCATGCTGAGCCGTCGGTCTTAAGAGGAAAATATTCGCGAGCCTTAATTGAGTTGCGGCGGACGAACTTCCCAGCAACTCCAATCCCTCGGTTTGGGCTAGTCGCTCTCTCGATCAGCTTTCCCTTTCACAAACTTCTCCATCGTTCCAGCTATAGGTCACGCTCTTCCCGATCATCAGTTGTTCCAAGCTATAGGCACGTTAGATGCGATTACTTCGTTGTCTCTGGCAGCAGCCGTTCTAATACGCTTTTCGTTGGTCATAGTCTTCTTCTAGATACTTCTAGTAACACATTACTTGTATCAGAGCTGTCATCAACGCATATTGTTTCAGTGAGCCTGAATATGAACGCTGTCCTGTAGTACCAATTTACTGTTATCAATGACTCGCCTCCCAAAACTAACGATGTTGACGTAGGGGTACCCTAGGGGTCTGTTCTAGGACCTTTGCTTTTTGATATTTTTATCAATGACATCGCTTCTATACCTGAGGCAAATGTAGTTTTATTTGCGGACGACGCAGTATTTTATGTAATGGACAGGTCATTGGAAGGTGCAGTACGGAAAATGGAAAGACTAATTGAAAACCTTATGGTGCGACTCACTGTAATCAAGTTAACTCTCAATGTAAATAAAACAAAGCTCATGCATTTTAGTCCATATAGGAATTTAGTTCTACCTTCTGCTCTTTTAAATGGTGCAACATTGGAATTGGTAATTTTTGTTTTAAATACTTAAGAGTAGTTATTGACCATGAACTGAAATTTTCTAATCATGTTACTCATCTATGTTTTAAATTGAGTAAAGCAAAAGGAGCCATATACGCTGTAGAGAAATTTCTACCTAGGCAAGCGTTAGTCCCTCTGTATTATTCCTTGCTGTATGCTCAATTAACAGATGACATTATCATCTGGGGAGGACCGAGAAAATCCGTAGTAAAATGAATTTCGACAATAATTAATGAAACTCTAAGAATAATATTAAGAGTCAAGCGAGATAGAAATAACATACCGCTCATATCAACAAATGCAATGTACCATAATCTGAATTTACTGAAATTCAAAGACATTCACAAATACTTCGTTCTCAAGTTTTTGTACAAAGAATCCGATATATGTTGGACTCAATTCAGTTCGCTTCTCTCCGATATTGCGTATGACAGTAGAAAACGACAAATTTAATTTACAGGCCTCACGGCTAGATATTCAGTCTTTCAGTGTCTACACGCTTACAATAATCCACCAAATGACCTTATGCAAGCAATGCTGATTAACTCTTTCAAATTTGCTTTCGGAAATTATTGGCTAGGAGTATATAATAATAATAATAATTTCTTGAAATCAAACCATCACATTACAATTCATTAAAAAATTTGATAGTATAACGTACAAGCACCAAATACAGTTTGCTATCTAACTACTTGATTTCAAGCCCGTTCATAGTTCGAAACTATTTTATGAATAATATGGTGCATTTATGTTGATGTTGTAATCACAAAGTTGCAGCCTCAGCTACCGAGCGGAACGATATCACAGAGGAAAGAGTAAAGGAAATATAGCAACGAGAGCCCATGCATGAAGGTGTTCCCACACCGGATGAATGCGCATGGGAACAGCAAGTAAGGAGAGAAGAGAAAGAACAAAATAAAGCATGAGTAAGTAGGAGTATGAAATCCAGAAAGAAGCGAAGTAAGCACGAAAGACAGTCGTTCCGAAGGCCTAGCTAATGGCTGAGGTAACCTACACGAGCCCCCCCAGGTTGCCGGCCCATTAACATAGGATGGGCGAACCCAGATGGTACGGTGCTTTAATTACTTGGGATCAATAACACTGTTGCTTTAGGTGCCTTGACACACCTCCGCATCTCCTGCTGCTGCAAATATATATCATCGCATTTTTCCTTAAGAGCTTTTGTTCACGCTGTTTTTCTTATATCTATAGGCAGACGATTCCGTATTTTTACCTCCGCCAAGGAGGTTATGTTTTCGTCGGGTTTGTCTGTCTGTTTGGCTATTTGTCTGTCACCAAGATAACTCAAAAAGATATGGATGGATTTTGATGAAAATTACAGGGATTGTTATGTATGTTAGGAGAAACAGATGATTAACTTTTGGTGAAGATACGCCCATCCGTTTGTTTGTCTGCCTCATTTTTCTTAATGCCATAACTCTAAAAGTTATGGGCGGCTTTTTATGAAATTCATATGAGTTGTTAAGTAAGAATGAATGACCAAATTTTTGTGATGATCCGTTGGTTCGTTCGTTTGTCACTGTTTTTAGCTCTATGCTTGTTAGCACAGTAACTCAAAAATAATGAATGTATCTTTGTGAAATTTATAGGGGTTGTTAGTAATGTTACAAGACATGAATGATTAAATTTTAGTGCAGATCGGTTAGTTTGTTTGTATGTTTGACTCATGTTTGTCATACCGCGTTTGTTAGCAGCATACTGTAACTCAAAAAGTCATGAACGCATCTTCAAGAAGCTTGTACAAGCTGTTATTACTATTAATAGGCATAAATCATCATATTTTGGAGTTGATACAAAGAAAACATGGTTCCAGAGCCAATTTGAATATTTTGCTACCGTTGCCTCGCTTGGCGGAGGTATGCGCTCTCAGAGTGCTCTAGTTATTGATTGTGGAGCAAGACATACTGTAGTATTAATAAATCTTATTAAACAAAGAAAACTTATTGATCTGATCTAAAGTTAATAACCTGTTCTCAGTATACACGAGTGACATAGAAGCCGAATCTGCACCAGCCAATAGTTTGACACAGCGATTCTGCAACCTCCCTAGAGCCGCAAGTTCCGCCTTGCAGGACGCTCCCCATACAGTTATACCCTATATTAGGCGAGGGTACACCAGCGACAGATATAGTTTTCTTAAGACATAACTAGGGCTATACTGCGGCAGTCTGTACATTATTCTACACGATCGGACAGTTTTATTGCAAACACATTTCATATGTTACCAAACATTTAATTTGTCGTCCACCATCATTCCTAGGAATTTAGTACAGCTCGCTCTCTCTATAGGTATTTCCCGGATGCATAGGTTCTGACCGCTGGATTTACTTAGGTTAGTAATTAATAAGCATGTAAGCGGTCTTAGTCAGGTTCAGCGAGAGCCTATTTGCGCGCAACCACAGGTCGACCAAAACAAGTTCCCCATTTGCTAGCTCCATGGCCCCATGAACGCTAGTGCCTGACAAAAACACGGTGGTATCGTCAGCAAAGTATACAAAATGAAACTGATTTGAGCACGTGTACAAATAATTTATATATAGTAAAAAAAGCGAAGGACCCAATATCGAGCCCTGGGGAACGCCTATTTTGATGGGTCTTAGAGACGACTGAGCACCCCAAACTGCTGTCTGTTACGTAAGACATGACAAAACTATTTCCCCGAACTCCAAGAAGTTTTAATTTATGTAGAAGGATCCTGTGGTTAACAGTATCAAACGCTTTGGAGAAATCAAGAAAGATTAAGAGTAGAACCTGTTTTGCATCATATGCTTGATCACAGAAACGGAGAACTGCATCGCTGGTGGAGCTGTTTGGTCGAAAGCCAAATTGATTAGGAGTGAGAATGTTGAACGCAGCGAAGAAGTTATTTAGGCGCACATACATGACGCGTTCAAAGATCTGGCTCAAGAAAGGCAGTATTGAATTGGTCTGTAATTCTTCATGCCTATCACCTGCTCAAATATTGGAACAACTCGTGCAATTTTCAAATAGTTTGGAAATTAACCTTGAGTAAAGGAATAATAGTTAATCAAATCAGAAATGAAGGGAGACAGAAGCTCAACAAATTGTTTAAAGGAGCAGGATGGAACAGCGTTACATTATAATTTTTACTAGGAAACGACTGAATAATTCCGTACACTTCTCTAGGGTCTGTGCTGAAACACACAAATGAATTCCCCTGCCTAGTTATGTAATCAAGAGGATTTTTGTTAGAAGGAGGAGTTTGTGCGTCCAAGTCTTGTGCAATTAATGTAAAATAAGAATTACATAAGTCAGAGGTATCAGACGGAGTAAAATACGATTTGCCTGCATGCTTGATTGTTATCAAACATTCAGAATAACTTGCAGGGTTGATTAATTTGTTAATCAATTTCCATGACGCTTTTCAATCCCTCATGCAACTAATGAATTTATCACAACATAATTTTTCTTGGCTCGTTTAACGACATTGGTCACATAATTCCTAAATCGTTGGTGGTGATCACCTGTGCATTGCTGTGAAAGGAAACTGCTTATACAAACTATATTTCCTCGGTGGTGAAGTGACAACGGCTCGGCATCGCATCAATGGAGGCCCGAGTTCGATTCCCCGGACGGCACGCTACGGATTTAAACTGCGTGGAGCACTCCAGCACCGAGAGGCCAGGCGATGCACGGCGAGGGATCCTAAATTGACTCCCATCGCAGACTGCTTCACCTGCTCTTCACACTACTAGTTATGTCGACCATAATATACCGTTGATTTTAGTATATTTAGGTCGATATTGATGGAGGCAATATTCGTTGTTTAAAGTTGCTCAGGAAACGAAGGTCGATGGTAGTACATAGATATATGAAAACTACTGTATATATGGTAGATGGTAGTACATGGATGTTTAAAGACTATATATAGTAGAACATATGCTAGAGCATAACAATGGCAGGTTATCAACGGATTTTCGTACGTACGATCATAAGTGGAATTCCTCCCATTATTTGGGGAAGAATACGTATGGTTCGCCATGGATTATAATATGACTATTGCTAAAATTCCCAACATAATCGACCAAAATAATATTCTATGACTATAAGTTTGAATGCTAAACATCTTAGATTTCAAATTATGGTGCAAAAATTGTACACTTTTTCACTTTTTTTATTCCTATCAATGAATTGCAAAAAACTGCAGGGTATGTATGGACGCTAACTGTCTTGACGTTATTTTTATGTAGTTTCTGAATTTTACTAACGCTTTACCATTTTAGCGTAGTTACCCATCATTTGTACTTATTTGTTGTATCCCTTGTAGAACAGCATTACAATCTTTGATCAAATATTGCTACCTTTTTTATGTTCATTCAGTTTATGTCTGTAAAGTTTCATAAACAAATTATTCCCATTAGCTCTATAGAAAGCAATGTCAAGTTCCATGTTAAATTTGGCCTTACGTACCCTGACAACGGGTAAGATCAGAATTCATCCATCGACTAGTTACTTCCTCTAAACTGAGTGGTATAGCTGCTTACCAGCTAGAGTTGAAGAAGTTGTACATATATAAACGTGCGTTAACTGCACAGACTGGTTCAAGCTCCTGCTCTACAGCATCGTCCTCAAGTTTAGAGCTTTTCACCATTCTGAGCTGCAGGCCTAACCAGCACGTATAAAATACCAATTTTTGTATAAAAAATTAATCATCAGCAAACAAAGCAGGCATCCAGGGCATAATATGTCTACAGTTGAAAAGTTTATCTTGGTAGAACATAAGTAGTTGTATCATTCGCTGAACACAGTCGATTTTGGTCGTGAATGGTGTTTCTTACGGTTCCCTATGGTAGATCATAGTTGTGCAGCTAAAACCTTTATGGTTGTTATTGGGTATGTATGGTCGGGAATTATGGTTGGCAATATGGTCGAAGGTTGTGACATATATCTACCATAATGCACCCCATAAATGGTTGAATATGGAGGATATATCGAAAATAAACAACCAAGATCTCGACCATAATCATAGTTGTTCTACTATAATCACAGCCATTATTTCCGACTGGGCCACTGTACCCTGTATACGAGATAATAAATGATATTTGTTTGTTTGTTTTGATTCCATTCATCAGTTGGGAGGAGATCCATGGGCTGTAGAACTTTTAACTGATAGTTTTTACCTTCTTACCAGGTATGGTTTATCATACATCTCCCAAACACAGCGGGAAAAAGCAGCACAGATTTCATACACACTCAACTCTTCATGAATAGGAAAGGCTGCAATCATATTCCAAATATCCGCTTCAGCCGGTGTCGCATTATGCTCACAGTGGCCTCTGTACTGTGCTTCCACGACATTACCTGTTGACGCAAAAGGGCAGGGATGACAACACATATGGGATAATGATCGGTAATATCCAGTGGGAATGCTCCCGTTGAGCAAACCTATGACTGATTGATCCAAATGTGATCTATTAATAATGAAGTACTGGGTGTAATTCGAGTTGGTAAACTGATCAGTGTTAAGAAACTGTATGAATGCATCTCGTCTATAAAAGTTTGGGCACTGGCCGATAGATTAGGAATGGACCTATCGACATTAATGTCCCAAAAAACACCGCTCAGTTTGGAGTTACTAACGTATGCGCGGATTATTGTGAAAAATCCTCCATTAAACGCTACCAGAGAAGTATCTGGAGGACGATACACTCTAATAACACGTAGAGGTCCCTGTACATTATTGACAGAGATTGCACAAGATTCGTGGCTAGCTGTCACATGGGACATAGCAGGTACAAAAGACGCCTTCAGCAATTTACGCACCAACATAGATACCCCACCCCCTCTCCTATCCGTGCGAACAGATTGGAATGCTGAGTAATCCTCAAAGCCAGCAAATTCTGACACAGAGTCACCTGTGGTTCAGGTTTCTGAAGTAGACACTCAGTCTCCACTTTTGAATTAATCGTTTGAATCTGACTTCCTTCGGCTTGTTTTTATTATTATTTTTACCGTAAGGTGACTCTTGTCTAGTTTACACAGTCTTCTGCATAACCTGTCCTCGACAGCTCGGAGAAATCTTCAGAAAATACTTCTGTCAGTGGCTTAGAGTAACCTACCCTTGTGAAGACTCATATATTTTGGTATTGTCACGCTTGCTTAAAATAGTGAAAACTGAAGTCACAGTAAACCCAATAGAACAGTTCTCGAGTATAGTTTAGAAGTTATTTGAATCTGCGTGCACCTCTGTAAATAGCAGTATAACTAGTAGGTCACTCCACTCATTTACTTTGTCATGTTGATTGTGTTTGTTAGCATGTAGTTAGCATATGAAGATTCCAGTGCACACTGTTTCGTAACTGAATTCTATTACCCACGATCAAAGAAGAATTTCCTGGCAGAAAAGAATGTGTCCTCTTACAGATGTAACCAGAATTACTGAAGTGTGATGCTCAAGCTGAAATTTGAAAAATTGACTTGAAACTAACGAAAATGTTATTTTAATTACAGTATTCTTGAAAGCTACCACAACCCGACGTTGCTGCTCTTTTAGTGCAAATTCTTAGGGAAACATTTTACGCCACTTTCTACACATGTTCCTTTCTGCTCATGATGTAACTTGCATTGGTCTTTCGATTTTAAATGTATGTGGGCGAGTAAGGTAACGTATATTATTAACAAAATTTAAAATTTTTTATCATTATGGGCAGTTATAATTGGTACGATACACTATTTGTAAGTAAGTGTATAGTAACAAGCTACAAGATGCTCAGACGTGTTTTTATTGAAACTTACAAATTAAAATCTGTAGCTATATCGTAAGAAAGTACGCACATTCTCTAGTAAAAACACATAAACGCATGGTTAGGTGCTATATGAGCAGCAGGGACAGCCTATGACTAACAGGTACACTTTTTACGCCGCATTTGGCGCCGGTTTTTTCCGCACACGCAACCCCACAGTTTCTTGTCACCGCTGTTTCTGCCTTTATCCACCGATTGAAGCTGCCACAATGCTTCTTGACGTGTTCTATCCTTACAATTAACAAACAAAATTTAACCAGATAATTTAAACAAAATTTAACCAGATAATTTCATCTTGTAAATTTTGTAAGGCATTGTTTCTAAGTATTATAGAGCGGTCATAACTTTTACGTTTATTATTTCATCGAGTTCGGATATTAGAGCCGTTTTGAATTATGGAATCTTCCGACGCAGCTTCTCTATGTTTCGTGGGTGTAGCCAAGACCCCAAGCATGACGTACATTGTGTAAGGTAAACACCGACACTCTGTATAAAAAATGCATTGCATTCGCCATCATGTCACTGTTTATAACAGTATAGAAAGAAAACAGGCATTAGCTAGGAGACATGATTTAAAGAGTATTGCGTCCTGTAATGAATTCTAAGCTAAACAGCTGTAGTTCACTCCTAGGCTATAGTGTGTACCAAAAGAGAACCAATAACAAGTAAAATAAACATCAAATCAAAGTCAAAGAAATATTCCTGTAACTTTGATAGGAGTGACATTTCAATTCTTGCTGTGCTTTAAAATTTTTTGAAATTCATATAAGTATAGACGAATATCAGCGAGCGTTACATGTTATTGCTACATTGAAAAACTTAAATATCATTCACATTAAAAGTAAAAGGTAGATTTTATGCTCTCAACTGCGGCTGACCGTAAGGTAGACACTAGTCAGAAACATGTGATATTAGAACTCTTTCTCATATCCTTCTTCCGTACGTCCGAATCGATTCGTTTTACTATGACTTCCGTTGGCTTACTTTACTGTGCAATGATTCTTCTCATCTCATCAGCTCGTAGAAGCTTTCGAAAGTTGTTTCTTCTTATTGCATTGAGTTACCTACAACTGTGAAAACTCATACAGTTTGGTACTGTCACGCTGCTCTGAATGATGCAAGCTGAAGTCATGGTGAACATAATCGAACGAGTTTTGAGGATAGTTTAGAAATCATTTCAATATGATGTGCATATGCTTAACAACCGGAGTAATTAGTCAGTCGTTCCATTTGTTTCTTTTTTTTTTGCCTTATCAATTGTGTTTGTTAGCATGTATTATGATGGTTCCAGTTCACACAGCTTCGGAATTGAAATCCATTGCCCACGATCGGAGACGAATATTCGGACGCAAAAGACTGTTTCCTATTACAGATATCACCAAAATGGTTGAAATAACTGTCGTGTCGTATTATTTTCAAACTAAAATCGAAAGATGGCCATGAGTCCAATGAAAACGGGATGTTAATTCCAGCATTGATGAAGGCTACCGCAACATTACGCTGATGTTTTCCAAGTGCAAATTCTTAGGCAAACATTTTACAGCACAATCTGCGGCTCTCTCTGTTTTGTTCATGACGCAGTTCGCATTGGTCTTTTGATTTTCAATGAATAGGGATGAGTAAGGCGGTGTATTTTACTCATAATAAAGAGAAACTAAAAATAAATTCTTTTGTAATTACGGGTCAGCCATATTTGGTACAATGTACTATTAGTAACTAAGGGCTTCGTAATAAGATACAATAGGCTCAGAAGTACTCGAGAAGAAATATAGCAGTTGGAATATGTAACTACTACGTAAGAAACTACCTACATTCTATAGTAGCAGTACCGAAGCGTAAAATTAGGAGCCATATAACTGTATTATAGAGCCTATGACGGGCGTGACGAACAGGTAGATTTTTCCGCCGCTCCTAGGACCAGATATTACGACGCAAAAGTTCACTACACAGTTTTCCTATCGCCAGCATTTTCACGTTTATCCAACGCTTGACGCCGCTCCAACGCCATGATGCTTCTTGAACGGTATTTTTTTCTGACTATTAGCAACGAAAATTAAATCTGACCTTTTCACTTCTATGTTCTGTAATGGACTGACAAACGCTATTCAAAAGAACGAGTATCGTTATCCTTTCGTTCGAATGCGTAGATGTTCCCATTTAGATAGCACTCGCAAAAAAGTTTGAGTTATAAATCCCTCCAGATATAATGAATGAGATGTCCGAAAGTTAATTAACGGCACTTGCGGAGCAAACTGCTTTCATGGTTAAAGTTTTTAAACCATTTCTTGGCAATCTCAAAGCTACGTTTACGGGAGTTCAACATAGCGTTCAGACGATTAGCTGAGGAAACCGTTCTTTTAAATAGCGTGTGTCATAGCCTTATGGCAATGAAACATTCTAGTCAAAAGAACGAGTAGCGTCATCTTTTCGTCCGAACATTATGTCGAACTCTTTTAAACCCAGCTTTGAGATTGCCAAGAAATGATGGAAAAATGTTTACCGCCAGTTCAGTTTATTCCGCAGGTGCCGTTAGTTAACTTCCGGACATAATTATTGTGGATATTAGAAAAACCGTTGGCGATATCTGGTGGCCTTTTCCTAAAACTTGAAAGAATCATAGTTAACAGATGCTAGTCATATTTGCTCAGAAGATAGGTGTAAATTTTGTGTGTCCTTGCTTAGTTCTACGTATTCTAATTCTCAAAGGCATAGCAAAATAATAAATTAAAATTACTATATCTCTACCCCATTTTGATGCAGCAGAAAGGAACTACCATTATGATAATTTTACAAGAAAATTCCTATCAAAAGACAATAAGAGAAAGTAACAGTTAGAGAAAATATATTTCACCAAGGAGAGGACAAAATATTCATTCTTTTTATACGCTGTAACCTTTCACAACGCATCATTAGCATAAGTGGGTGCTGATTCTAAACTAATTATAGTACGAACTATGACGGCATTCAGTATCAGTCAAATCGATGGTTAGTTGGGAATTTTATGAATAACGCTAGGGTAATAGCTCGCTAATCGTTTCTGAAATCTCTAAAAAATCAAAGCCGCTATATCTTCCTATAGTGACACCGCAGAAAGGGACCACTAGTGCGGTAATTGTTCAAGGGAATTCCTATTCAAAGACACCAAAGAAAATCCATACGTAGTAAAAAATAATTTAACAAAACAAGCAAGAGATATATTCATTTTCATGCAGGCTGTACCTTTTCCCAAAAATGTTATTAGGTCAAAGGGATACTAGTTTTAAGCTAGGCCTAACTATAGTATGGACTATGCCTGCGGTCAATATCAGTTAAAACGAGCATAGCTGAAAATTTTATTAAAAATGCTGAGCTGGTTCATAGCAACTTTTTCCATAAAAATTTCAGAAAATCAGTGTCACAATATCTTCCCAATAGTGACACAGTAGAAAGGCATTACCCCTGTGGTAGCTGTGGAAAAGAATTCCAGTCCGAAGATACCAAGGGAAATCCACAATATCAAAAAACTATTCCACGCAAGGGACAAATCTTTGGAGGAATTTTTGACTTAAATTCTTTGCAAGTATGTGCTATTTAAATGGGCACATCAACGCATTCGTACGAAAAGATGACGATACTCGTTCTTTTGACTATCGTGTGTCATCGGCATTAAAATGCATGCTATAATCATAATCTGCGTGATGAATTTGTTTCCTTGCTCAGCTGCTCTCCCAATCTGGTTTGCTTATAGAGAACCTTGTTTTCTTTTCTATCCTAACTGTTGCTTTTAAAGTTATCTACCATGTATTTTTTTCCTNGTGTCATCGGCATTAAGATGCATGCTATAATCATAATCTGCGTGATGAATTTGTTTCCTTGCTCAGCTGCTCTCCCAATCTGGTTTGCTTATAGAGAACCTTGTTTTCTTTTCTATCCTAACTGTTGCTTTTAAAGTTATCTACCATGCATTTTTTTCCTTCTAACAGCTGCTTTCTTTTCGATTCTTACACTCATTCCTTGGTAGCTTGTTTTTCTTTTTGAACGCGTTCTTTATATAGTTCAGCTTTACCGAGTAAGTGGTATGTACTAACAACAGCAACACATAGCTCATTTCAAGCATTTAGTCCAAGACACTATTTTATTACAACTGTTGGTTTATAAGTACATGAGGCTGTGCAGTGCATTTATTATTCAAACGGAGACTACAACTTCTGCCTTTGTTCTCTGAAGAAGATTGATTTATTTAACATAGCATTGTCATTGCACGTGTGACAGAAGACGAGACACGTGCATTGCAGTTGGCGCTCCAGTCAGTTTTTATACCGACAGCAAGGGACTGTATAATAAAAGATAAAAAGTAATAAATTCTGTTCTTCACGGCCAATAATATTTGTTTAGCGGAATGATTATTCCAGGGTACTGGAAGATATCTTCATCGCCTACTTCAATGGATTTGTTACTGAAAGAAATGCAATATCGCATTGTGGACTTGTGGGCTATACCCCTACTATTCCAAAGTATTGCATGTATGCATGAGCACTGGCACTGTAGGACAGAGCTTTGAAAGTACAAAGGGCATATTTAATTCGCACACTGTGATGCAAGTAATATTATCTGATGAGGTTTGCATTCATGAAATTTGTATTCACCACTTTTGACAGAGTTTCAGAACTTAATCGTTAACCGTGCATTTTGCTTAGAACGGCTTTATAGATAGGTAACGTTCGAGACCGTGTCAAGTATAATCAGTAAGCGCTTAACTTCTGAAACTTCATCGAAAGTGGTGAACCGGTAGCCTCAGAATGATTCAAATCCCATAAAAGTCGCAGTTATGCAAATAATTGGCAAGTTTCAGTATCTAATATTGATATATTCTGGAAATTCGCGAGCAGAGAATGGCCTGCGTCTGCCTGCTGAACCACACCGTTTAATATTACAAGCAGTTCATTGCATTCCAGAGGCGGCTCATATATGCGAGGGAATTCGGCGGTCCGAATAATAACTCGGTTCGTCCCTTAAAGACACCAGGGAATGTTGTGACGATCCGGACGTGTCAACTTCTATACGCAGTATGTGGCCGTCGAGACTATTGGTGAATTCGGGCTTCCAGCACATGTATACTACGAAAGAAAATACTACATGGTAATCAGTTAGTGGTATATTTTATGCGAGAAAACCCTACTCCAGCCAGCAGAACGTATGTATTAGTGAGAAACACGTTGTGTTATCTGTAGGACGTATGTACAGGTGAGAAAAAACTGACAGGTGATCCGTACGACGTAATTAAAGTGGTGGGATATAAGTGTTCGTACACATGAAAACATGTATATCGTTACCCTTGGCATTACCTGAATGAATTGAGAATAAATTTATTGCACAAAATTGCATGCTGCCAGTATATGCTTTCACTATAAAACAATACACTGTTGTTAGTTGGTTGCTTGTTAGCTATTGTGCTTGCTTAACTTCTCTCTTGGTTGATCCTTTCCGTCGCTTTCAAAGATTTAGATAGGAGAAAATTCATCAAATGAATAGGAACATGAAATTCCATCCTTGAATGACGATAGCAAATATAATTGCAAGAATAACACTCGAAAATGAAAAGACAGCACTTTATGAAACTCGCTTCGCCGTGAAAAGTAGTTAGGTGTTATTTGACACGATTCTTCTTTTGAGCGTGGTAGATGAAAGGCTGTATCTTTGAGAGAGTTTTTGGACCTATCGTATATAAACTATTTCTTATATTTTTATGCTGAAATTTTTCGTAGTGCTCAGAGAGGTTCAGTCTTGGTCGAAGTTGTCGTTCCTATCGGGTGTAATATTTTTTGCTTATATTTTCCAAAATATTTTCGGTGCACAGCAAGGAGCTTCTAATGGGAGGAGCAAGCCCAAGTACTCTCTGGGCGAGTAAACACATGGCTTTGTCACGTGATAGAAGTTGGCGTTTGGAGTCCTTAAAGTGGCTGAAGTGGCAGTGGTCAGCACATAAAATTAAGGAAGATAAAGACAAGCAGTTCTTCTATATTTTTGTAAAGACAATCGTATCTGAAGATTTATATTCTAGTGCTCACCCTGTTACTTTCATCATCAGATAGTATACAGGATACAAGTTTCCTTTACATACTTCCATCCGCTCGGAATTTCGTTGATGGTTAATGGCTGTAAAAATTTGAGCTCAGCACTCTTTCCTATATAGGCTGCGTGAGGCAATGCGCTCTCCGATTGGTTACGCCACTCAACCAGTTAATTAATAAGGAGACTCTCAAGGTTTCAGAACTTTTTTTTATCGTTGGAGCTACGGTTTTGAAACTCGACACACGTATGTAAAACAATATTCTAAGACTTTTTTGTTCAGAGGAATTTTTACATTTGACGCATAGAAAACGAGTTATTCATAGAAAACGGCATTTTATACATGTTTTTCAACGCCTAACTACACCGACGGTTTTGAAGCTAGAGATGAAATGTTTTTTTCATGATGCTTCGGAATGCTTGCCCTACAAACGATCGTTTCGATTTTTTGAATTTCAAATTATTATTAGAATTATTCGTTTTTTTCGAAAAAATTAGGTTTTTTTCCAAAATAACCTACGGATAATCCGCCTAATTTCGAAATTCGAAATACTCGAAACAATCGTTTGTAGAACAAGGTTTCTTGATCATGTTGACAAAATTTCATCACTCTAGCTTCAAAACCGTAGGAGAAGATAGGATTCAAAGTTGATAAAGTTAGTTTTTCAGGAGGCGCCGCTGAAAACGGGGGTGCAAGCCATCTATATGCGCGCGGTTCGTTTCTGACGTGATCCCGGAGGAACAAAGCATTGACGCGGGGACGAAATATTATGATGNTTGGTGGAGCACTAACCACACTGAACGAATTATTGTGAAAACACCAATAGAAATGACTTACGAAGAGCCAATAGTAAGGCAGCTAGAAACTGCCCCGCCTCTTTGCAAGCTGTGCTGGATGCCATTTTGAGCTCAAATAACTTCGAAAATAGAGACCATATTAGTGTGAAAATTACTGACAATGTTCCTTCGAGTCTGTTTTGTTAGATTAGCACTTGAGAAGTCATTTTGGCTCGTATTTTCGAGTGCCAGAGAGCCTCTAAATCGCTAGCGCACGCATGCCCGCTTCACTTCAGTGCCCCAGGCATCGATGCCGCTGTAGGAGTTTTAAACTCTAATAACTTCGAAAATAGTGTTCAGATAACTGTGAAAATTACTGACAATGTTCCTCAAGGTGTATTTTCTGACTTGCGTCGAAAAAAAAAGTTGAAAAATTCTGTTTTCGACCTCGAGAGTCCCCTTGGGAAAAGTTTAGTCGCAATGCTCCCGTCGGATGAATAGAGAGGATTCGCTTCTCTCTAGTAGAACCTCCTTGGTGCACAGCGCAGCCAAATTTCTATCCTGAAGAATCAACCATCTGCTGGTATCCAGGATACAGAAAGCACTGAGCAATGAGCATTTCCTGTGAATTATTTTGGTTGAATTATATATTTTTGGTGCTTCCCAACTTACGAACATTTCCAAACAGCAATTCGCGCCTTCACTTGCAGGAGGGAAATTTTGCCCTCGTAAACTCACTACAACACGAATTTCGTTACTCTAATGGAAGATCAAGCCTGCGTACCGCCAGCAAGGACGATAAAAAGCATAATTACAAAATTATTGGTGTCATTTTTGACGGTTGGGTACTCTAGTTTGAAACTAAATGACCTTTAGTGGTTAAGATAATATCCCACAGTCTTATTTTTTAGAGGTGAAAAAACAGCAATCAGTCTCTTCCTGTAGTCTTTGATGAACGATTTGAATACCTTAGTATCTATTTTTCTTCATTCTTCCTAGCAACCTGTCTCCAGACTTGAGTTGTTTGTTGGACCTCTATCCCTGATCTTAATTTCCAAATGTCCCTGCAAGTTCTCCATTCAATTTAAATCCGAGGCCAGACTCGACCGTAGTAGGGCGTCCAAGTTGTTTTCACGTTCCGTGAAGAAGATTCAGGATCGTCATACGAACCCTATTACTAACGGAAAGACCTTTTCGGTTAGTTCTGCTTCGGGTTCCGAGAGATGTCTTCTATGAAATCAAAGGGAATCGTTCACAACTAATAGTGGGGCAAGCGAGGCGAAGAGCTGTGATGATGTTTTCGTTGAAGATTTGACTCCTTGACGAGCCAATTTCTTCTGAAATCTTTACGGTTTGATAGGAATAACAAACTCTACGAACTACAGGATGAGTATACTCATTTTAGTACGTTAAGGCGCTAGGTATATATATATATTTGTCTGTGCACCCAAAATGAGGAGGGAGTTGAGCAATGTTCATAATTTTTTGCAGCGAGGCAGGTGGTTGACCTAGATGTGAAGATGCATAAATTCTTGAAAGCTGGCTATAATAAATGACGGCGTCGAATTTGTTCCCCACCGCGGGTGATGGTCTTAACGCCACCAGGCGTTCTAGTTTTTTCTGCATTCATTTTACCGTCTAATCATTGACGCTTTGCCAATACTTCTAGATGAAAAGCAGCCCCGAAATCATGATATCACCAACACCAAATTGACAGACGGTATTGTGTTTTTTGGTACGTACCCTTCGCCATCTCTCCTCAATACACGATTTAGGGAATTACGACCAAACAACTCACTCTTAGATTCATCCGTCCCTAACATTCATTCCCAATAAGAATAATTCTTATCATTACAATCTTTCGCGAAATTGAGCCTGGTACTCTGTGCCATATCGAAACAAGTGGTGTCTTCCTTAGCATGCGTGACTTTAGAGTGACTATGTGTAGTTAATTACTTACTGTTGGAGCAGTTACGTGAACTCCCGATAAACGCAAATGATTCTAAAGACCGTCTCGGGTGGCCATTAAATATTTTGCATATCTGTCGTCCCGCCTTCCTCTGTAGGAGAACCTGGTTTGCCATAGTTCAAGGTAGCGTCACATCTTTTAAATCTTGTCATGGATGAACTAATAGCAGTAAATGGGTTGTTCAAGTCACTGGAGATCTTTCTGTAACTTTTTCCATCGGTCTACAGCTTGACAGCCATTTCTTTTTGGGCTTTAGTCAATTCCTTACGTCTAGCGATACCTAGAGTAGTGGTTGCTAAATATCCCGGTTTTCATTTAAAAGTTGACTAGAGTTACTGAGAATATTCTGGAGCAATCTAAAATACTCTACTCTGAAGTATCACCAAAAATCTACCTGTTTATAACGAAAAATTGATTACTATGCGAAATATTTTGGCATCTCAATAAAGGAAAATGCGTCTATTTCCTATATATCGATGAGTTTATTTTTTTTTACCCACAGACTCTGATTTTGCGCCTTGAAATTCTTGTATAACACTGTTAGTGTGGTTTTTATTTGCTACAAGTGTGATTTGCAAGCAACTTTTTAGTGTCAAGGTAAAGTCAACTTCGACCGCATCCCCAAAAGGGAAAACCTCACGCACTGGTTTGTGCGGCTGATATAGGCCTACTTGAGCCAGAGGAGTAAATGCGTCTGCAGCCGACCACAGGTCACCAAGAACTATGGCGCCAATTTGACGGAAGGTTCCAATGACCCGCGACCCCCGCACCCCCCTTATCTCTGAGGAAGGCAAGTTCCGTCACGGCGCTCTGAACGCACAACTGCCAACTCCAAAACTCTAAAATACAGAAACCGACACCAAAACACCAAGATCAATACCAAACTTAACACCAAGACACCAAAATCAACACCAAAATACCAAAGTCAACACCAAGATATCAAAACCGACATCAACATACCAAAATCAACACCAAAATACCGAAATCAACGCCAAAACATAAATAGCAACACCAAAATCAACATCACATACCGCGAAATCAACGCTAAAGCGCAAAAATTAACATCAAACTCACAGAAATCAACACCAAGGCACCAAAATCAACACCCAAATATCAAAATCAGCACCAAACTCTAAACAAAATTATCGAAATCCACACCAAAACACCAAGGTCAACACATAAACACGTAAATTAGCACCAAAACACCAAGGTCAACACCAAAACACCAAAATCAACACCAAAACACCAAAATCAACACCAAAACACCAAAATCAACACCAAAACACCAAAATCAACACCAAAACACCAAAATCAACACCAAAACACCAAAATCCACACAAAAACACAAAGGTCAACACATAAACACGTAAATTAGCACCAAAACACCAAAATCAACACCAAAATCAACACCAAAACACCAAAATCAACACCAAAACACCAAAATCAACACCAAAACGCCAAAATGAACAACAAACACACCGATATAAATCGAGGCTCCTGCAGCCGACAAAGCACGGCATTAGTCTTGCTGGTCGCACCAGAGCGTCACAAATTTTATGTGTCATCAGCTTCTGACTCCCATAGGATATTGCGCGACGTAGCGCGCCGGGATCTTCCAGGAGTTCCTTCCTTCAACAATGCACTCTTCTGATGAGCTGCTACATATCTTATAGAGGAAAGAATGTTTCAGAAATGTCAGTGTTCAGAATTAATTCTAGTATTTTTGCAGTTTAAGGGCATTGAAAAAGGGGTGTTTCTTCTTACATAGTGCATTTTGACCTGAATAATCCAAATCTAAAGTTCGTTTTTTTTTTCGGGCGCCCCTAGTTTATACGTTGTAGGGAAAAACCTATCCTATTGTTTTCCTATGAGAGAAAATACCCAACGATGGCACAGTGCAATGGACAACATTTTAAATAGGTTTTTACCCTATTGGGTTAGGTTAAGTTAGGTAATTTTAGGTAAGGTTAGGTAATTTCAGGTACGGTTAGGTTAGACTAAAAACCCATTTAACAGGTTGTCCATCGCACTGTGTCATCGTTGGGTATTTTCTGCCATAGGAAAACAATGGGATACGTTTTTTCCCTATAACTTACAAACTAGGGACGGCTGAAAAAAAACGGACTTCAGATTTGGATTCTGCACGTCAAAATACACCATATGAGAAAGAGAAACACCCTTTTCTAATGCCCTTAAGCTGCGATTTTACCTTAATTCTAGTTGGAGCCTGCTGTTGAGAAGTCAAAATAACTCTAATAATATCTATGCAGAATAATATTTGTTTCGATCACAATTCGATATCACCAAGAAGACAAGCAAACTAAACGTCAAAATGACCTCCATAGAAGACATGAACATTAGGAAAGAAGTTTAAAATTTTGCTTTACAGTAACTGGATACCACAATTAGAACCAAATACTAAAGTATTGATTATTACCTCCACCAAGGAGGTTACGTTTTCGTCGTGTCTGTCTGTCATTTTGTTTGTCTGTCTGTCACTAAGATAACTCAAAAAGTTATGAACCCATTCGGATGAAATTTACAGGGATTGTTAGGTCTGTTCGGAGGAACAGATGATTAACTTTTGGTGAAGATATGTCCGTCCGTTCGTTTGTTTGTTTGTCTGCCTCATTTTTCTTAATGCCATAACTCAAAAAGTTATGGATGGATTTTTTTAAATTAACATGAGTTGTTAGGCATTTAACAAAAAGAAAATGAAAAAAATCGGCAATGATCCGTTTGTTCGTTCGTTTGTCACTGTCTTTAATTTTGTGCTTTTTAGCACAATACCTCAAAAATGATGAATGGATCTTTATGAAATTCATACGGGTTGTTAGTAATGTTAAAAAACATAATTGATCAAATTTTGGTGCAGATAGGTTCTTCCGTTTGAATGTTTGATTGATGTTTTTCATAACGTTTGTTAGCAGTATAACTCAAAAAGTTATGAACGGATCTTCAAGAAAATTATTGCACAAGCTATTATTATTATCAAAAGGAACAAATGGTTAAATTTTGAAGTTTATGCAAAGAAAATTATGGTTTCAGAGCCAATTTGAGTTTTTTGCTACTGTTGCCTCGCTTGGCGGAGGTATACGCTCTCAGAGTGCTCTAGTTTAGTTTACAATGCACTTCAAAGAATTTTAGGCTGTACTGTATAAAAACGAGGGACGTCCAGATCGCTGAAGCGTTTCTCTAAATCGAATCTGATTGAAACATGCCGGTGATGAAATGTACTTCCAAAAGTGGAGAAATAAAATTATCTTTCTAAAAGTTATCAGAGATTTGCTGTGACCAGCAGGAACATCAAAATAGTTTCAAAACTAGAACGCTTTGCGGCGTAAGAGCATCACCCGGATAGGGGCACATTCAGCGAAGTCATTTTTTATGGTCGGCTAATATTAGTTTCTCATATGGATGCTGTGCCCAATGAAACTTCATAGCTCCAAGCTCACCGCCCCGTGAAGATCTCTTAATAATAACATAGGAAAAATGGGAGGCATCAGGGCGTGAGTCGATCTGCCGCTGTGGAGGCAAATTCGACTCGGTGGAGGAAAATTCAACGCCGTCATTTTTAATGGCCAGTTATGTTTAGTTTTTTGGCATGGGTCACATCTAAGTCAACCCCCCAAACTTCCTACTTATGATTATGAACATTGCTCAACTCCTTTGACCACTTATTGGGTGGACATACATACAAATATGTATAAAAATATATAAATATATATATTTATACGAGTTTCATTGAAGCGAAGATGATTTCGAAGTTTACAGAGCTTTACAGCTTCCATATATTTAAATACTTACATCTTCAACGAATTCATTATCACCTCTCTCACTTCGGTCGCAGGTGATAAAAACGGAGTAATTATTGTGTTGAAAAAAATGAAGTAATTATTGTGTTGACAAAGCACATTTCACTGCGCATTTGCAGCCTCTGTGGTGAAGTGGAAGCGAGGCTATGTCGGCGACATTAGGGTGTATGCCCGCACTTGTGCCCGAGAGCAATGGGTTGTCAGGGCAGAGGGTTCGCTGCATGTGAGTCAGTGCGTTATCGTGCGACGCGTGTGCTTTGCTGCGGAATGTGGGTTTCTGTGGGTACTCTACAGCGTTTTGTCTTCATCGTTGCAGGAGTTACTGAAATAAAGTAACTCTACTGTTAACAATAAGATCAAGTAACATTAGGGTTCACAATAATACTATATAATAATATATAAACACACAGGTGAGCGTTTGCACAGTTGTATACATTCGTGCATATCTTAAATAGTACATATTATAAATATGCTTGTTCTTCTTTAAGGTACGTACCTCATTCCATTGTTAGTGCAGCCATTTTTTTTTATTAGACAGAGTATCTCTGATGCGGCCTGGGGAGGGAAAAACACGAGTGAATTTAAAACTAATTAAGTCGTTGCTGTTTTTTATAGAAGGAGAGAGCAGCGGCTATTAAGATCGAAAGCTAAAATTCTCCCGAGAGTGGAGTGTGGCTGACTCCCTGATTGGTTGTACATACAAATGGCTTCCAACCTTTGATTCTTAGAAGAAATGGCTGGGAATCTGTGATAGGTGGCAAGGAAGCAACCATCGAAAGGGAAAAAAATCCCTGGTTAGTAGGGCGAAATGTCGTTGCGTTCCCTCCTCCAACTAAATCTCCATGGGTAGAAGATTTGCTGTCTGACTTGCAATACATTTTCAATACATTTTACAATACATTTTCACAATAATTCACATAAATAATGTGGGCTTGAGGTACTGTTTCGATCAATGCATTTCTTCTGTGGATTTACTCCAGGTTCCAGCTAGTGTAAATGAATTTGGGTCTTCCGGGCACTGCTTCCAAGTTAGCTATGCCTTAGCGATGTAGAATTGGCGTGTCTCGTTTTTTTTCGGTATTTTGGTTTGGCCAACAAGCTGCGTCCCTGACGGGTGCAATCTAGTCTTCAGTGCGGAAACACAGATACATGCATGAACAACGAAGGCGTGTCAGTGCAAACGCTGCGACTTCATTTCTCAAGGCTGGAAACACCAGAAGTGAATATTACGCAATTTTATCGCGCACTGGACAGCAGACAGACTGAAAAAAGGAAAAAAGGGGAAGAAATATCTGAACCAAATTTAGCACAACATCGGGACCCTTCTGAGCAAGGTTCTGTTTCGAACGTTTCTTGAGATGCTCTTGTCTAGAAATTGAGCGGTGTTTCCATTTAAAGATTTGTAGCTTGCTAGAGCGAATGTTCACGTCATTCTTCAGCTCCCAATAAGCAATACCGCCATGCAACTGAGGTTGCACTGAGTTTTGGACCCTTCTTCAGTCGCATGCTTGATTCTTTGTTTGTATGAGGTACAGTATATTTTTGTTCAACAGAATTAAAATATAATGACCCAAAATATTACGCTAACTGTAGGTTTTTTGTTGGATTATTATTGTCTGGACTGCTCAACTTCAGTAGTATTCACGAATTAACCGCCACAGGATGAAGGGTTATTTTCGAAGACTGTCTATCGTTATAGGTAATCACTCCTTCCGAGAACAATCCTTGTTCTCGGAGACAAGCACTACAATGCGCTGCTTTACCTTGATGGTTTCTTCCTTACAAGATCGCGTAAAGACAGAAACCTTTCAAAATGGGGTTGTTTTGACTTATTATTATCTCCCTAATTGACAATCTTAAGCCGATGCCATACTATTTTTTTTTTTTTTATTTCAGTGGCTATCTACATTTTACTTGGATTTAGGTGCTTACGTTTCCTGAGAAGATCAGCTTACTGATGTTTTTCCCATGAGAGTTAATTTCTTAATCAAAATTTTGTGACTTCTTATGTGGCAAAACCAATTAAGGGTAAAACAAAAGATTAAATGCAACTTCTGCCTCTTCATGCTTACCTTCAAAGCTTGTGTATGATGGGTTTTAGATTCGTATAGCGGATGGTTCGAATATAGAAGCTCATTTTAACGAACTTCAGTTTCTTCAATTTTTATAACATATTAAGAACCACTCCGGACCGCGGCACGACGAGCAAGAAGATCTTCGCCACACTTCGAGTGCCTAGTCATTTCCGGAATTTTTGATGTTGCGGTCAGACAGGCATGAGAATTGGCCATTTGAAATGGTTACATTGAATTTTATAATTAAAATTACTTTACTTCAAATAAGCTCTCAGATTCTAACCTTTTTGCGACACTTACAGGCAAATAAATATGTACAGCAAAGTGTAGGGCAGCGTTTCGGACGTATCTTGCTACATTTAAGCATACAATATAAGCTACTGTTCTTGAACATTAACTCCTCCCACTCCCCGTCCTCAATCCTTCGACCTCTCTGCAAAGGATGTCCAAGGTCTCCGTGACTTTCCAATTCTGGAAGACACGAATGAGGTTCGGAAAAGGATAATTTCCAGAAGGGGTCAGTTTTAACCGAACCACTTGATTTTAAAAATGAGGCAGATTTGCTACCGACGTCATTTATTTTACTCTTAGTAAAAGGTAAAGTCAACTTGAGCGCACCCACTGGGAATCAACCAAGCACTGGTTCGTGCTCTGTTTTTAAGCCAACTAGCCCTAGAGGAGTGTACGGCAGCAGTCAACCACGGGATATAAAGAACTACAAGATTTTTATTTATGCGTAGTTTTACTCAACATTCACAAATTTTGATGTTTTATAATTTATGTATATATATATATATACCTGTAATAGGGAGAAGAAGAGAACACGGTAGGAATAACATATAAAGACTCTAAGCATACTAACGGAAAGATAACCGACAATGAGCTCTTACGACGAGAACCTTATAGGTTAGGAGGCCAGGACTGGTTCTTCTAATATACAAAATACGTTCTAAAACACTTTAAAACACTTAAAAACAGTATATTAGACGAACCAGTCCTTGCCTACCTAACCTACAAGGTTCTCGGGGTAAGAGCTCATTGGGAAGGGCTTCTGTACTATGGTGGAGGTGGATGGCAAAAACCAAAACGCGTTTTATTATCCAGAAGATGATGGAACGGTCCGTAGATTTTATTTCACGTCCTCTTTACGTTGCGATAGATACCTCTATTCAGAAGGAGGACATGTCCTCATTTTTGTCAGTGTGAAGATGTTCTTTTCTAAGAACGTAATATATACAGAAGTGTACTCTTTATCTCCCAACTAGGGGAAAAAACTTGTGCACGCTCTCTAGAATCCCTAGTATTAATTTTTTTTTTTTAGAAACAATTGAAAATTAGTATACATGAAATTCATCAGTAATCACGTAATTTCCAATAATCCATCTTCTTAAAATTGAAATAGTATTAAAACCTGGCCTGATGGGGCAAAATTTCTTACATTTCTGAATTCAGAATGCAGAAGCTATATAGAGTCATTTGACAAGCCCTAAACTTAAAAAATTGATGCAGACCAGGTTAATAAGCGCTGCAATTTCTTTGCATCGAAACGAGCTCTACTTAGCTTTGTCGTTCAAACGCGTCCTATGAACCCCTCTAGGACAGACTAATGAACCCCTCTGGGACGGACTTATCAAACCCTCTAGGACATACTTATGAACTCCTCTGGGACGTACTTACGAAGTTTTTTTTTGGGGGGGGACGGAGATGTATTCACGATTCATGAATCGTCTGGTATTCTTGCTGCCCAGTTAGGGAACCGCTAGCACAACAATTGGAACGTCTTGCTGCATAAAACCATCATCCACGATGGAGGAGACGCTAGGGGGCTGAAAGTGCTAAGTCAAAAGTTTTATCATATTTCAAATCTAGGCTAACTCACCCGATCGCCTGGAAAAGATTGTGATGATAGATCAATTCCTTCTACCGCTTTTTAAGTAGAAAGATATTTTTAAATATAAACCTATGCTTGTGATGTTAAGGCGATAGTAGCAAACGGAAACCATTAAAGGCGACATACTGGTGCTAGCCAACAATGAATTATCACTCATAAGGTTAGGTGAAGGTCAGGACTGGTTCTGCTAACGTTCTAATGGGCTTATAATAAAATGAAAGCAATTTTTAATGTAAGCAGAAACAGTCCTGGCCTGCATCTTGTCTTATAAAGGCCCATTTATCGGTAGCTAGCTTGTTCTCCTAGGGTGCTGATCGGTGGCTTTGCGTTGCAGCATCCAAAAGCGATTTTGCACGTTTACCTGTCGAGAAGACAGCGTTTCCCACTATTGAATTTTATTTTCCCGTTGTTTTAGTGCGCGGAAAGGGATTTCAGCCCTGGATTTCACTAAGGCGACGGCCCGTGTCGCCTTGTTTTTTTTTATGTAGCCTGGTAAGGCATTAATTATATATCCGTGTCGCCCTAGCAGCTTTCCATCACTTTATTTATATATATATATATATTACAGTAAAAATATAAAATCACGACATTTCTGAGAGCTCCAGCAATTTCGTCTCATGACTGTATCCCTTGGGATTTCACGAGGTTACTCAAATATTCAGGAATTCGATGAATCTGCAGGTTTCGAGCAGCTATTTTTACACAGACTTACTACCGGCTGATACATGTAGTATGAGTTAATTGCTGAAATGATTGCCCTGTTTGACCTTAGACTTTCCTTTATAAACGGGATAGCACATTCAGGGTAGCTCATAGGTTACTTTAACCTTGGAACCTTAAGTTAGGCCTTAAGGTTTCGGGACATATCCTTCCTTGTCCACTTCGTTTACTGCTTGTTTCATTGCAGCTACAACGATATATAACTGTTCTGTTCTTCCATTACTGTCGTTCCATGTTGTTCTCCTACTACTTTCGTTACATGCTGCTCCTTGGTATTGTGTTCACTTTTTTTCTTGTTATCGTTGTCACATCACAGTAAATATCCACAGCGTTTAGTGAAAAAACGGCAAGTTTATTTAAACAAAAGCAAACGATACGTTATGAAGAAAGTAAGACTCATGGCTGAACTACGGTGACGTAGATCAGCCATTTAAGACTTTTCTTATGCCTACCAGAGAAAGAATATATCCGTATTATGTCATAGAAAGTCTGAAATTAGCTGAATAACTTTTGGTGATTGCCCATCAGTGCATGTGCTTGTCTGTCTCATTTACGTTAAATGAGATGGGCCATATTAAATGAATTTTTACAGGATAAGTTAGGAATGTCATGAGCAATAGTTGATTGTATTATGGTAGTAATCCATCAGACAACTCGTCTCGTTGTCTACCAGTTGGTTTTTCTGTCTACCAGCAACAGAACTGAAAACGTTACGAAATTTACAGGAACTATTGGAAATGTTACGAGGAACAATGCTTCAATTTTGATGATGTTCTGAGAGATATCGTGGATGCTAGTATATTTCAAACTTTTCGTTAGTATTCTTCGACTTGGGAGTGCTTCTCTAGTCATTAATATTGACGTTGCTATTAGCTTTGTTGGCGGCAGTACGAGTAAACCGACCAATAGGCCCATTCCTAAAGAGCCGTCGGGACTTGCAGCCCGGACCTCCATGAGCTATTGCCATTATGGTAGCATCATTAGATGAGTGAAAAAAAAATAAATAAAAGCCAAAGACACGAGCCTGCAAGCACGATTTATAGCTGCAGATCTGCAGATCTTGGAGACCATAAGTTAGTTGGAGCGAAAGAGAAAACATTTTGGATTAAGGTGGCCTCCGAAGCTTTGGCCGTTAAGAGTTTGTGACTACTGGAGAAGGTGTTCTTAGCTGTGGAGGCTGTCTCTCCCAATGTTTGTCAAAATGATTCTGAAAGACGTTGACACTCTCCGCACCGACAAAGTCGGCGAGGAGTCTGTTCCAGATGTTCACTATGAAATATGGGAATAATTACTACTATGGTTTTCACTGGTCGTGTTACACCGTTTTTCGCTAAGAATTCTTAAACAAATTGTAGGATCACTATGGTATTTCAACACAAGGCCTATTATACCCCTAGCTAATTTATGACCCATATAGCATATTGTTATGTGTGTTTACTCGTGTATATCAAGCCTATATTAAGCTGAAGCTAGGAAGTCGCTTCAACACGAACTACGCCCAATTGTTCAAAGAAAGCGGTTTTCCCGTTTTGCGTGTTGCAATCGGACGCTGGTGTTACCCTCACAGTGTTACCCGGGGTCACCCCTTGTAGCAGTGAATGCGATGTGCGATCTCAGCGCCCCAAGAATTGTTGCGGAATTTGCAGAAAACTCGTACCTAAACATTTTTGGTGGAGCCTTATTATGGCTGTTTCTTTAGGATAAAACGTTGAAAAAAATATGCAAAAGTGCTTCAAATGCAGGAACTCAAGCAATACATGGCATCCATACATTTTTTAATACCAATTGTCAAGTATGAAAGTCAATGGTTGTAAACAAAGGCAGTATTACTCAGCTCATAAACGTACAATTTTGTGGCGTGTTGTAATCAGACGCCGGTGTTACCCTCAGAATGTTGCACGTGTAGCAGTGAATGCGACTTACGATCTCAGCGCCTCAACAACGAGTTGCGGAATTTTTGAAAGCTTAAGCATATACCTATCCGTGGGGGGGCCTATTTTACCTGTATTTTAAGGTACTCTTAAACATACAGATAATTCGCGTAACATTATATATTGCACGAAATATTTGACGAATGCTACAGACTGTACAATCATTTTGCGCAACATTTAACTTTATCAGCTCAAACTACACTTTTAGCTGAGTTATTTATTGTTCTTACTTCCTCTTGAAATTTGTTTTCTGCAAATCAGTTTCTTTATGACATTTTTCTTTTCATCGTCTGGAAATTTTTCCTTACACTTTCCTAGCAGTTTTTCACATTCTTCGTTTTTCTTGTTTCTATTGCTTTAATCACAGCTTGTAAGGCACCATAATGCTGGTAATGACCTATATTCCTAATCCTCGATGAACTCTTATAAAACTTTCGCTCGTCTTCGGTGGTTTTGGAAGACGTAGTTTGGATACTACATAGAGAAGATCACAACACCAACCACTCGCTATGAATTTGGGAGAGAACTCAGACAAGTGCGGATTGGTTGCGCAGTCCTGCGCTCAGACGACGCAAGCATTGCCAGCTTGCCAAAAAATATCAAACCGTTTTGAAATCAAACAACCAGTTTGCACAGTCAAGCAACCGCTCCCTACGCGGCCGAAGTGCTTGCGCAAATTATTATTGTAAGGAACCTACAGTTTTCTTTTGTGGAAAGAATTTAGGAACACCCGGTATATATATATATATATATATATATATATATATCGTATGACCTAATAGAGGTATATCCCTTTGTTAACTATCAATAATCTTGCTATAATGATGACGCAAAGTAAGGCCAATCAAACATTGACGCGAAGTAACGAGTAGCTCACCAACAATGAGCTCCTGAGGTTAGGCCAAGAACCTTGTAGGTTTGGCAGGGTAGGTCTAATCCTGCTAATATCCTATGATATATACGGGCTTAAAACACTTTAGAACACATTAAATCACTAGACAAACCGGACCTACTCCGCCTATCCTACAACGTTCTCTGCCTAACTTCGAGAGCTCATTGGGAAGGGCTGCTGTACTAGCGTGCTTGGGGTGACAGAATCCAAAACGCGTTTTACTATCGAAAAGTGGGCGTGCAGTCAAACGTAGATTTATTTTCCTTCATGTGAGACCAAACCGGAGAAAATCTACGGAGTTTTAAATAGTTTTCAGGCTAATTTTCAGGCTATTTGAACTGCCCGGGACGATAGACGCACCAGATTCATGGTACCTATAACGAAACGCCAGCCATCTAATGGTCCGTATAGAAAATTATTGGCCATCTAACACTCCATTTATACATATAGGCACAGAACAAAAACATCGCATCTCTCACTTCGTTCGCGAGTGATATGCAGACAGGGCGCGTTCGAATGGGTGACTGAGTCGATCTAATTCAAGTCCACTTGAACTGACTTGTCCGAAACTGCAGACAGAAATTTTGACTTCATCGCTTTGAATCGTGTTGCAGGTGTTAAATTCAACCTGTTTGAGCTTAGCCGACTGAAATTTCCATTTTACGGAGTAATATTGATATCTTAGAAGTCTCACAGGCAACTGATTATGGGTCATCGCCTGAAACTTAAATTGACAAGTGGAAGCCAGCGCTCCTGCTTGAGGATTCGGACAAGTCAAACTTCAAAGGCCTAATTTTACAGCCAAATCGAAAGCGCTATATATTCCAGTCACGTTGCTCTTAAGACGCCACTGCGCTGCAGGCCGCTCGCGACACACGTCAATGAGCTGCTCCAGCAGTTGGAGACACGACGAGGCCGCCACTTGCATTGATATGAGGTCTTGACGATACTGATGTTGCTGTCAGACCCTGACACCCTGCGGGTCGCATGAAGCGTCTACAGTGACACCCTGCGGGTCGCATGAAGCGTCTACAGTGACACCCTGCGGGTCGCATGAAGCGTCTACAGTGACACCCTGCGGGTCGCATGAAGCGTCTACAGTGACACCC
>LQNS02007217.1:7443129-7483658 GCA_001587735.2 Parhyale hawaiensis | reverse complement strand
GTGAAGAGCATGGTTCGACTGGGGGAGGGTAGAGACAGTGCTGAACTGTCGCTGAAGCTGAGACTGAAGCAGTGAAGAGCATGGCTCGACTGCAGGAGGGTAGAGCCAGAGCTGAATAGTCGCTGAAGCTGAGACTTAAGCTGTGAAGAGCATGGCTCGATTGCGGGAGGGTAGAGACAGTGCTGAACTGTCGCTGAAGCTGAGACTGAAGCTGTGAAGCGCATGGATCGACTGCGGGAGGGTAGAGACAGAGCTGAACTGTCGCTGAAGCTGAGACTGAAGCTGTGAGGAGCATGGCTCGACTGCGGGAGGGTAGAGACAGTGCTGAACTGTCGCTGAAGCTGAGACTGAAAATGTGAGGAGCAAGCTGTGGGTAGGGTAGAAACAGAGCTGAAGCTTGAATAAAATCTGCTCATCTGTTGGAGAGGCAACAGTAATAATCGCTGTTTAACAAAATAAGTACCGTATAATACTTCTCTGCGACAGAGCGTAATCACCAAACCTATTGTCTACTGCTAATATTATAATTTTTACAGCTACTGTTCTTGTTTCCATTATAAATTTTTCACAATAGGAGCGCTCTCTGTCTGCCGCACTGTGAACTGTGACCGATACATCCATGGCATTGCCACTGCACGGCAGGCCCTAAAATTTTGTTCAGACACTGCAGGGATTTTAGATGAGCTGTCCCCAACCAGCAGGAGAGAGTGCTCTAGCTGAGCGGTCCCCAACCAGCAGGAGAGAGTGCTCTAGCTGAGCGGTCCCAACCAGCAGGAGAGAGTGCTCTAGCTGAGCGGTCCCAATCAGCAAGATACAATGTTCTAGATGAGCGGTCCCCAACCAGCAGGAAAGGATGTTCTAAAGGAGCTGTCTCCAACTTGTAGGAAAGAATGCTCTAGATGAGCGGTCCCCAACCAGCAGGAAAGGATGTTCTAAAGGAGCTGTCTCCAACTTGTAGGAAAGAATGCTCTAGATGAGCGGTCCCTAACTAACAGTACTGTTCTAGATAAGCGATCTCCGTAGCGTCTTTCGAAAACCCACCGTATTTATAAGCTGTTTATTTTCTCTCGTATTTCATATATTTGGCAACTGCTGCTTGTCGCTCTCGTTCTAAGATATTTTTCCATGTTAAGGTGTCCCTGACAGGTATGACTAAGACGCAACAATCTAAGCTCACTAGGTCTCCCTTATTCAGAAATTCAGACACAGATACTGGCTTCGCCATTTTGCATACAGTTTCGGGGATTTCATTTTAATCGATTACCCTGAGAAACTGAACACTCAATCCTGCTTCCTAATATAGAATTTTTGGTTGGCTATGGCGTAATCGGGTATTTTGCTAACACATTCAGCGCGACTTCAAGTTGTTTCATCAGCGTCCTTTTCTAAAGTTCCTGGCATGAGAAGACTGTTGAGCTCCTTAGCTGGACTTTAACCCTGATGATCGATGACATCTTTTGTATCTTCCCGATCCAGACCACATCCAGAGGACATCCAGATGAAGTCGAAATGACATCCAGGCGGCATTCAGGTGACATTCAAATTACATCCAGGCGACATTCAAATGACATCAAAGTGACATTCAAGTGACATCCTGGTGACATCCAAGCCGCACTAAAACCATAAAATTATTACTGACTGCAGTACTCTGCAGCAAAGTGGAAGGGGATCGTTCTCATTTACAGCAAGTGAGGTGTTAGAAATGAAACTGACCTTTTCGTAAGAAGCTTCTACGTCGCGTGGGCAGGGCGCGTCTCTGAAGCTCTCCGATTGGAAAAAAAAGAGAACTAGAATTCGCTATTTCTGCTTATGTACATACACAGAGGGACATAGTGAAGCTATGCCACTTCTCTATTTTCGGTATTTCTGATGGAAATTGCCATGGAATTTAATGAAGACGTGTTTAACTAGAATCATATACAGCGGAGCGGAAAACCGAAACTATGGAAATTTAATTGTTTAAGTGATATCACGATGCTTCGCTTCTCCCCTTATCGCTGTCATCGTGTCTCTAATGTTGCCACATTGACATTTTGTTAGGTTAGGTTAGGTTAGGTATTTTCGGTATTTATGGTGGAAATTGCCATGGAATTCGAATGAAGGCGTCTTCAGAATGATAGTTAGGAGAGCGGAAACCAACCTGACAAGGGTAGGTTTGTTTTTTTTTAGGTTGACTTAGTTTCGGCTCCTCTAAATATCATTCTAAATACGCCTACATTCAAATTCCATGGCAATTTCCGGTCGAAATACCGAAAAAGAGAAGTGGCATAGCTTCACTTTCACCACTTAACGTGTACTGACTGCGGGTTTTCAGCGTACGTGCAGCGTACTGACATCGTGCTTACAGCGTACGTGTAGCATAGTGACATTGTACTAACTGCGTGCGTGCAGCGTACTTGCAGCGCCCGCGTAGCATGCTTACAGCGTACGTACAGCTTACTAACAGCGTACTAGCAGAGGAGTTGCAGCGTACTTGCTGTATATGTATAGCGTACACAGCGTACTTGCAGCATGCTCACAGCGTACTTACGGCGTATTTGTCGAGAGCCTGTTTCTTTCTTGTTAAATGCCCCACGACTTCACTAAATCATGGCGTGTAAAATACATGAAGGGAGAGTCGATGCTCGATTTTGTTTTATAGTATTCCAGAGCACAAATGTGAGCAGACAAATACTAAGTTTCCTAAAAGGCATCGAAACAGTGGCCATAGTGGCCTATTCAAGGCACACAGCGGCAGGGCTTCAGCGGTAAAAGCTACGCCCGTCTTTCCACACACAATTTTGGACAACTTAGAGACTCATGATTTTGCGGTACCACCCTAGCTCGGGGCCTGTCCAATACCCGTCCTTCCCTCAGAAGGACTATTGACTATACTCTGTCCAATTTATCAAGGCAGTTTGGTCGTGGTCAAATTCCTCTGCAGCGTAACCAATTCTATTGGTATTTCTCAGATTTTATTTGGCCTATATCTTAGCCCCGCCCACTACCTGCATATAGAGAAATCACAGAAATGCCCATAGAATTGGCAACGCTGTAGAGGAATTTCATCACGTCAAAACTGCCTTGATAAAATGGGCAGAGCATATTTCCTGCCCTCGAGAGATTAGCCCAACGTGATAGGTAACTTTGCTTATGAAAAAAAAACGCCTTTCTTGAAACAACTGTTGGGGTCTCCTTGATTTGATACACATAGGAAAGTTATGTAACTTTCAGTCCCATGTCACATAACTTCAAGCCAGCCAATCTGTCACTGTCACGGACGCATAGTTTGCTGGCCAAGAGGCCGACCTGACGGTCCTTACCAATTAAAGAAAACTCGAAGCCTTCTGCCAGGTGTCCATACTTCCTTGATATAAACCTGACCACTTCCAAAAAACAGACCACGCAAATCGAAAGGAAATAATCTTACTGATCGCATAGCAACCGAAACTTTCACTTGGGGTAAGACGTATAAAAATATTATTATACCGGTATAATAGTCTTTTCAATTTCTTTATTTAGGGGTGAAATACAACATGTTTACAGCGAACGTACACCATGCTTATAGCACAGCTTATATGTATACAGCTTCTCTACGCACAACTTACTGTCCACAAAAACCGAATGAAATTCTCAGTCATTGGGGTATTGAGAGCAAATAAGTTCTACAGCTATGCCGAAAAACTGTTTGTTCTTTAATTCTCCTGGGGAAAATAAAAATCCCACTCGTTGTAACGTCATTACGAGGTGACCCTTAAGGCTCATCGGAGGGCAGCTACCAACACCAGCCTTCTCGTATAACGACTCTTCCATATTTTGTTTGCCTGGGTTTGTTAATTACAAGTTTGCTCATCAGTGCTGCAAAATTAATTGAGGTTTAATAGATGAAAGTTACTGTAGAAGAATTCGTGCTATATTGACTAAGAGAATTCCCTATTTGCAAAAATACCTGAGGCTAATTATTCCTTCCTAAGCTGTACCACAAGAGTCGTTAGAACGTTGGCTAGCTGCACACAGGTCCCGCAGGCGCCGTGCAGGAGCAGCAAAAGACACCCAGAGGCGCCGTAGAGCCGCATGGCAGCCGTCCCCGGCGACCTCTGCAGCCAAGTCATTGCTTGACCAGCAGTGGACGTCCGCTAGCTTCTTCTGCTCCTCCAGCAGCTTGTAACTGTTGACCTGTTGTGAGTTCCCTTCACCAGATGGCGCAATGTAAGTGGTAGTAAGTAGTAATAAATCAGTTTGCTACGCCGCCGATGTTTTGTTGCCTCGTATCGAACGCGGGCGTTCAAAGTGGGAATTGAACGCGGGTGTTCGAAGTGGGATTCGAACGCGGGTGTTTAAAGTGGGAGGCAGTTCACCCACCATTCCTATCAACGTCTGCGCTCATCCACCGGCCCGAATGAGGTTCTGGGGGCCTAGAGCAGAAATGTGCCCTGTATGTTTTTTTTCTTTAGTTTGATTTTATTCGAAATATGAAGGGATCTTCATCACTTGCTTAGTGATACTTGCAGAGGAAAGTGATTTTACTGTTATCATTTGTACAACTTTTTGCGGCGTACACAAAGTTGTGCTCACAACAACGACACAAAACACTTTGTTGAATGAAGTAGAAACTCGGTCGGCCTAGCAATTCAATCCTATCTTGCCTAGGCTGTGCAGTTTTACTGGAATGCAACATCCAGTACCTGAGGGATTAGAGGCACTGTCTCGCTCGATGCCTGGAATTCAGACGACCTATTCTCAAGCAAGGGCGGAAGCTTTGATGCGCGGGCACGTGGCGTTAGCTTTTCTGCCCTTCATAGGCAACTGTGGCGGAAGCCACTGAGTTAACAAATGTGGGAGCGCATTTATCACAAGTCTTCCGTCTATGTTGCCATAGCTCATACATTCCGTGTTCGATTGCAGCGGTTCACTCTTGTGGACCCCGACTCTCCTGACCCTGTGTGTGCGTTTGAGGTAAAGGGAAAAAGTCCCGGGAGGAAAAACCAAGAAAAAAAAAAAACTTCATCTGGAAAAAAGCCCCATAAGTAGGGAAAAAGCCCCGCCTTTTTTTAATTTATATTTATTACCACTACTTAGTTATTATTTAATTAAATTGTGGCAGAATATTAAAAAAATCAACTGTACTAAGTAAACATAACCTAATTAGTTCTAGCCTAGCCTAACCTAGTCTAGCTTCTTCTAATCTAACCAAGCTTAACCTCACCTAATCAAACCTAAACTACTCTAACCTCTCCTAACCTATTAGGGGCTATTGTAGCCCCTAATTTAACTTAGCTAACAGTTTTTCCCGGACTTCACAGTGAACATTTGGAATATACTTCACCCCTCCCCCCTCGCAAGTGGTCGGTGGTGACTCAGTCGATGCATAAAGAAATTGTCTTGACACACATTGGGAGCAACATCCTCAACAGTTATGGACTCCTCTTCCAGGAGACCCAAACTCGTTACAGCCAAAAATCTACGCCACCACACAATCGTACATCAGCATGACAACCACGACACATTTCAGGGGATTAACAATGCATCTCAAATCAGTATTCCCCGCCAATCATTCACAATTGACCGATCACCAGAGAAACTCTAGTTAACAGTACCAATATCCTCTCGAAAAATAGCGACAATCATCGTCTACCAATCGAGGTAGCAATACTCATCAGACTAAACTAGCCACTCATAAGCCCGTATGTTAAATAGGCACTTCGAGCACTTCAGGCACTACGCACTAAAAAAAAATTAGTGCGACACTAATACTACGCACTACACTTCATTGGACGCTACTACGAACTACACTTTGTAGTGTATCAGTGAAGTATCAACCGTCATTCTTCATTTCGTAGTGCCATGCTCAACTGTGCAACATCTAACAAGAACGTGAACAGAGAATATTTTGAAGAGTCGTGAATACCATCAGGTTTTTTTCTTTGGATCTTTTTCGTGGATCTCTTCGGCATGCATCAGAGGATCCATCGAGAAAAACCGTCAGTTTCCACAGTGCATTCCTATTAATTGATATTCAGATTCTCAGAGGACCATGTCAAAACAATGGTAACTAGAGCACCCTGAGAGCGCATACCTCCGCCAAGTGAGGCAACGGTAGCAAAAAATTCACGTTGACTCTGAAACCATAGTTTTCTTTGTATAAACTCCAAAATCTAATCATTTGTGCCTTTTGATAGTAATAATAGCTTCACGTTAAAAGAACTTCTAAGCAAGTATTGAAAAACTCAATATGACAATTGTTTGCATTACTGTTTGTACTCAGTTACATACCAACCGATCTGCACCAAAATTCAAACATTTATGTCTTCTAACATTACTGACAACTCCTATAAATTTCATAAAGATCCATTCATTATTTTTTGAGTTATTGTGCTAATAAGCATAAAATTAAAAACAGTGACAAACAAACGAACGAACAAACGGATCACTACCAAAGTTTGGTCATTTACTCTTTGTGATATACCTAACAACTCTTGTTAATTTCATCAAAATCCATTGATAACTTTTTGAATTATGGCATTGAGAAAAATGAGCCAGAGAAACAAACAAACGGATGGGCATATCTTTATCAAAAGTTAATCATCTGTTCCTCCTAACATACCTAACAATCCCTGTAAATTTCATTCAGATCGGTTGATAACTTTTTGAGTTATCTTGGTGACAGACAGACAAACAAACAAAAACGACGAAAACATAACCTCCTTGGCGGAGGTAAATATTTTTCTTGGACCAGAAGACCCTGACAAGGAAATAAAAATTTGAATGTTTTCTGAGGTATGTTGGAGATCCAGGTTACCAAATCAACGTGGGAGAGCTGCCCCGAGCCCGAACACTGGCACAGACTCTGGCTTTAGAACGAACGCTGTCAAAGCTTCAAAGGTGACTGGTAGAGCCTTAAATTGCAAAAGTTATTAACGTTTATATTGTGAAAGCCAGACTTTGCAGGCTCGCTGCGAGATCATTTTTGCATATGTGAGTTCGTGAGGATCATAGGAACACGGTCATGTGTTTTTTATTTTTCAAAAATCGACTGAGCGCAAAACTTAAAATTCACTGTATTACGCTATATTCAACCTTGACCAATATGGAACGCACGATCGAACAGAGAAGCACAAGAAATAAGACTATGTTCACCGAAGTGGAAATAACCGAAAACAACTGCTAAATGTACCTATTGTAAACTATAACAGAGCTTTGAAACATGGTACTACAAAATGAAGTATGACGGTTGGTACTTCACTATAAAGTGTTAGTGTCGCACTACAAAGTGTAGTTCGTAGTAGCGCCCTATGAAGTGCAGTGCGTAGTAGTATAGTAGTAGTAGTGTCGCACTAATTTTTTAAGTGCGTAGTGCCTGAAGTGCCCCAAGTGCCTATTTAACATACGGGCCATTAACTCTCAATTTACTACCCTCTGTAGGATACTACAACTTCTTAGAGACCAACAGCCCCAACGCACAATGGAACAACAAGCAGCCAACCCCTATCATAGTGCTCATTGGTTGCCTGGTCTCCCGTCTCGACCAATCAAAACCTCGCTCACACTGTTCACCGAAGTTAGAAGAGGACCTTCCCGAACGAATGCAATCGGCGTATTATCATTAGCTCTCTACCTCAAACAGGGAAGGTACCGTATCTTACCCTTATCCTTAATCAGCACTATCTCTTTCTGAAGATGACTATAGAAGTAGTGGAAGCAATGAGGCCAACATCAGAGAGCTTCTGCATAGCGCCGGCAATGATGATTGTGTAAAATGTTATAGAGACCTAGAAAAAGTTCATATATGTATTGTTAACATGGAATTCTCTGCTGCCTGTACCAAAACTCGCATAGTTAAAAAGCTGCTACCTAATTTTAATATATATATATATATATCATTCCTGAGCACGGAAACTGCAGCTCAGTTTCGATCAGAAAAAGAAGGGCTGTAATGGAAGATCTAGTGGGAAAACAACTATTATGAGTGCAACACGAGGTAACTGAACTTTGAACTTTAATGCTCTCGGCACAGAAGACAGTTATACAATCATTGTGGAGAAGTCAAGGCGACAATTATTACTGCATACATGTGAACAATATTCCTTAGTTATTAATGGAAAGTTAGCGAAAAGCTAGAGTTAATAGATATTATTGGAGAGCAAAGGCAGTGAATGCCACCGCGTACCATCGTTCATCGCATGTGGAAATGCTACGTTATTAAATTCGTTATGGTTATTAAAAATAGCGTTCCAGGGATATCGATACAATTTAAACAGTTTTGGCAACAATTAAACATGAGGGCCTGGCGTAGTGCAAGCGTTCATTTAGGATTTATCTGCATTGTTTGATGAATTAGTAGATTACAGCAATAATAAAATTTTGTTCTTGAGCAGACCTCACTGGCATTAGTATCAGCTAAATATCCTGTCGAACTGAAACCAAACCAAGGAATTCCGTTATTGAGCACACGTCATTGAAATCAGTATTGGCTCAACGTTCTGTTAAACAAACTGAAGCTGAAACAATGAATACTCGATAACCCTTTATGGCCCTTAAGAGCGACTGGACTCAATATCGGATAAAACTGCACTGAGAGACCAAACGGAAGCAGAGAATACTCGAAGACCCATACGAGTAAAATCGCTCAGTTAGATCATATGTTACCCAATGATCTCAAACGAGTAGATTAGATAGGCGAAAGTAGACAGAGCGACAGGCCCATTCCCATAGAGCCGCATAGACTTACGCCCACTCCCTCAATGAGCTATTGCCATTAAGTCAGTATAATTTATATGACTGAGGGAAGAGAAGCAAAAAGGGAAAGAATCTCAGCCAAAGAGGTTACCATGCAAGCAGGATTTATAGCTGCAGATCTGCGGAGCTTAGAGACGTCAAGTAAGTTGGGGAGGTGGAGGAAAGATTTTTGGAGTTAAAAGAGAAAATGTAGCCAGGGCAGAACAGTCATTTTTTCTGAGTCAAGAATGCCTGCAAAATCAGCACTATTTCCAAATAATAAAGAAATGTGAGCAGAATGTCAGGAGCCTCAGCTCTGCCAACCCAAATAATGTTAGGATGATTTCAGCAGTCTAGGTAAAAGGCAATATTCTCTATTGAAAATTATGCCCGACAGGATAACGTTCATTTTATTTTACTGGAAAATGATGAATACAGTGTGAAAAGTGACCCAATTTTTTAGTGGTGAAGGACCTTTGAATTGGAGCAGTAATTTTTGTTCAGAGAAGTGACACTAGTGACGCAAACAGAGCTGCACAGGGGCGGCATGGATAACGTCACCTGGACCTCGTGCGACGAATCATCAAGGCACGAAAAGCCAATGTTGAAGATCAGTCAGTTTTACTAAACCAAAGCTTCAAGTAATAACAATTCGATGCAACTATGATGAGACCTTAAAAGGTTAACCCACGTGGAGGGGCCAATTCTACAGTGCACCATGGGCAATGAGGCTTTTGACGTCACAAAATTCAAGTATGTTAATACATAGCTATTTTATATTCTTTCTTTGTCATTTCATTTGGGCTACCAGAGTGTCTTACATTTTCCACAATCCCTATAGCTATACAAAAATATGTATCAAAGCATATACGAACTTTTTTAGCTTTCTAAAAGATAAAATTAAAAAAAAAATATTTGTTAAAAGGCTTGTAAACGAGCTGATGAATTCAACCGGCAAATGACAACATGTGTCAGAAGCACTTTCAGAGTAAATTTTATCGTCTTTATAATGCTATAAGTCAAGTAAGTTTTATCGAGAGTTATATGGTATTCTGAATTCATATGAGTGAATAAGTCAATGATTTCGATTTATTTTTGTTTCTACCAATGTTCTACTATCCTCTATAATTTCAAGCGGCTGGAACAAAAATTGGCTCAGATGCGAATGATTAAACGCCGAGATAGAGGAACTTTTTAACAAGATTTGCAAGAAAAACATGAAAGGACCAGTGGAACAAATTACTTTCTCTCCTGCGAAGTAATAATAAAGTAAAAAATCTATACATGATACGCAGAAGCCATGTATTTGCTCGGTAAAACTAGAAAAAAACTAGAACGCCTCGGTGGCGTAAGACCATCACCCTCTGTGGAAGCAAATTTCATCGCCGTTTTTTATGGGCAGCTAATTCTAATTTTCTGTCATGGGTCACATCGAGGACAGCCCACCAGACTCCCTGCAAACAACTCCTGAAGAAAGCTCAACTCCTTTTACCTGTTTTTGGGTAGGGAGCAAATTTCATTGCCATCATTTTTTATGTCCAGCTAATGCTATTTTTAGTTTTTTTTTTTGCATGGGTGACATTGAGGAAAGCACAAATGAAATTCTAAAAAAATGGAAAATAGCTGTTTATTAGCATACTACGATTTTATGGCGTCACAAGCCCATTTCCAATGGTTACCTAACTTCCAACCAAATTTCGTCGGGTGAATAGGAATTTTTATTTTTAATTTCGGGTAAGTCGGGTTAGAAACGTCGGACGAAAATTGCTTCAATCCAAAAAGTCGGGCAATTGCACGTTCTTTCAAACTGTCGGGTCAGGTTAGGGAGGCAGGGTCTGGTTTCTCTAAATCACAATTTCAAAAAAATTGCGACGTAATTAGTTTCCCATGGAAAAAAAAAACGAAATCAGTTCATCGGTTCAGTTTGGTAAGGCGCTCTGCAGCTTAGCGCCTCCCCGTGCGCTAACCTTGCTAAGTCTCATCATCCTTGAATTCAATGTAAGTACAAACACCGACAAAATAAATAATATTAAACTTATATTGGTCTAAGCTGCAGGATAGTCAATTTTTATATCAATAAGTAACAACGAATGCAAGGCAAACACAGGCACAAGATGAAAAATATTCAAATAAAATGAGGCCAAACAGCGGAACAGTCAATATTTCTCAGGCAAATCATGAAGCAATGCGCCGAATTCAAGGTAAACAGAGGAGCCAAATTCATAAAATAAAAAGGCCTCGAGGGAACTAATGTTGTCAGGGCGGCTGGGCAGCCATGCGGGACATTGATTTGACGCGTCCGTTTGGGGAAGAAGAAAGTTGGCTAAATTCAGCTCTGCAGCCGCCGCCTCAGGGACCGTGGCACAAGTTGGGCTCTGCGTGACGGGCGTCCCTAAAACCACCCGCAGAAGAAGTCCGCCATTGCAAACTTGGCCGATACTTTAGCGCTTCTATAAACCGAAACTTGGCCCTCATATGGCAGCTTTGATGACTGGCGCTAGTGAGTTATTTAGTTTTTATGGCGGGAGCCCATGCGCCAGGTTACAAGAGGACTTAAAGGGATTAAAATCAGCCCCTGGCGTTGGTGCCAAACTCTTGTGAATTGCAGGTCACATTTTTTATTTTATCTTTTGACAATGCAACTTCATTTAGTTCGTTGACAACTAATAACGGTTGATGCCACGTGACAAATTTCAGGATTGCAACTCTAACGCAATTCTTGTCGGTTCAAAAGCTAAAATCTCCAAAGCCCGTCTGGGACGGCCCAAGATCATGTTAGAAGAAGGGTTGTCTAATACAAATCACTATTGGAATTTTCGCCTATCCCAGTAGTTAATTTATGGTTTTAGCTTCTGGGCCGCATGATTTCTGCTAGGGTGTAAGAAACTGCCTCCGCCAAGAAGGTGATGTTTTTATCGTGTTAGTCTATTTGTGGCCTGTTTGTCTGTCACCAAGATTACTCAAAAAGTTGTGTACGGATCTTTACGAAATTTACAGAGATTGTTAGGCATGTTAACAGTAACAGATGATTAACTTTTTGTGAAAATCAGTTCATTTGTTTGTCTGCCTATGTTTTCTTCAGGCTAAATCTCAAAAAGTTATGGACGGATTTTCATGAAATTTACATGAGCTGTTAGGTATATTACAAAAAGTAAATGACCAAAATTTCGTGATGATTTGTAGGTTCGTTCGTTTGTTTGCCGTTGTGCTTACTTTTGTGTTTGTTAGCACTATAACTTAAAAAGTTATGGAAGGAGCTTTACGAAATTTTCAGGAGTTATTAGTAATATAAAAAAACATAATTTATTAAATTTTGGTGATGATCGGTTGGCCCGTTTGTGTGTTTGATTTATGTTTGTGTCATAATGTTTGTTAGCAGCATAACTCAAAAAGTTATGAACGGATCTTCAAGAAAGTTACAGAAATTGTTAATACCGTCAAAAGGCACAAATGATTAGATTTTGGTATTGACCAACGGAGAAAAAAATCATGGTTCCAGAACCAATTTAAATTTTTTGTTGCTTGGCGGAGGTATACGCTCTTAGAGTGTTTTCTTGTTTACTATTAGTCTACTTTTGTATCAGATCTCAATTTTTTGCCCATAGATAACGTAAGTACATTAGAGAGGTTAAGCTACAGGTAGCAAGAAAAAGGGCCGAGAGCAGCTAACAGGTTGTTTATTGAGGGATTTCTGAGGCAGGGCTCACTGGAACATTGCTGTCTGTGAGGGAGATGCGACTTGGCAAAAAAGGAAAGCAAGGTTTAGCGTTCTGTTGTACGTCAGAGAAGGTTATGACAGATATAATTTTCTTTTGTTTCTAGAAATGTGTGTCTTGATGATCACGGAACGTCAAGAACTATGACCCCATCGAAAGAAGGTTCTTATGCGATCACTCGTGCCCCCTCACCCTTCCCGTTCCTGGAAAAGGTAAGTGCCCCACGGCGGCTGTGCATCTCTATCATCTGCTCAGTCAACGAGTCAAGCGCCGCAAATTTCGCCTGCCTGGCTTGGCATTCGACTCAGCAATCAAAACAATTTAGTAAACATCAGTGTGTTTGTACACAGTGGTGGAAATGAATATTCGTCCTCGATGAAATTGTTTACTTGAAGAATGTAGCTAACAAAAAATATTTATATTGATACAATATTTGCATTTTTGCACACACACAACAACAACAACAAAAACAAATTTCTCTATAATGCAAATTTTATAGATTTTTGACTGAAAAAAGTATTCGTACAACACAAAAAACGATTTTAATACAACATTTAATATTTTGTGGCGTAGCCTTTGTTCAGTTCAATGGCAATTAAACTCTTTCTATAGTTTTTTTCACCAACTTGACATGTTTCCCTGTGGGATTTTGGCCCATTCTTCCTTGCAGATATCTTTGAAATCCGGAGTAGACTTCGGCCTCCTCGCATTAATAAATGTTTAATTTCAGAAATAGCCTCAAATTTTCTATCGGATTCAAATCCGGGGACTGGCTTGGCTATCTAGTTGTTGCACATGATTATCGATGAACCATTTCTTCGTGGTTTTCGCCCTTTGTTTTGGGTCGTTGTCCTTCTGGAAAACGAATTCTTGCAGCAGCCCGAGTTTCTGAACCGACGCATGCAAATTTTCCCTGAAAATGTTCTGATACATGTGAGCGTTCATTCTCCCTTCTATGATATGAATGTTATCTGTTCCACGTGATGAAAAGCATCCCCAAATCATAACGTTACCACGACCATATTTGACAGAGGGAATGGTGTTTTTTGGTGCGAATGTCGCTCCGTCCTTCCTTCACATATGGTTCTTTGAATTTCGTCCAAATAGACCAATTTTAGTCTCATCCGACCACAACAAGTTTTGTTAGAAGGACTCAGGATTGTCATTGCGCTCACGGACGAATTTCAGACGAGCATCCCTATTTCGTTTCGACCGCTAGGGAGTTTTGCGAGGAGTTTGAGAACGCAAACGGTTTTGGTGCAGCTCGTCGCTTGTTGTACGAAGGCTGATCCTTGTCCCTGCTGCTAGAAAATTCTCTTGAAGTTCTTTGCAAGCAGTCATAGGATTTTCGGACACTTTTCTGGCCACTTTTCTTGAAGCTCTAGGGGAAATCTTCCGAGGTTTGCCAGATCTAAGTTGGTTTTCGAAGGATTTCCAAACTTTTAAACCTTCTGATAAATGACCCGATAGTGATAAACAGTATTTTGAGTATCTGTGATATTTGCCTATAGCTTATGCCGGACTTTCGTTCTTTAATAATCAACTCTTTTACAGAATTTGTAAGTTCCTTGCTTTTTGCCATGGTTACAACCTTCTTCTACGATATGGCATAAAACAATGACCCCCAAAGCTGTTCATGGACTATAGTAGACTTCTGACGTAAAATCTGCAAGGTTCTGAAAAGTTCTTGAACAGTCAAATTAATTTTAAAATGAAAAAAATCGTTTTGTACGAATACATTTTTCAATCCAAGATCTGTGAAATGCCAGATAATTTATTATAATTTTTGGTTTTGATAACATATTTCAATTGATAACACTTAGAATGCTAATGCTAATGCTTCATTTGGGTTGTATTACCTGTCCGTGGGAGCTCAAGCGTGAAGTTTTAATAATAATAATAATAATAATGTATTTATTGTTGGTTCACTATATTTTTTAAATAAACAATATCATGGTGTACAAATATTTATTTCCCCCACAGAACATTTTTTGCAAATTTATTTATTGATATCATATCAACACTAGTTAATAACTAATTTGTGTAGTATAATTATTATATGATTGATAAAGCTATTTTAAAAATATAGTAAGAAATTTACCTCTCATTATCCGATGAAAATAGGAGGGGAAAGGCCAGGTTGGATGATGTGGTAGAACTGTCACACTCTATTAAACATCGATTATCAAAAATTTTGGGCCATGTTGCAGATCGTGGCGAAACTAACGGAAGCCTGTAAACTGAGCCCACATCTTGCGTCGGCAGCAATTTTATTATTCAAGCACAGAGAAGATCTGAAATATTTCGAGGACTCTCTTGGATTGTGAATTTTGTTCTCTTTCCCCATTAAAACCTTAGTTGCCCAGAGTTCACAAAACCCAAATTGAGTTTATGATCAGCGCTGCAACGTACAATATATTCTTCAGAGTACAGTCGAATGATGGAGGGGAAAAGGAAAATGGGATTTCAGCGCAGTAATTATGTTACTCCAGCTAATCTTTTTCTGATACAGCTAGTTGCTTCAAAGAAATTTATTCAATCGACACTACCAAAAAAGTCGGTTTTCTGCTTCGCTTTACATAAGTCTTTGTGGGATATTTCTGCACTCATCGGATCTTCCTTATATTCTGCTTTGAACCTGTCATTATATTTTTCCTTTTTGTTTTTAATATTATTAATTTTTTAACACAGAATATTTATGGATTCCAAATCTGCACTGTTGCAGGACCGTCTAAGGGTTCTACATGAAACGCTCAATTTTCAGTTGTACCGACGTTAGGTGACTTTGCTCCTACCACTTTCGGTGTAAATGCCTAGAAGTTAGAAATTGAAAATATCGTACGGCATCTGGCAAAATTTTTTACTTTTTCCAACGTTTTATTGGCGTCATGTCAGACTCTTGTAGACACGGAGCTCGCATACATGAGCAAAATTTTTGTGCAGTCAACTTTACTTGGTGTAAACACAGGCATTACGTCAATTTAAAAAAAATGCGTATTGGGGCCTGCGATCTGTTTAAATTAGCCCACACTTTTCTCTACACAGAACTCGGTTGCTGAGGCATGTTTATTTTATGCAAATGAATATATGATGAACCTGTCGAGATTTTGGCAGTTTCGAGCGACTCGTATAATGACATTTCCTCCCTCTTTTCTCTCCACAATATTTTGCAACTGACAAGTTTGCTCTCAACTCCTATTTACAATTCTTAGCAGCAGAGTCCTCCTATTCTCAAGTGACATGTGTCAGTTGGAACAATACGTAGCTAGGATATCCTGTGCTGGACAAGTCCAGGTTGTTCTACTTTACCCCTGCAATTTACAGGCCTATGTAGTGTTAAATGCAAAATGTTTGGACGCTTTCTGCGAGGTGCAAATTGGAAAAGAATTCGTCTGGAGGTGAGCATATTTTTTGAGTGAAATAAAAGATGCACTTTTGGAAAGCTATAATTATTTGTAACAGAGGAAACGTTTATATTATAGAGTCCGTTATAAAATTTGTTTTGGTCTCTTCTATATAACGAGAAACAATAATTACAATGAAGTTTATATAACAAAAAGGACCATTGAAGATAATGCTGGAGCTTCTAGAGTCAGAAAAAAGACGGAAAACTTCATTGAAATCACTGATCGTTTCTCACTTTCCCTATTTACGCATTCTGAAAGAAATAAATGATAATGACACACTAAAATAAATCTGTTATATATGTTTCAGTACTTTGAGCTACAGCGACGATTTAACAATTATCTATGTACATTAAATACCAATATTCGCAGATAAGGCGCTACTGACAACATTTGAAGTCTGCAGCTATCATTTATCATTTTTCTAAAGGCATGCTTTTGATAAAAAAACGATAGTTGCGGAAAAATTCTTTCCAGGATACATTGCAGTGTTTAAAATTTAAAATCCGTGTGAATAGCTATCATGCATAACAGACAATTGCTGGAAGAATGTTTGCTTATAACGTATGCATATAAGATTTGAAGGACGGGGTACAAAGAAACACGCTCACCTCATATTTGACTCCTTCGGTTTCATAAAATTTGCATGTTTCTACTCATCAGTTGAAATGCACCAGTATGTAAGTTACTACTGGAAGAGGTGGGAGCGACCCTATGGCCGTTACTTCTTATTGCTGGCTCTCCTTGCCCTGTAATTTTTCTCTTGCAGTATTTACGGCTAGTGGTCCTGACCCATTTTTTATGCGCTTTACGGCCAGTGGTCCTGACCCATTTGTTGTAGGCTTTACGGCCAGTGGTTGTGACCTATTTTTTTAGGCTTTACGGCCAGTGGTCCTCACCCATTTGTTTTAGGCTTTACGGACAGCTGTCCTGACTCATTTGTTTTAGGCTTTACGGACAGTGGTCCTGACCCATTTGTTTTAGGCTTTACGGCCAGTGGTCCTGACCCAATTGTTTTAGGCTCTACGGCCAGTGGAATGACGGCCCTTTCAACTAATACAACTAGGGCACTTTAAGAGCGCATACCTCCGCCAAACAAGGCAATATTCACGAAAACAAGAAATTTGTCCTAAAATCTTAAGACTTAAAATTTACTAAAGATCGTCACCAGAATTTGGTCATTTTATGATGCCTTCACACAGCAATAACAGCTTTAATAATTTTCTTGTAGATCCGTCGTTAACTGTTTGAGTTATGGTCTAACAAGTGTTTCGACAAACATTAGTCATACGCGCTCACACACATAAACGAACAAACCAATCATCATCAAAATTTGGTCAATTCTGTCTTTTAATATTTCAAACACTTCCTACAAATGTCATAACTGTTTAAGTTTCATTACTGACAGACGTTAGTCTCACACACAATAGGACAAACCGATCATTTAAAAAATTTTGACATTATTTTGTGTTTTTCAACATTTCAAATAATTCCTACAAACTTCATAACCATCTGTCGGTAACTTTTTGAGGTATGTTACTGACACAAATGAAAAACATAGAGACAAACAAACGGACAAATAGATCAAAACAAAAATTTGCTCATTTGCTTTTAGTGTTACCTACAACTAATCTGGAAAATTTGATAATGCTCTTTCCATAACTCTTTGAGTTATGCTACCAAGGCAAAAGAGACAGACAAATAACAAACAAACGATTGAACGGATCTTCACCAAAATTAAGTTAATCCTCTGGTCCTCCAAACAAACATAACACTCCCTGTAAATTTCACTGAGATCCGTCCATAACTTTTTGAGTTATCTTGGTAACAGACATATGAATTGACAGACAAAGAGACAGACAGACAAGCTGACAAATAAATAGATAAACTAGACAAAAACTTAACCTCTTTGGCGGAGGTAATTATAATCTAGCTTGATTTTCAGCTGGGTCGCAAGTATCCGTCGCAGTTGCTCTGTAATTGTAAATTATTCTTCACTAAATGGCTGAATGGAATGTAATTTTTGGATAAAAATTTCGGTCTGCAGACGGCTGAAGATTCTCAAATTAACCGTTAATCTTCCAAAAAAGGCTCTTCAGAACTGCGATTGTAAAACATAAAGAGATCGTAATAGGTCCGAGCCCTGGACTGTTCACTGATATCCGATTATTATTATTATGACGGTAGTGTACGAATGCTACGCTCATTGATTGCCTCGAGGTCCAAGGTTCCCATCCTTGCCAGTGACTTTGAGTCTTGTTATACTAGGGATTGCAGCGTTAGCGTTTCTGTCACTCAAAGACCATTGCCAAGGCACTGGCATGACCGGCTGTCAATGGTGGACTGTCGGGAAGACGACGTCATTGTTCCGAAGATTTATGGTCGACCGTAACCATGCAGTACTTTGGGCCGGGCTGACATTTATGTGTTATCACGTGCCAGTCACTACATGCAAATTTTCTTGTAGTGAAGGGGGGGGGGGGTTTGTTGACTTCACGTTTACCAGCGTATATACTTAGAGCGCCTAACAGATAAATTAGTAAAGATCTCAACTTACTTTATGATCACATCTACAAAATGCTATATGTTTCTGGTTTAGGTCCAGGCATACTCTATGACCTCCCAAAAAATACATCAACCAAGTTTCTCTACATTCTTTCAGTTCCGACCTTTATTTGCTGCATACAACACTGCTAGCTACCTACCCTTCCTAGATGTTATAGTCTCGAAAGAAACACAACAGTTTCAAACTACGATCTTTAGGAAAAGTACTATTACGGGCTTAGGTATTATTTTTTTTTTGCCCACGAGTTATTAAGGTCAATAGTATTAAAACCCTATCATTCCGTGCCTATAAGATTTGTTCAAGTTACAAAATTTTGCGTAATGAATTCCCTTTCTTAAGATCAAATTTCTCAGCTAACGGTTTTCGTGATGATCTCGTACAATCAATCCTTAGCGAATTCCTGGCCTCACAATTCCAAAACATTTTAAAACAAGACGCGGAAAAGAACAATTTTTCTTTAGAATCCCGTACTTTGGCGCTCAGTCGTAGAAGCTTCAACAAGAATGACGTTCAGTATTATCTGTTCATTTTAGCAATGTTGACTTTAGAATCATTTCAAGAAATTGCTACTCTTTTAGAACATTCTTTCCTGATACAGATCAGCTTTCCTGCCGACATGCGAAAATCTCTCGTGAATAAATTCAGTTGTGCAATATGTGCATCGAGCTATATTGGCAGCAGTTGTCGTACGCTTCGCACGAGAGTATATGAGCACATGGGCAGAGGTAGTCGTACTGGCAGCGTGCTAGCATCGCCATCATTTTCCTTGCTACGCTTGCATAGCATTTGGCATCCAAAGTTCATTACATTATCATATGGTGACGTCATGGTCTATCTGTTTCTTTCTCGTCCTATACAAACTCACCTAACACGCTCAATTCTTCTCGGTCAACTAGCGCGTGGACGCACGCTCGCGCCCACGCGCGTAACGTGCATCCCATTCTTTACTTCCCCAGCTTGCCGAGACTATAGTCTGGCCAGCATCTGTTGGGTCTCTTCAGACTGCTCCGTAAGCCTCGTCTTCCTTAGATTAATCCAAGCTATCGATGACCTGCCAGCACTGGAGCCTCCGCATTAATAGCAACAGCACCAATTTCTGGGCAAATAAATGGCCGCCGATCGTCCTACTTACCTCCCGTCTGCTTGCTCCAATTTTTCTCATCCTTTTACCTGTCGAAACTTTGTGCGGTAAGCAATAGCTGCTGTTAGAAGCGACAGTATTTGTGATATATTTTAACATGCAATGGTGAGACAGAGTGCTGGACAGTTGTATCGTTAGAGGTAATACTAGAATGAGAGGACTTCTTGAGATAATTACTAATCCGTTTTTCTTGATAAAAATCTGTATTAGAAAACTGAAGCATGTACACCAAAGACGATGAAATAAATATTGGTGTTGATTTAAACAATTACACTATGCATTATCATTCTGCATAAGAAAGAACGAGCTAGAGTCATCGTGACGTCCCACAGCTCCCAGCATAGCACTTACTAGACAAAAAAAAAAAAAAAAAAAAAGAAGAAGAAGAAGAAAAAAACGAATAGTCTTCGCGGAATTCGACAACTTACAGAATAGAATAAAATCTCAGGCAACAAATCTCTGACAGGTATTGAACCTCCGTTTCTTAAGCAGACGTTGCGCTCAGTGCATGTACACACACCATGCAGTTACCTATACATCCTCGCTCCCGTTGCATTACAACGAGCTGTATTGAACTCGTAGCTCTAAAGGTAATCAATTGTCAGCCCCTGGGAATATTCCAAGCGTATTCACTCCATTGCAGTTAAGCAACAAAGTTAAAGTAAGAGCTCCAACGAGATCCGCTCTGGAACGTTGTCCTATAAAAACGACGTTCGTTACGTTAACCCTTCAGCGGGTGGCTGAGAAACGCATTCGTAGGAATAGTATTTTATAGTAACATGTCTGGTACCCGTCCACCATGCTAGTAGCCGTCCACTTTGCGCTAAAAAACTTCTTGTGTGAAAACTAGCAGTGCTAGAAGGCAGTATATACGCTGAAACTGTAGGTTAAGTAGTGCAGCACCATTCCTGAAAATAACTGACGAAAAAATAAAACAATAAAAAATGGTGGTGGTTTTCATATTTTTGTATTTTTTTGTGAAAAAATGTTAAAACCACCACCGTTTTTTATTGTTTTATTTTTTCTCCCGTCGTTTTCAGGGATGATGCGGCACTAGTTAGCCTAGAGTTGAAGCCTGTGTACTTCTTTCAGGCACTGGCAGTTTTCACACAAGAAGTTTTTTAGTGCCAAGTGGACGGCTACTAGCACGGTGGACGGGTACTAGACATGTTACCCTACGGAAGTCACCTTATATGGGTTACTATTCTGCACTGGAAAGCAATAATAAATCGGTAATGCTCAACTCATTCCGCCACCTGCCTGTACCTTACTGTGAAGTTCTTCTTACAAGGTCCAGGTGGTGTTGAGCCTGGGCCACACTAAGCATTCGCGCAGACAACCTGATGTAAGGATGCGGGACTCGGAGGGCATTTATGCTACCGTATCTATGATACCGTGGTCAACCTTAATAAATGCTTTAGCAAAATCTAAATAGATTACGTCCACATTTTTGCCTTGCCACAGTGAATGTAGAATAGAATAATAATGCTCTAGCAGTTGAGACACGATAGTTGCTCTATGGCGGAAGCCATGTTGATTTGATGTAACTGGATTACTGTTCTCTAAATGATGCACTAAATGCTTCCATAAACACTCGTCCAAGTGTCTTCACTATGTGGCTTTTATACAGACNCGATAGTTGCTCTATGGCGGAAGCCATGTTGATTTGATGTAACTGGATTACTGTTCTCTAAATGATGCACTAAATGCTTCCATAAACACTCGTCCAAGTGTCTTCACTATGTGGCTTTTATACAGACTGATCTACAGTTGGTGGATTACATACTACATACATTCAAATTTGGGGCAGGTTTGTGATTGCATATTGTGAGTACTTGGAATCACCCCTCCGCCCGCTGATTTCCACTACATAAGGTAGAGTGGGTAAGAAATGCTCGGCGTACAGAAATTATCTGAGGGATTTTATGCAGGCACATCATCTGGTCCTACTATGCTCTAGTGGCTAAGTTCATCAAAGGCTAGTTCGATGTTGAGTTTTGTGAATTACGAATCCATTAAATAGTTTTTAATTGATTCTTTTGATTTGTGGGATTTTGGATTTTTTTTCAATAAAGTCTTTTTGATATTGGCAACTTTGGAGTATTTCGCTCATTTCTTGGTCATCATCAAAAAGTAGAACCTCCACCGCATACAAGTGGCTATATTTTCCATTGTACCGAAGAGTAATGAGAAGCACAACCACACAATACTTACTGATGCTTTTGATTTTCCAAATGACTTGCTTTTCGTTTACGTGTTTCTCATCGTCTTGCGGACGAGGAAGTTGAAGTCCTGTTTCATCTAGCCCCTTTTTGTACGCCAACCGCCGCTGCAGTAACTTCGTTGCTTACTGGCATATCATCAAGTCTGCTCGTTTCTTAAGCAGACCTTTGCGAAAATTGTTGTGTCGACTGTTGCTAATTTTTTTTTTTCGCCGGACTAAGCTACACCATGCACCTATTCAACAGAGCGTTTTCGAATATCTCACTGATACTTTCATTTTCGACTGAATTACATTTTTAGAAGTGCGTCCCAATTTACTGCCGGCAGAGCACTATTCAAGCCGTCTTAGTTCATACCTTTCTCGGACACCTGTAAGAAGTCACGAACGCTGGTGGTGGAGTGACTTTGCGAATAAATAATCGCTGAATTGTTATTTCATTGAATCTATGATCAGAGAGTTTTGTGTCACAGACGTCGATATTTTATGTTAATTATGCGTTAGCTACGGAGAAAATCTACATTTTTCTTTCCTCGCTGGAGATGAAATCATCTAGACATGCAAAAAGTCATCCATTACTTGGAATTGTGAAAGAGAGAGCTTTTTTTCATTTCAAGTGGCCAATAATGTTCCAGATAGTTTGAAGATACCTGTTTCATGTGGCAAGTTCGGCGTAAGCTATTTTAAGCAAGAAAATTTGAAATTACTGTTAATAACTAATTTGTAATAACTGTGAACTTCTTTGAAATGTGTTTTTAGTACTTGCAACATTTTAGTGATTTGCTCGCTAGTACATTTTGGCAGTCGATACCGCACCTCATAAATCAATTTAACTTACGGTCTGGGAGACTCAAAATCTCATGGATATTCTCAATGTCAGACCAAGAAGCTTAGCATGTAACTTTCAGCCTAATCTCGTCTAAACAAAAACGTTACTAGCTCCAGTTTTCTTCACTTCGCGTGTTGCTTTTGCTTCTTATCGTCCGACGAATTTGGCACGCCCGCGGCACCTAGGCTAAGCCACGGGATTAATCGAAACTTGGGTGAAAGTTTCGAGGAAGAGACCAGCTCCATTTTATATCTCGATGACTGGCACTGTTCCGTGAGCTGGATTGGAGCGCAAGCTTTCGACGTCTGCGGCCAACTTGTCCTTTCACTCTTTGAAACTTGCGTCGAAATTCAATCTGGGCAGATATGGTGGCGGCAGAAATGGATGTCTCAGGGCTGAGGTGTCTGGTGAACATGTGTTTCTTGGATAATAAGAATCTGAAGTTTCAACAGCGCCCAGGGCTTATCCGTACTCTAGTTGGCAGTGATATTACACTTTAATTGAAACGAGCTAGAAATTTCTAGGCATAAAAGCGATATACTGTAATGAACATTGCATGATCTTCCGCTATATTAAGAGTTAATATTAGGTTCCCAAAGCCTCGAGACGAGGGCTACATCATTGGTATGCTAAAAATTGCTTAAAATGCAGCTAATATTATACAAGATGTTTCTTTCCTTCTTTGCTCAATCGCAAGATGCTTAAGGCTAAAAAAAAATCCATAAAAAATGTTCACAACTGACTTGAACACTTGCAGATTGACAAGACTGAACACGGATTCCGGCAATAAATTCCAAACGAACTGAGGACTTTGGTACCAAACTGTTCCCAAAGTAAAGGGATGTGTTATGGACGTAAGTAGCGTGTTTCGTCCAAAGATCGTGGTAGCAGGTACCGAGGAGTGTAACCTCGGTAACCTTATAGGAGACGCAGAGGCAAGCTACTCTCCGTTTATGAGAAAAGTCTATCAAATTATTCCGGTCTCACAACAAAGTGTCAGGGCCAACAGACTGGTCAAATAGACAAATATGACTAGCGGCAGCCTAAGCTCCAGACAGGGTACAATACTTTATTACAGAAAGCAAAAAAGCATAGAGCCATCTCTGGACTACTCCATCATTACCAAACACAGGGTGAATCATTTGCAAAATCTCAACCTTCCTGGAAGCGCAGGTGATCAGACGCCTAATATGCGCCTCAAACGTCGGCTGCTTATCAAAAAGGACTCGAAGTATCTCATGCGAGCTTGACTTCTGCAAAATAGTGCCACCTATTTCGAGTGCGTGATGTTGAGGTAACCGAGTACAAGACCGACTGACAATTAAAGATATTGTTTTATATGCATTTGAAGTGATGTTCTATGATGAGCACCAAAGGTTTATTCAAGGCAAGGCTCTGTTTAAATACCGGGCTACATCATCACTCAAGCTTGGGACCGGAATCACCGCTACCAATGCGGAATCGTCGACATAATTGACCACGGTGTTCTCTATGGAGGCAAACATATCGCTAGTATACATTACAAACGACAAGGGACCCAACACACTACCCTAAGGAACACCCGAAACCACCCTCACAATGTACTCTTGCAGCCATTGACTAACGAGAGCTGGGTGCGCTCAGAATCAGAATGATTGACAACACTCTACTACCTACACCGAAATATGTATACAAAAGGCCTGTATGGCTAATTACTCGATAAAAACCCACACTGATGTCGAGTTGAACAACCTGACCTCAAAATCGCGAGCCAGCGTTAATGGAACAAAGTGTGATATAAATAAGAGAGCGTCACAGCAGCACAGGTTCATTCTGTAGGCAAATTGCCTTGCTGGCAGCAGCCCAGTCGTTTCAGCAATGGAATTAAATTTGTTGGACCCAAATTTTTCAACATTTTTGATAAAATTGGTGTCAAAGATTTAAGTCGGTAATTAACCTACATCGGACTATACGGCACATAATTCTCTGAGAAAACTATGTAGAAGAAGAAAAAAATTATAAAGCTAGCTAAATCCTCTTTATTCACCGAGGCTCCATTACCCATCACCAGCATATCATAGCGATTCCTGAATGAAATTCTGTTATTAACCGTGTCAGAGCGTTCAGATTCTACAGCATATACCTTGAGTCATGAACATGCAAATTATAACTGATTCTGAAAATTTTGCTCACAAATACATTTGAGTTTTATTGCTCATTATTTCAATGTTTTATTGGGATTTAATGTAGATACTGTCAACTGCATACGACGGTTCCATAAGACATGAGTTCAATATTTGACTGGCGTATAACAAACAAAAACAAAAAAAAAAAAAGCTTCCGTTATTATAGTATATACATTATGTTTAACCATTATTATTATGACGTATTACCTCAGCGAAGGTGGTTATGTTTTTGTCGAGTTTGTCTGTCTGTTATGAAGATAACTCAAGAAGTTATTTACGGATTACTACGAAATTTTAAGGAATTGTTAGGTATGTTAGAACGAACAGATGATTAACTTTTGGTGAAGATCCTTCCAACAGTTTGTTTGTCTGCCTTTTTTTCGGTTGCATAATTCTTAGGGTTATAGACGGATCTTTATGAAATTTACTGGCATTGTTGAGGTTGTCGCTAGGAGTAAATAACCAAATACTTGTGCAGATATGTTTGTCAGCTTGTTTGTCTCTGTGTTTATTATTCTGTTTGTCACTACCATAACTCAAAAAGTTATAGACAGATCTTCATGGAATTTGTAAGAATTGTTATTTCTATCAAGCAAAAAGGCACAAAAGACCAAATCTTGGTTTGCGTCTTTGACTGATAATTGTCAGAATGTTTGTCACAACTAGAAACCGGATTTAAGGGCATAATTTTTGAGAGGGCATTAAAGGCATAAAAGGCAAAAAACAATATGTCTTTATGGATAATAGCATAAAAATATGCCTTTATGTATAAGGGCATAAAAAATATGCCTTTCAGCAATTACTGCATATAGGCATATACGTAGATGAAACAATGACTGCACACTTCTGTTCCTTGTTCGTTTCGCTCCAGCTCTTCATACGTCTTCTTGCTAGTAACAACTTTCCTTCTCTTCTGTAAAATTACTACCTAACTATGCCTAAGAAAGTGAAAACTGCCAGAGAAGTGGTTGATCCTTGCGTTACCGAATCTGCAGGAGTTTTAGTTAATGTTAGTGACAAACTAAAGATTACTTCCAGAAACAAGTTTGTGACTGTGAATTCAAGACATAGAAGGTAAGGAATATGTACATATACAGAATTATAGAAGAGTGCCCAGTCGTAATGTTTTGTTTTGCATAAATAGTGCAACGGTTGTTGAAAAAATCATAGGTTGAATAGATGCATCGAGTCTTCTTATGCAAATGTCATTAAGGCAATCTGTGAAACCATTAAAAGAAGAGAATCTGGGTATCTATCCCACAGATATCAAGGTGCATGCAATTGCCAACCTTTGGTATTTGTTGGTGTCCTCAGTAGACGTAGCCAGGGAAATTTTTCCTTTTAACCTCGGCAGTTGTTCAGCATACAAACGACACTACGTTTGTCCAACTCATCAATTCTTCGATGCAACCCAGCGAACAATTTGACGTTGATTCTGCGTAGATATCAGGTAGTTTGAGACCTGACACAACGTACTGACAACGTTGTGACAACATCTATAGCTACTTGACAATGTCAATTCAGAGCAGATAACGTTGTTAGCACTTCGTATCACAACGTACTAAGGGACCGCCCAGAGCAAGGTGCTAAGGACGTGCCCAACACGTTGTTAGCACGTTGTGATACGACGTGCTAACAACGTTGTCTGGAGTCCAAAAATCAATGTGCATAGCACGTTGAGCCACGGATCACCACGTTGATCCTACGTCGTTTGTTGGCGGGGAATTAGCATGGCCGCGTGAAATCTCGTGCGACTGCCCTGCTCTTCGCAACGGATGCAACTCCGTACATGAAGGCTGCACGGTCTTTGAGGGTTCTGTATCCCTATATGATACTTGTAACCTGTTTGGCCTATGGACTCTACAGGTCTTCCGAGGAGGTCAGGCGTCTTTTTCCGACAGTGAATCGTCGTATTGCGAATGGGAAGACATTTTCGAATGGGAAGTGATGCGACTGAGAAGAAATGGCAAGTGATGAAGTCAAAACTACCTGGCCTACATCAAAGCTCACTTTGCTCGTGTCATCAACAGTATTATAATTCTAGAAACCCGTGAATTGATAATGAATGGGAGCATTGAATGAAATTGACTGCTCTTCGTCATTCAAGTTCTACCTATGGAACTACTGGTGCTACTGTCAAATCGAAGTGTCAACGAAGGACTCGGCGAATTATGAATTTATCTGCCGCACAAATTGAACCAGAGCTACTATAGTTGTTTCATCAAACTAGGACGATATGCGCTATTCAATGATACCTNCCAAAGATAAAACTTCAAGCACTAACAGAAAATTAAATAACTTGACGCTAGAAAATGCTGTAAATTATTAGTCATCTTTACTCACACTTCAAACGAAATGGCACGAGCGAAGATTTCAAGTATATCGTATCGCCTTTTCATGCACTGAATTGACGCTGGCAAAGAAACTTCGCGTGGAAATACGTACTAACATCATAGGTGCGATCCGATTCTCGGTTTGAAGAATCAGATTCATCAAAAGTATCTACCGTAGTCAGGATACAGAATTCAATCCCGTAAGCAGTTTCGACGATGCGTTCTGAACCTACAAAATCGACAATCAGATCGCACATGCAATAATAGGGTCCTAACTACTGACGGCGTTATAGATAGAAGAGCATTAAAGTCCTACACAGTATAATGTTTGATAACTTCATAGCTCCTTCTTAGTTTGCATTTTTGGTAGAACTTACATAGGACCACGCCCCTCCAAAGAAGTTCGGAATTGTTCGATAAAATTAACAATGAAATTCAAAACGACGAAAGAAACGTTCACAAGTAGCGCTATGAAATCCAACAAAACATTTTCAATTGTATGACTTCATAGATACTTAAAATTATGAATAAATATCCTAATGTGATATCTTGGGACATAGGGACCTAAATAGCTAGGATAAAGGCAAATAGCAATTGATGAGTTTATAACACACCCATATTTTTAGGGTCTCAAGGCCTACTTTTTAGGGCATAACGGCATATTTTTTGGGCATAACTGTCATATTATAAGGGCATCAAACCCATATTCTTAAGGCATAAAAGGCATGTTTTCAGGCATATTTTAAAGAGCATAAAATCCTGTCTCTAGTCATAACATAACTCAAAAAGTTGAGGACGGATTTTCGAGAAAATTGCAGAAGCTGTTATTACTGCTAAGAGGTGCTAAGTTTTGGTGAAAAAAAAAAAGTAAATCCAGTTTTAGGATTAATTTGAGTTTTTCGTTCACCTTGCCTCACTTGGAGGCGGTATGCTCTTTCACAGTGTTCTAGTTTTTTCTTATTATTATCGTACGGGTCTGAGTAACATCGCTTTCATATTTCTCAACATTTAAAACAAAACAGGTTTCTTTCATCCCATACCTACATATATTATATTGTCCTCAGCTCCATCACCTACATATTCATCGACGATTAAATCAAAATCGGCTGATATAGTCTCGTACCTGCATTATTCTGCTCTATGTTGCATGCATTACCTGCACATTTATCAAAGTTTAATCCAGAATAATCATTGTTAATCCCGACATACTGTACATTATTTGGCACAGAGTCCGGTCGCCTGGATATTTATCGACGTTTAAAATAGAATGGGCTCTGTTAATCTCGTCCCCATTTGAGATTCCACATGGCTCACCGCAATCAGCGCCTCCCTCTCGTTACAGGCGAACAATTTATTCCACCAGGATCTCGGCGCTATAAAATCCCGGCACAAATATGCGCGAATTTACGGGGCCCTCCTTGTTGTGAGAGTTTTGAGGTAGCGCCTCCCTGTCTAATATTCTGCCGCACATGCAGAAGACGCTGATTTGTTTCAGGTGTTTTCGAGCCTATCCCGAGTTTGGGGCAACTTTTCTATACCGAGCAGGGAAAAAATGAGCTTTAGCGCTTTATTTTAGACTTTACTTTTCTATTGAATATTGTAGAGATATAACTATGTATCTCTGCTAACATAGCGCTTAGTATTAGCAGCTGAGGTGGTTAAATTACGATTCTAATAATGATGATAATAAAATATATAACAATATTTTCTTATTCACCATCTTCCTTGTCTTCTGTGGGGCATGAAAGGCGTTTTTTTAGTTTACTTGTTTTTATAAAAAGAACATTGGAATGATTTAGCTAGCGAAAGACTGACTTTGTCAGTTATATTAGCTTTCAAAAAACAATTATTATTATTATTATTATTATTAGATCACACCAGACTGGCGACGTAGGAACGAAGAAACTCCATGAGGTTAACAAACCCCCACGCAACCAGCCCAACGGGTGGAGAAAACAAATGAAAAAAAAAGAAGATCCGAGATCACAGAATAGCTCTGTGTACAGATCGTTTAAAGCTGCCAATACCAGCACCAGCAAAGACAGAGCCATGAAGACCATTCCAAACATCCACACACGATGGAAAAAACGAACCGGAATACTGGCATATTTAATTTTTCCTATCAAGCTTCAGACTGGGTTTCAAAGGTCAAAGCGTGACGCCACTGGTGAGGCAATATAATTTCTATTTGAGATTAAACACTTCGTTCCATTGATATTTTGCTTATGTGTGAGATGAGGAGGTATTTAATTCTCGCGATTTCTATGCACTGTTTCTGCAAGGTTCTTTGTATCCCGAGCAGGACAGTGGCTACAAGACTGCACAGTGGGTTAGAAACGCAGCAATTTCCTTGGCAACCGAGTGTATATATGTACGATACAACTATTTGTAAATAAATTAAGTACAAGATTTTATAAAGAGCAACAGTATACTTACTGGCGTCATTCGAGATTGCAACTGTTCAGTTTCATCATCCCTAACAGCAGTAATTCCATAAATTTTTAATTGTTATAATTTCCATCACAAATTTCACCATATAATATAACAGAAATAAAAATATGCCCAAATATTAGCAGGACGAAGTGTGCCTGTTTATACTGTATGTAATTCCATGACATTTTACGGTAATTTATGGAAATCAAAAGTAGCAACACTAAAAGACCGAATTATCATGTTTGATAGACAGAAAAACAATAATAAAATTTGCACAACAGGATATAAAGAACTGGATGGACAGCAGGATAAAAACTTAAACAAAAAATTGTAGTTGTGGGAGACACACATACTAAAATTTTATCCATTGGAGATTTGTTTAACACGCAGGATAATAAAAATAGCACAGAATAATTGTCACAAAAGCCTGTAGCACCTGTGCAGCAAACATGGTGGCCACCAGTCCACCAAGCACATATCCACCTCCTCCCCCCCCCCAGCTGAGGCAAGTGGCACTCATGGAGAACTCTCGAGATTTGTTTTGCTTTTTGTAGGCAGTGAGAGGCTCTTGATACTTGAGATAGATTGGCTCAAGAGGAGCCACAGAAGGTCTATTGAACCAACTCCAAATCTTTCAATTGAAGTAGCAGTTTTTGCTCTTCCCTGGAATGGCGCTTTGCTATCTAACTTTTGTGCGCATGTTTTGAAAAAAAAAAGAATTTATATCGAGCTTACCAAACATTCTCGCAGCTTTGTTAGCACTTTACAGACGCAGAAATAGGTAAACGCTGTAGTTTTTGATCTGTACGTATCTGTATCCTTTTTTTGTTTTGCTGCATGTTATTCAGAATTTGTTACCACCGGTACCTACTGCACGTTAGGGTACCACAGATCCTTTAGATATGATTGTTGATATTAAAATGGAATGGTTCAGTAATGATAAAAGCTGGACAACAGAAGCTATAGAATTCAATACGAAGAATCGGCTTTTGCGCCAAATATTCCTAGAAAAAGTAGAGACTTGTCAAGTTTGACAGTCTTCGAGGACATTTTATGATATAGAACTTCCAATTAATAATACTCGGAGGGAATAGAATTTTCAGGAAATTAGACGTGGTATTCACGAGCAGCTGCAGCTATAGCCCTTATATACTCTAAATTATTACACTGAATATATAATATTGTCGCTCTGAATTAATTCCATCAGTTTTTCTCAATTATTTTTCTAATAGCTTTAGTGAAGTCAGCGCCACAATTTGACATGCTGCATGACACTTAAATTCTGCTAATGAACTGATGCGACGGCATCAATTGAGAGAAATAATTACGTTAATGCGACGCATAATATTTTATTGACGCTCTGCGGGCGCGCGCTGCCTGCTGATGTGCCTGCTGCTGGTGCTGGTCAGACCTTTGGCTTCTGAGGCTGAGGCGACACAATGCAGTATTTAACTTAGCAAGTGGACATTCAGCTCGCTCATAGTCTCGATATGCAACATGAAAGTTGGTAGTATATAGAGACACGTTGGCCGAAATTAAGGCGTCGAGATTAGACTTGTCTGTAACTTTTGACAGAAGCTGCGGATTTGTCACTTTGGAACGTGTTACAATTAAGTGCTAGAACCAACGCGATTACAATGAGCTTGTTGAAAACGGCACTTTTCTGAGCAAGATTGAGTTCCTGCAAGTTACAGAGACAATCTATTGAGAGTCCCTGTCTGAAACTCAAATATGCCGAGTCGAAGACAGAGCATAAGCTTGGAGGTCCTAACAAGTTAAGCCTCGAAGACTTAGTGGCATGAACGACTTATGAGCTGAACACCCGCCCACAAGTTCAGCGTGCGCTTGTGTAGTGTAGATTCGGCATTATTGGCACTCCCTAGGGGTATGGACAGTTGACACGCTCAAGCCCGCGGCCCACGATAGTTTTTGGTCCTGTGCTTTCACTTCATTGTGTCTGAGCGCTTCGATATGTCCATGCAAATACAAATGTGTGTCTATCAAGGGTTGCCAAAATGTTAGCTGGTATATCAACTGGCTTGATACGATTAATAAGAGTAACTATAAGTTTCTGTGTCACATGAAGGATGCAGCGGGGAAAGTGGATGGACATAGAGCGGGGGTACAATTTGACACATGTGTTTAGATTAATTAACAAATACTTGTAGATTTGTGCATGAGGTGTTAATTTGAAAATGATAGATTAACAAGCCAGCTCATAAGTATTACACGTATTTACAGATGATGGACGAATGAACAGCTGAGAGACACATATCTATATATCTGGATCTCTAGATGCAATCTTACAGATGAGTGCAAATTCGTAAACGAATTCCACGGTAGCTGCATGCTTCCGTTCGCAGCTCTAACACCTCGTGTCGCTCGCCGGTTCGATGCCCAGCCAGGCAGCGAGCTCTTTGCAGATCTTGGTGTGCTGACTCGGCAGTTGTGTGTGCATGCACAGCGCTGAGGCGGAACTGCTTTCCTAAGGGATGAGGGGGGTGGGCGGTCTCGGGTCATTTGTTCCTTCCGTCAAATTGGCGCCATAGTTCTTATTGACCCGAGGTCGACTGCAACTACACTTACTCATCTGGGGCCAGTGAGCCTATACCCGCAGCACAAACCAGTGCATGTTGTTTCCCAGGTTAGGGTCTGGTCTAAGTTGACTTTACCTTTGCCTTTGTGGAGATTTAAATATAGTTCTCAGGTACTCAGATTCTTCGCAGATTCATAGATGATTTGCAGACAACGGATAAAGTTGCAGATGGTGAGTGGATTTTTTGATGGCGGACGAACTGGCTGACAATGGGTCAAATCTTGTTGGAAATGAGACAAGCAACCAATGAAAGGAGCATCAGTGGATGACTAATTTTATCGAAGGTTAGAGTTTAATTACCGGAGGCTTTTTAATAGAAGCACAAAACACGAGAGTGGCTTTCACCTACGGAATATAATAAAAAAAAAAAATGGATGGACGGGGGTCTAATTCTGTCTTTTACAGCTGCGAACCATTTGCAAGTTGAGAGTAATACATAAGGAATTGAAAAACACACATAACCTTTAGATAGCGTCGCACGTATATAATCGCTTTGCTACCCTCTGTATTCAGTATCTGTTGTGTAACTCCCGATATTTAGAATTTCTGCTCTCCTGTATTTCTTAGAATCATGGGAAAAGCTCCTGAGAGAAATTAATGCAGTGACATGATGCAAATCCCCTGTCATTGGTTCTCCAAACTGTGGTTTCAGCAGCCATTATTTTTTCCCAAGCACTATTCGTATTTCAATTCCGCTGCTGTCTCCGATTAAGAGCATCAATGTGCACAGCTTCATGGCTTTTAATTCGTTAATAAACGAAGAGCCATCCTATTCTGGAACCGTTTCAACGTCTTGGGTTCGAATCTTCACTAGCTTCTAATGTACTTATCTAATTGGAAACAATAAAGACTATCTTCTCTCGTGGATAATCTCAGGTATGAGTAGGATTAAAAATCGGAGACACCTTTGGTAGTAATTATTTAGTGAAGACTGTGGACTTTCATATTAAGAGGTCAGCGACACTAATTAAATCCTCGCTCCACTAATTAAATCCTCGTAGCTGCCTTATTGCTATTCCATCGCTTAAACTTAAAACTTGCGCCGGGCAATACCGAAGTCCCGGATTCGAATCCCCACGATCCCTAATAAATAAATAATTAATTGGTAAATAAACATGGATAAAAACTCTTATACAGGCGGTCCACATGCGTTTTAGAAAGGTGATAAAAATATTTTAACGACAAAATCTAATGTGATTTTTAACCATATATAAGTGCTACTATAAGTGTTATTAGGTTCGTTAAGCGTAATTATATTTTAGTGCCATTAAGTGTATTTTTTAACTATTACTGGGTTTAGGAGTAATGCCTACAGGCCAATGAGCTCGTTCTCATCTAGGATAAGTATAGGCCAGGTTTGGTTCTGCTAACATCCAAATGAACGTTCGTTCATGAAGGTTTGGTGCAAGTATGGACTGGTTCTACTCATGATCAAAGATTGACGCTAAGTTAAAAACACTTCTACAATAAAAAATTCTCTCATAAATGCTGAATACCAATAAAAAAGACTAAAAATCCACATACATTCAATAAAAACAATAAAAACTTGCCTCACCTAATCTTAATGAGTGCTAGCAAATTTGAAGGGACTCTGTAGTAAGGTGGTGGTAGACTAAGGAAGGCCCAGCGTGATCATCTGTCGGGGAACGTACGAGCAGAAGTCCGTGGATTTCCCCGGCCATATTAGGTGTAAAGTTCAACGTTACAGCTAACGGTAACATTTACACTTAATGTCGGTTTTTAGTTAAATTCCGTTCCATGTAATATATACCCGGTGTTTTGTTTAACCGGACAAATTTGAACCACAGTTAGAAAAACTCAAAATATATCGATTTTCATGAATAATAAAAAAACGCCCAAAACTCTTTGGTTTTCGAGTTATAGTGACGTAAAGAAATTTTAAGCTTTAAGTAGTTTACTACGTGCCCGCTAATGTTAGCGCTAAATTTGATTGTTCAGCACGTTTTCCGACCATGCGTTTACACTGTATCGATGTTGATGATTATTTGGGCGAATGACATGAGGATTATTAGGGTTGAGCCCAATGATGATTATCGTGAAAGTTAAAAAACCCATCACGAGTAAAATGCGCTTCATCTGTGGAAAAGAATGAGATTGTAGGAGTTGGGATCCCTTGTTCGCTGCTGCATGAACCTCTCTGAAAATTGTACACAAGGTTCAAAATTTGGTGGCATCAACCCTTGCATTTTTTTTTATAAACGACAAGGATGTAAACTCTGACGACGTAGTGTCCGCCATACAGTAGTGTGATTGCGTTAAATGCTAAGTGTGAAACTGCAGATATTTTTTCCTAACCATAAAATATTTGCAGTTTTTCTTGTAAAAATAATCTAAACTGCTTTGGTGGGGTCAGACACGTGCTGAACTTTCAAACCTAGCGCAAATATTGGCGCGCACGTAGTAAAATACTTAAAGCTTTACATTTCTTTAAATCATCATAACTCGAAAACTAAGGAGTTTTGGACATTTTATCATTGATGAAAATGGATTTATTTCGAGTTTTTCTACCTATGGTTGAAATTTGTCAGTCTAATAAAAACACCCAGTATATATATATATATTTATATTGTACATGTATGATAGACATACATAAATGAATACATCTAACTATGCTTGAAATGAGTCTGACGAGTTATTCTTACCATTATTAAAACTGGTGTTATATTATTATTGCTATCAGTGTTGCCTGGTCGTCTGGGGATGGGCAGAATGAACTAGAAGCATTGAGCAGTGCCATGATACCCCGAAACATTAAAGAAGCACCACGCAATAGGTACCATTTCCAGTTGACTTCACGCATTGCAATCCATACGGACGAACGCTGATCCAGGTAACGAGTTCTATAGCTACCCAGGTCCCTTGATTAAATACCAACTGACTGAACCAGTTCGGTATCTAGCAATCACTCATGTAAAGGGGCTAGGCTGGAGCTACAGATCATGTTTCTCCCAAAGACTTTGGGAGAAGAGTACAGGCATCCAACAAGGTCCCTACCCCGATATAGCTGCAGTCTAGAATACTGAGTTGGACACTAAACGTTGCAGTTCCGACTGCCAACGCAGAGAAGCGAGCTTTTACGGGGCTCGACGCCCTTGACTCAGCATTTGATATCTGCACAGCTGTTGTGGGGCACTTACCTTTCAAAGAAATGGAAAAGGTAAGGAGCTACTGGTCTTTGGATAAGAGCTTACCGTCGATTGCACCCTATAGTTAGTGACGGTCCGTGATCGACTTCAGCCGTACACTGCTCTGCGGTCAAATGGCCTGTACCTGTAGCATGACCCAGTGCGTGTAGGTCACCCATACAACAGGGAGTGCGGCCAAATCCACTTTACCAATATCACTGAGTAGGCTACTTCGTAAGACATACAGAGGCAAGCACTTTGATGAATAAGCGTCTAAGTATTAAATGACAAATAAATATCAAATGATAAATAATTATAATTCAAAGAAATTCTGCTTGGCGGAGGTATGCGCTCCGAGAGTGCTCTAGTTATTTTCTTTTTTCGCAATTATCTGCTGTGCAGAGTAGAGCGAGCAACACTAGCTAAGGATGTTCACAATTGGACAATAAAAAGTTAGATTCATTGTTTATCCCCTGTAATATATAGAAATTATCGATTCATAGTTTATAAGCTATAAAGACTATGAAAAACTAAGATTATTGTAAGTGAAGTGTCCATAAGACTAAAAACGGTTTCTCATTTATCAGACATAAATTATGTTTACAGATCTATAGCGTATATTATTATTTATTAACTCCTAAAGACGCCCTCCAACGAGAATCATGAGCGACAGACTGCTGATACCAAACTTACTTTTCACAACATGACTACACTTATAGCCATTTACCGCACTTTGCCAGTGATTTATTTATTTATTTGTTTTTTTTTTGTGCAATTCATCTTTGATTTTATCATCGAGATAGTTTTCTTTACCTCATTTGTAATTAAGAATCGGTATGTGTAGGAATATCATCGCAAGTTACTAAGCGGGCGAATGTGTAAAGTGTATTGAGTTATAGAAATATTGTATGCGAATTTATTGAATTTTTCAAGTCAGACTGACAAGTTCTGTTCATTCACCCATCTTGTGCTGTCAGGATGATGGCATATGTGAATGTCTAGAGGGAGGCCAGCTATTTAATGATAACCATATTCTCACTTTTATGCATCCCTCGACTTGCCCATAATTATGATTATCTGACTAGATTTTTGAAGCTTGCATGCTTATATTTTATTGAGCCAGCCAGACTCTTCCCGACAGCCAGAGGCAGGGGAAAAGATTAGGGATACAATAAATTATTGAAGGTCTGGGAGGAGACAAGGCTCTGCAGTCTTTCGAATTCATATAACGATGCATCTTTTATTAGACGGAAAACGGAGTAGAGCTTTGGGGCATGGGAATACAGTCTGTATTGCGATATCTGTTCAGGAAATGATATTACCCTTTCGTAGAGCCTCATGAAAAATGCCTCTCATCATAATCTGAAAATTTTCAATGATTATTCAATGTTGACTTGGCCGGGAATCTGGTAAATGCCCTTCATTTTGTGCTAAAATTATTTTGATAACCTCTCAATTACTATACTGTGCACTAAAACAACCAACGTCAACGAGGAGCGTCATCTTGTTGCTGTGTAGAGGATTGTGGTATAGAAAAAGATATGTTAAATTCTCTCCATACAATGACTGATCCGTTCATCTCATGAACATTTCAATAACTGGTAAAGCACAAGTGATTTCAGCCATAGTATATTCAAGAGACGAAGTTTTGAAGTAGAAAGGTGTTATCGTCGGACTGTTGCAGCAGTTTGTTCAGTACACATGGCCGACAGTATTGATGAGCATAAACTATTGGTTTCAGAAACACTTTTTTTTGCCAAGCTCTCCTCTGAACAGCCACGAAGGTACTGCATTTAGCATGTGATATTCCTTATGTATCATCCATTTTGGAGCGCACTCTTGAGGAGCAGGAAGAGGTACGAGCATACAACCTTTGCTCCCTGAGGATGAGCAACGTGTCAGAGTGGCAGAAGATTCTCATTTTTGCAAGGCTCGTAGATATCGAGGAAAATGTTGCCCGCTTTCTTGGTAAACTTTGCACGTATTCATGAAGAAATGATTTCCTTTGATCAGTGTTTTGCATAATAATTTATCCTCATTTTTATAAGACCAAGCACTAGACAACGGCTGGACTAATATACTCGGGGTAGTTCGTTAGAGGGCTAAGGCAGATTTACACGCCCGTCAAATGAATGTGCTCCCTTAACTCAGCGTAAGGAATGTGCCCGTTCAAGCAGCAGAAAATTGGAGAACTCTCTAAATTCTAATGCGCTTTGAATTTGTAAAGCTATCGAAAACTTAACTTTGCTAATGACCTTACTGAGCTAACTACCTAGACGGTTAACACTCTAGTGTAGGGGTTCCCAACCGAGGCTGCTGGATGAGTTATTGGGGTAGGGGACACAAAATCTTGGATAAGATAAAGCTGTATGGATACGTGAATTTGTTATCAAGTTTTGTCTCAATTCATTCTTTGGCATCAGATCAGGTATTACACTGCCGTAATTAGGAAAAAAGGGCACATGTCCAAATTTTGTAGTTTTGGAGATATTGGTACCAAAATTCTCAGCTCACAGAGCAATGCACGATGGTGTATATGATATCGTACAGTTCTTTGAATTATCAATTATAATGCAGAAAAATGGTGGATTACCGGTAAAATTATGGAAATTCTACAAAATTAGGAGCGGAGCTACCTACGTCAGAACCTGTTCGGGGAGGAATCTGTGACGTCATAGGGTCTAGGGGCGGGGTCACGAGATCAGGTCAAGGTCACGGATGCAAGGTCTTTGGGTCAAAGGTTACCAAGTCGCATCTGGCTACATTGCCCACTGCTGCGAAGCACCGCGAAAATCCACCTGACTGGAAAGAGGCTCAATCTTCCTTACTAGAGAGCACGGGACTGACGCTCTAGCACTCTACCGCTTCTTGTATAAATAATGAAGAGGTTTCTAGGCATTTCCAGACGGACACACTCTTGGCTTTGAGGCGAGCTCTGAGGTCTCTTCGCCCTCATTCTTACATGCCACCTCGTCACTCATCTACCACTCCCTAGCTTCCCTGCCACACCTCCCTCAGATTTTCTATAACCCACAGGAGGCTGCATGCAGCACAATGGGAACACTATTAGTGTCAGGCAACAACATCAACAAACCAGGAATGCTTCAGTAGTGAGCGTGAGCATGAACAGAGCCTCATAAAAAACAATCGCACTGTCAGTTTTGCAACTTTCCAGATACAAAATTTTGCAGCCTTCCAGATACATTATGCTATGCCACCGCACTTCACGGGAGTTGAGCCATCATCACAATCTTTTTCAGGCAGTCAGGTGGGTTGACCGAGATGGGGAAATGGTAAAAAACTGGATATAGCCGGCCATTATAGTGGCAACGTTTAATTTGTAACTCTTGACTCAGCACTTTTCGCGGGTGATAGTCTTACGCCACGAGGCGTTCTAATTATCAACCGAGAGCGAAGCGGCGAGCGGTGATAATGTTTTCGTTGAAGATTTAAGTAGGTAAAACATAGTTGCTTGTCTGTCCACCCAAAAAACGAAGAAGGAGTTGAGCAATGTTCATAAGTTCTTATAGGGAGTCCGGTGGGTTGACCTAGATGTGAAAAATGCCAAAACTCTTGAGTAAGCTAGCCATAAAAATTACGTCGTTAAATTTACCCCCACCGCGGGTGACGGTCTTCCGTCACGAGGCGCTCTAGTTTATTCTATGCGGTCAGTGAGTTTTCCCTTCTTGAAGTCCCAAACTCACCTAGTTAACAATGGCGAGAGTGCTTTCTTAAGGCACTCACTGTCTCTTTGGCAATTGGTAACTATAGTCCACGGAGTATCCGTGAGGATGTATAGTTTTCACTGTGTTTGTTTGTGTCTGTGTGAACGCATCTGTCCGTCCCGACTTGGAGAGTCGGGGACTGTCAGCTCTAGACTTGTTCACAGTTTCCGCAGCAAACGAATGCTGTTTAACAGTTTCTCCATAAGTACGAAATAGTTTTTGAGACAGTTTTGAATTTTACGCCTGTCCGAAAAGGTTCTCATTTACATGGTAGCATAACTTGCTCGATAGTAGTGGGTTGTAACTAACGTAAGCAAGCACTTGACGTAAAAAGATTTACCGCACCATAGACTACACAATACTTTGACAGCTCACTGAAATCGAGCCTTTTGCAAGTGGGCCTGGAGTCTGATTTACGTAAGCGTTGATAAAATGAGTTCCAATAATTACAGAGACCTCAAACAAAGATTATTTTCTTCGTCGTACCGTAAGAAATATGTTGTAGAGCAGGGGATCTAAATTCACAATTAAATATCTTCAGCGGGTGATAAATATGAAGCCTTCGGTCATCAAGAATAATTGAAAATTTATCATTATTTCCAGGAATATTAGAGTTGCATAGAAAAAATTGGTATAAAAATGCAAAATGTAATGCACTGTAGTATCACATACAATTGAGTTTTTCAATAAGAGATTTGAAGCAATAACCACAAAAATTGATGCATGTAGAGCTTTCGGTAGAGCTCCTCTAAATACCCACAAGTAAAGGGAGTTAAGAAACCCAGCAAGACTGTAAAACTTGATTAAAACCTAAGTAATACTACAGAGTGAAATCATACTGGTAGCCATAAATTAAAAATGCATATTTAATCAAGAGATAAAGAAACCAGGACAGCCGATAAGTGATTTAAAATGGCATTTTGGTGCTGATACAACCCTTTATTACTGGAACCATTCAAAGTTACGCATAGTGGCTGTAAATGTCATTTCGCATTATTTTCGGTATACTACGCCACATCACTTCACTGTTGCCGATGTTAGATCACTTCATGGTTACCTGAGTTAAATCAGTTGATGATTGCCTAAGTTGAATCACTTCACGGTTGCCTAAGCTGAATCACCTCCTTGCTGTCTAACTTAATTGGCGTCATGGTTGTTGCCTACACTACATCACGTCATGGCTGCATACGTTACATCACTCCATTGGCCAGCAGTGCATGATTTAATGGACGACTATGTTACTTCACCTCATAGTTGCCAATATTCTATGATTTAATTGATGACTGTGTTATATCACTTCATAGTTGCCTATATTTTGTATGATTTAATGGATGACTTTGTTACCTCACATCATGGTTGCCTAAGTTAAATCACTTCATGGTTGCCTAAGTTAAACAATTTCATGGTTGCAAGAGTTCTTCATGGTGGCTTGTATTACATCACTTTACAGCTGTCAATGCTATAGCACTACTCAGCTGCCAATGCTATATCATTTCAAGGCTGCCAATGCTACATCACTTCATGGCTACCAGTGCTTCATGATTTCATTGCTGTCAGAGC
>LQNS02007217.1:7420413-7442842 GCA_001587735.2 Parhyale hawaiensis | reverse complement strand
CATAAAAACATCTGCGGACAACCTGACTGTCACCAAACACAGAATTTACCTTACGCAGGAGCCCAATCTTAGTGGAAGCACGTGACACCAACCTTCTAATATGCGGCTCAAAAGTGAGCTTCCCATCAAAGGCGACACCTAGAATCTCCAATGAGCTAGACTCTTGAAACAAAGTGTCACCAATCTCTAGTTGGGGATGCTGCGGTAAAAGTTTCCGAGACCGACTAACAATCATCGAGTCGTGTTATTGGCATTCAGCTTCATACTCCAGGCCGAGCACCATGCACTAATGCGCTACAAGTCCCTTTTCAGAGACTGAGCGACAGCATCACGCAGACGAGGAGTAGGTATAACAGCTATCAAAGTTGAATCGTCGGCATAGTTGATCATCGTGTTTTCAATCTTTCTACTCTACTGCAACATCAAAGGATATCATGAACAGTTGATTTATGATATTAAATTTCAGGCCTTTATATTTTTGTAAATTTGGTACGCATAAAAGTGTTAGAAGTATGTATAGGTTTGCCAGTCACTACTGAATGTAAAAGAATTACATCCTAGCAAAGTATGAAAATGAATGGGACAACATATAAAAATACGCCTGCACCACCGCACAGTCATCCTCACCTACGAGAAGCGCTATCTCCTTTTACGGCAAGTGGCTACTCAATGTTCCTCTGCTCTGTGACTGTATGTATAAAATTTCTGTGGTCTTACTTTCATTTTGCTGCAGTGATCCATAAAATGAATAAATCTTACAAGAACATTAATAAATGTGGTAGACAGAGCGTTAGAAGATGCGGCTAAAGACAAGAAAGAAATAAGCGTAAAATTGTTCGAAAATTAGGTATTCCTTTCCATAATATATAAATTGTAAAGCTCTCTGTTTTATGTGATGTATGAGACACCTGTACTTTAATAAAAAAACATTTGAGAATAATGTTATAAAACACTATATTTCAATAAAATTCTAGTTTATCCCAAAACTTAGTGTACATAACAGCTAGAAATACATCAATGTATCATTCATTTCTGTAAATCTTTCCGTTAAAATGGATTTTGCATACAACTTCTAATAAAACTACACTTCGTCACGAAGAGTTACTGCTTAGTCATTTACAATACTTATTATTTTCATGGCAAAATGTCTCACATCCACTGCCAAGTTTATATTCTTTTGGAGCATTCATACTGACACTTCTACTCCTAAGTTCCGGAGTTTGTTTTTTGATTCCCGTTGCTAGAATGGTTTACAGATACCACTAGCTAGAAATTTTTTTTCAGGCTGTCAAAGTTAAAAATTTTCATTCAAACACCTTAGCAAGCAACTGTTTTCCGTTACTCGATACAAGTAGCTAGAAATGTCTTCATTCCACTTGAAGTTAGAAATTTTAATTGAAGCACATTAGTAAGTATTTATCATTATACTATCCGATAACCGTACCTACAGAAATTTATCTCCTGACTCGTACAGCCTAAACATTTTTCTAACACCCTAGCTAGAGCTTTTTTTCTTACATCCTTACTTAGTGATTCTTATTGTATTTTCTCTAGTTAAAATTCATTTATATTTTGCAACTATACAACGTGCAGTTAAAGAGTCTTTTGAAGCTTTCCTTTCCCAGAAACTTTCACTTGATCGTCGGTACTCAGATTCATTACCATACAACGCTGCTGAGACGGAGCACATTCCCAGTCTTTCTTCTGCCGTAAAATGCTGCATCACCGCTGAATTTCAGTTACATTCTCGCTGCCAAAGGGCGGGAGATGCTCGCTCTCCCTCGTCTATTTTATAGCTTTTGTTCTCAGACCGCCGCCCTCAGAGCTACTTTGATCAATCACACAATTGGAATATTCCTACTCGCGCATCGTCGCTTTGGAACATCGACACTCTCGGTAATACAGGGTGCGTGTCTGGCTGCTTGCGGTCTGATTTTTTGACTTGTTATTTGGACCACGCAATCGCTCAGGACTTTTCCATTGCTCAGTCATTGCAAACACTTGGATCGTAAGGGTAATCTGGCTGTATCGGGAGTAGCTTGGTATCTATTGCGTGCATCTGTGTGTCCGCAACTGTCTATCCTGGTAATTAGTAGCTATGAATAATGGAGGTGGTGGTGTTCTGTTAGGGTGATGGTGCATATCCTAGTGGGATGGGTGTTTCCTCACGGACTTTAATTGCACTCGACTTTACTGAAAGGAAGGCGACGCTGTGTTGGCGACAGTGTCACTCTTTTCTCGTGTGGCCATGCGATGCCACGCGCATCTTTTCCTTTTACACTTCATGCGATGCAATGCAATGAAGTTTTATGAAGTTTGCGGAGCCCATCAGGTGAAATATATAATTTATTAGCCTTCTTCTGCAAATAATCAAAGCAAGACAGCACTTAATAAACTCTTAACATCGACTACCTATAAAATATATTTTAAAGGGAAAACGTGCCACCAGCAATCAGCCACCTTGCAAAAATAGCTGGCTGGCTTACATGGGGGACAGATCTACTGCACTCCCACCTTCCTTTGAATCTCCTAGGGCTCAGTTCAAAAAGCTTTATTAATAGGAGAGAAGGCAGTCACGTTTGGCCATACTGGCCACTGCGTTTTTTCAAATTTTACTGCTGCTGGTTGATCCTGGTGTATGTTCATGATTGTTTTATGTTGTACTGTTCACGAAACATATTCTACAAATTAAAAATATAAGGCATTGTGAACGCACTTTTGCTATGACTAGTAACGGAAGAAAGACAATGGAGTATGTTGGGTACGACAGTTGCTACGATAATATTCTTTACCAGAAATAAAATGAACCATTGAGGGCCTTAGAACAATAGGGTCGTAAGGGATACTTTTTAAAATATACAAGACAGCCACTTAAAGACAATGCACAGGTGCAATAACTAATAAGGTACAAAATAATCGACTTTACATACGATTCTCGACCATTTCTACTCGGATTTAGCCTTTCTGACTTCACAGAACGACAGGTCTCAATCTGTACTATACGATGGTGCAAAAAACTACACCACAATAACCTGTCGCTTACGCCCCTATTGTTCCAGGGCCTTCAATTCACCATAAACCGTTCAGTCCAGTCACGAGGGATGCTGCTGCTGCCACCTCTTTCAGCCAGCAGGTACCAACCTGCCTGGGGCGTGTTGCAATCAGACGCCGGTGTTACCCTCATAGTGCTACCCGGAAGTGCTGTCGTCGTTCACGACGATTTGTGTGCGTGTTTGAGTACGCAGATCGTGTGCTTGTGAGCGGCGTTCAAGTTGGTGCGCCGCGCTGCTCGCTGTATCGCTGATTAAGTTGGGTTAGGTTTGGTAACGTTTGGTTACATTAGGTAACATTAGGTAACGTTAGGTAACGTTAGGTAAGGTTAGAAAGGTTAGGTTGGGTTAGGTTAGGTAAGGTTAGGCTAGGTTAGGTTAGGTTAGAAGGTTAGGTAAGGAGGTTAGATTAGGTTAGGTAAGGGTAGGTTAGGTTAGGCTAGGTTAGGTTAGGCTAGGTTAGGTTAGGCTAGGTAGGGTTTATTTTAGTGGTGGCGCGCGCAGCAAAGCTTACTTGAACGCGCAATCGTCGTGAACGACGATAGTGCTACCCGGTGTCACGTCGTGTAGCAGTGCATGCGACGTGCGATCTTAACGCCCCAAAAAAGTGTTGCAAAATTTGGGGAAAGTTAGTACATAAACATTTCTGGCGGAGCCTTATTTTGGCTGTACATATATTAAGAATAAAAGTTGAGAAAAATACGCCAAAGTGCTTCACATGCTAAAATTCAAGCAATATACGGCAGTCATACATTTTGCAACACAAATTGTTGAGTATCGAAGTCAATGTTTGTAAACAAAGGCAGTGTTAGCCAACGCATAATTCTACAATTTTTAAGTTTGCCGTGGGTGTCACCCAGTGTTACCCAACCTGTGTCGCATTAGAAGCCGCTGTAGCACGGGTGACACCGAAGGCCTGATTGCAACACGCACCACTGGCAGGCTCCCAGCCATTTCTTGTTCAAAAAGGTTTAATAGAAGGAGATAGCAACGGCTATCAAGGAGGTTTGATAGAAGGAGGTAGCAACGGCTATAGAGATGGGAAGCTGAACTTTCTGCCATGGCGCATAGCGCTGGTTCTCTCCCGCAGACAAAGTGGGAGAGGAGATAATGTTTCCGTTGAAGATTTAAATAAATGTATATTTATCACCCGTGAACGAAATGAGAGAGGTGATAATGCTTTTGTTGAAGATGCAAGTACATTTCTATGTATATATATATGACGATTATAGAAGCAGTTGAAGAAATTTTGGTACCCACGAAGCGCGTTTCGCTGTTCTCCAGCTCATCAGGTGGGAGGATCAAAGTTGGTAAATTTAGTTCTTAAAATCTTGCGAAATTTAGAGAGGTTATCATAGGAAGGTGTAACNACCTCCTTCAGCCAGCAGGTACCAGCCTGCCTGGGGCGTGTTGGAATCAGACGCCGGTGTTACCCTCACAGTGCTACCCGGAAGTGCTGTCGTCGTTCACGACGATTTTGCGTTCACGTAAGCTTTCCTGCGCGCGCCACCAGTAAAATAAACACTACCTAGGCAAACCTAACCTAGCCTAACCTAACCTAACCTACCCTTGCCAAACCTAACCTAACCTCCTTACCTAACCTTCTAACCTAACCTAACCTTACCTAACCCAACCTAACCTAACTTTACCTAATGTTACCTAACGTTATATAACGTTACCTAACGTCACCTAACGTTACCTAACCTTACCTAACCTAACTTAACCCAACTTAATCAGCGATACAGCGAGCAGCGCGGCGCATCAACTTGAACACCGCTTACGCGCACACGATCTGCGTACACAAACACCCACACAAATCGTCGTGAGAGACGATAGCGGTACCCGGAAGCGCTGTCGTCGTTCACGACGGTTTGTGTGCGTGTTTGAGTACGTAGATCGTGTGCGTGTGAGCGGCGTTCAAGTTGATGCGCCGCGCTGCTCGCTGTATCGCTGATTAAGTTAGGTTAGGTAAGGTTAGGTAGCGTTAGGTAACATTAAGTAACGTTAGGTAAAGTTAGGTAAGGTTAGAAAGGTTAGGTTGGGTTAGGTTAGGTAAGGTTAGGTTAGGTTAGGTTAGAAGGTTAGGTAAGGAGGTTAGGTTAGGTAAGGGTAGGTTAGGTTAGGCAAGGTAGGGTTTATTTTAGTGGTGGCGCGCGCAGCAAAGCTTACTTGAACGCGCAATCGTCGTGAACGACGATAGTGCTACCCGGTGTCACGTCGTGTAGTGCATGCGACGTGCGATCTTAACGCCCCAAAGAAGTGTTGTAAAATTTGGGGAAAGTTCGTACATAAACATTTCTGGCGGAGCCTTATTCTGGCTGTACATATATTAAGATTAAAAGTTTAGAAAAATACGCGAAAGTGCTTCAAATGCTAGAATTCAAGCAGTATACGGCAGTCATGCATTTTGCAACACAAATTGTTGAGTATCGAAGTCAATATTTGCAAACAAAGGCAGTGTTAGCCAACGCATAATTCTACACTTTTTGAGGTTGCCGTCGGTGTTACCCAACCTGTGTCCTGGCAGGCTCCCAGCCATTTCTTGTTCAAAGAGGTTTAATAGAAGGAGGTAGCAACGGCTATCAAGGAGGGTTGATAGAAGGAGGCAGCAACGGCTATAGAGATGGGAAGCTGAACTTTCTGCCATAGCGCATAGCGCTGATTTTCTCTCGCGGACAAAGTGGGAGAGGAGATAATGTTTCCGTTGAAGATTTAAATAAATGTATATTTATCACCCGTGAACGATATGAGAGAGGTGATAATGCTTTTGTTGAAGATGTAAGTACATTTATATGTATATATCTTTGTAAATTATTGAATATATATTTGACTGTCCACCTAAAAACAGGTAGAAGCAGTTGAGCAAACTTCATAAGTTTTTGCAGGGAGATTGGTCGGTTGACCTAGATGTAACCCATACCAATAAACTAGGCCTAGCTGGTCGTCAAAAATGATGGCGTTGAATTTCCCTCTATCGCGTCAGGATGTCTTACGCCACGAGGCGCTCTCTTTTTATCACCCGCAAGCGGAGCGAAGAGCGGTTATAATGCTTTTTTTTAAGATTAAGTATATATTTATAGATATGTATGCTTGTCTGTCCACGAAATAGGTGGTCGAAGGATTTGAGCAATGTTCATAATTTTTGTAACGTGTGTGACGGGTTGCCCTTGATGCGACCCATGCTAACAAACTATGATTAGCTGGCAATAAAAAATGACAGCGATGAAAGTTGCTCTCCACCCAAAAACAGGTAGGAATTGAGCTATGTTCATGATATTTCGCAGGGAGTCTGGTGGGCTGTCCTCGATTTGCTCGACACCAAAAAGCTAGAATTAACTGGCCATCAAAAAAGACGGCGAAGCAATTTGCTCCCACCGCGGGTGATGGTTTTACGCCTCGATTCGTTCCTGTTGGCTATGCGAACGGCTGGGAGTCTGTGATTGGTGGGACGTGATTGTTAGGAGCCTGTGATTGGTAGGAAGGAAGCACAAAAGGAAGGAAAAAGGAACTGTCAACAGGTGTGACCATGTGATTTTTTCATGGAAGAATTTTTTTCAAAAGCTTTTATAAACTTTTAAAGAGCTATATTATGATGGGCAGCTATAAACGCAAATAAATAAACAGCCGAATTTATATTTTTCGGGACTGCACCGAGATCCTGTTCACTGCCTGTCACTTCCAGGTGAGCGGGTAATACAGGGTTACATCGGGTAACACAGCCAAATTCTGACTACAACACAGTTCAGTTCCTCCCCTCTGCTTCCGTAGCAATTATACATATATCCCGAGCAACGATGGAGCTGGGGGCCACATGAGGCCCAGGTGCCCTATTAGCGCCTATGTGGGAGCTCCCATGTGGGGCTCAGGTACATTTTTTGAATAGTTTTTGAATGGAAACCCAGCACCTGCCCATTCACATCCCAGATGGGCTCCAATTACTGTAACCCATATGGGTTAACATAGGGTAGACGCACTATTTTAAAACAGTTACCTACTTATAGCCCAGTGGGCTCACGTGAAGACGCCTACATGGGTCCCAGGTAAGTTTTTTGGACAGTTTTTTAAGCGAATCCTACATGGAAAATCCAGTGCATACCTACCCACGCACATCCCAAATGGGCCCCAGTTCGTGAGGCCCATGCAGGCTCCTGAAGATAGAAACCATCAGTTTCTCATCATCTACCCATTTACAGATCAGTGCGCCCCAGGAGGGATGTTTATAAGAAGCCCACTACTTGTTCAAACATTTTTCGATGTGTATCACGTGGGACACCCAAACTTTGCCTATCCATATCCCAGAAGTTTCTCATGAATTGCCCACTAAATCCTATGCCTAGCCTGGGATCGAACCTACAACTTACAGATGCCACTTACCGTACACTGACGCCTTAGCCCACTTAGCCGCGAAGACCTGTTTACATAACGCGTCAGATTACTGCTAAACCTAAAGCTCTGTAATTATTTTTTTTTGCGGTACATGTTATAAACTACATTGTAGCTTGAAGACCACGTGTATTTTTATGTTTTGATGACAAATTGTATCTTAATACAAGATCCAATACACTAGCCAATGTGGGATATAGCTGGGCAGCCAATTTGTTCCCCACGTGGTAAACACCATACGTTAACCGTATTGGGAGAACCCTTATGGACCCACATGGATCTGATGCGGTTAAACATACTAGCTACTGGAGTTGAAAATGTGGGATGTAGCTGGGCAGCCCGTACGTAACCCAATTGGAAACCACAACCCGTTGCCCACATTAAGAAATCCCTCGTGAGCCTATATGGATGTAATGTGGGAAGACCCATCAAATTGCTAATGGGAGATATAGCTTTGAAATCCATTCATTACCCATGTGGGAATGACCATAAGTCACCCACAATGGGAAAACCTAGAGGAACCCTCATAGACCTGATGTGGGAATACCCACTTTATTAATAATGTGGGATTTAGCTGGGAAACTATCCGTTACCCATGTGGGAAACACCATATGTCGCTCATATTGGGAATTCCCATATGGGTGTGATGTGGGAAGACCCACTAAATTTCTAATGTGGGGTATAGGTGGAAAGTCCATCCGTTACCCATTTGGGAATCCCTATGCATTACCCACAATGGGAAAACCCACAGAAGTCCACATGGATCTGATGTGGGAGGACCCACATTACTAGCGAAATGAGGTATAGCTGGGAAGCCCACATTCTACCCATATGTAAAATGCCACATTTTTACCCACGGTGGGCAAGTCCTAATGGGCCCCAGGGGTTCATAACATGGGGCAGCTAAACTCTAGGTACCCCAGTAGGAGGCTACATTATGCCCGTGATACCCAGTAGTATTGCTCATCTTCCCACCTGGCACCCTTGTGGGGCTCACGAGTAATTGCTTCTCAGTTAAGCCACGCCCCGTCCCTTGCCTCTGATGAGGTTGAGCATGAATCTCCCAGACCAAAACGTCATTGGGCTTAGTCAAGGAGGTTTACCAGCTCTATTAAACCTCATTGGACTAAGTGCTCCTTCGACTATTGTGATGGCAGGTTATGATTTGCTTCAGTGCAGCATGTGAGCTTATGCAAGCCCCATGCAGCAGCGGGCTGTAAGTGTTTAAACGGAGTCTAGTTATTGTTTTGACGTCATTCATTGGCTGCGCAGGCTACAAGTTTAAATATTTATAAGTATATAGATACACATACCTGCTGCATAGTAGCAAATTGTCTTGGTGGATGACAGTTGCTGCGATCTTGTTTTAGTGTTCTGTCTACTCACGTGTAATACTGGAATTGCACATAACGTACCGTCTAATACCAGTTCTACAAATCCTCGTTCTATATATCCTCTGACAGTTACGTATGTTGAACGACAACGAAAAAGCATATTTAAATCAAATGACGTTTGAGCAACGTTCATCTTCTCATGAAATGCACGAACGGTAAATAAAGTGCAATACGATTCCCTACTGCATCTTTTACACCACTCTCACTTCACTAGGTGGGAGTCAAGGACTTAATAACCAAAGCCGATACTTTACAAAAGTAGTCCTGTGCCAAATAAGCGAGAGCTTCTTTGATAAGTTCCAGATTTCTTTCCCTGGTTCATCAGGATTGGAAGTTGTCACAAGAGGCTCCAGCGAGTTTTTTACTGGAGAGCAGCAAACAGATATTGAGCATCATCCCAGGATTGGAAGTCTGTCAAAAGTAATCAGCTCAGCAGTAAGCTTTGGGTTTCGAGTGCTATAATGAAATGATGCAAGCTTATTTAGGAGATAAGTTAGTCCAATTAGTCCAAAGCTTTGCGATGTTGGTCGTGAGAGAGAGAGTGAGAGAGCCATATGCCAGTGATCATAAGCTGAGCGTGAGTATTATGAGGAAAATGACTGTTTGCTTTAGGTCTTCCCAATCGAAAATGCTGAGGCAAAAAGCTTATATCTGTAGGAGAGAGCACCGAATAGTATCAGCTATTAGGCTAAAATTTTTGGATTGGGCCAGATTGCTCTGATTAAGGTGAATAGGCTTACGCACAATAACGGTTAATGCTCCGATGTAGCACTGAGCATGAAAGCAACAAAGCTTATTATTTTCAGAAAATTCTAAACTTTATTTCCCTTATATATTTTCAGCATTGGTTCTAAACAACGATTCACGTCTATTGCAAGTTCTCTTTTCAGCATATTTTTTCAGCATAACATACAGTATGGTATCAAAATGAGCTGAACTTAAAGAAAATTCTTGCTAAAGGCAATATTCCTGCATAAAATTTAACGCGATTCGTACAGTATCTTACACGTTATATCAATAATGTTATGCTGCGTTTTCTGATGTGTCGCGCTTTCTTGCAGGTATGAGAATATGCCAAAAAAAGGCTTTGGACAGGTGAGGAGAAGGTGCAGGCTTCCCGAGGCCTTGCAAATGGTGTACCTGTAGGAGATGCAGCCACAAAACAGAGATGGGACGCAGGAACATCAAAGTCGAATGTGAAAAGCCCAGGAATGACAAAGGGCAGCTAGCGAAGGAACAATAGCCAGAGGGACACGCAGAAATTACGCTGGCTGGTAAAAAGACGTCCTGGAGAGAGCGGTGCAGTAACATGTGACGGCGCTGCGTTTCGACCTGTATCCACAAAATCCTGGTGCAAGGCTCTCAGAGAGGTGAAAAGGAGTATTAATCCCATTGCCAGATCTATCCTGAACATATCCCACGCGCAGACGAGTATTGCCTAGGCTCAAAACTACATGAAGACAAACTTTCTCATCGTCCTTTTTACTAATGTAGCCTGAACTACGTTGGATTGTCTTGACAGATAGACCAAAGAGTGGTTACTTCAAGGAGCCTCTTGTCGCAGTCATTTTTGACGTCAGTAAGGTGGTGATGGGATGATGTTTTGGGCATAGATCATTGGTAACAAGCTAATATAGCTATTTCGAGTACAAAAAGATGGTAAAATCACCAGCACACCCTACACCTGGTTTAAGAATGAACACTTGTCACCGTGGTTAGATGATCTTCCACTTGTAGGGAGATGGAAGCTAATATTGATAAACGTAAATTCTACTCGGGCATCGCTTGCAACCAAGGCTACCATTTCATTCCTGAAGAATCTGACCTTCAAAGAAGAACATTCAATGGTTTTGTCTTCTGCGTCACCCAGTTTAAGCCCAATTGATGGTTCGTCTTGAAAGAAAAGGGGGGAGGGGAAGGGGCCCGCTATACGTCGAAGGAGACTCGGCTAGTATCACCGGGTCCGTATCAGCTTCTTAGTTCACTCGATTAAGAGAATCCATAAACAAAAGCTTCAATATTGATATTGTAGCACAGGAAAATACGTTGATAAATAATGCAGTCACGTCTGCTTGTACACTTTGCGATAATGTATTTTGCTTATATCATTCTCATTTATGTTTCCGCAATTACACTGCATGTTATTACTAGTAATATATTGTGTCTTATTGGAGAGATACTTTCAGCCTTTGCAATAACGCGTTATGTATAACACTTTAATTGATACAACTTGGCAAATCGTCTAGAAAATTTATAGGATTATTATGCTAGGTGTGAACCTTCCATGAATTATAACTAACTTCAGTGCTCTATTTAATACAGAATATGTTTTGAAAGAGTGCGAATTTGCAATAAAGCGTGTCACGCGGTTTAGTTTTCCTGCCTCGCATTTTTACCAGGCGATAAATGTGCAGCTCGCTAAAGTGTTTTGATCAGTATGGTTTCTCGCAATTGCCCCCCCCAACCCCCTTTTCCGTTATAACTCGTGGAATCTCCTCGCTAACTGAACATCAGACGAGCCAGCATGTTTTTACGTCTCCATGGAAACCTCGTTTTGGAAATTGGCTTCAATTTTAGTCCGGGATAAAAAGGAGCACCAGTGTGGCCTCACCCTTTATTAAAATAATTTGTTTCGGATTACCAACAAACCAACACCAGAGCGAACTTTTATCATTACATGAAGTAGCGAATCAACTCGTTGAAATATATCTTGGTAGTTATTAGAAGACGCATAAAAACTTGAAAATGTTTAAACATGTTAAACAAATCTTACTTGAAGGTGAACGACACCGGGTTGGGCAAAGTGTAAAATATTAAAATTTTAGACTTAAAAGTACATTCACTACTAGTTCAGGGCTGACTGATGGAAACTTAAGTAGGTCTTTCTAAGAAACTGCAGAGGTGGAAAAAAGTTTATCTTGTTGGGCGCTCTTCAGAAACGGTTAAAGAGCAATGCTTCTCAGAGCGAGTGCAGATATAATTATATAATTCCAAAGGGTGCATTAGTATGATCAAACGTTCCGTGCCAGTGAATAATGAGCTATTAAAAAAAAAAAAATTCGGAATCGTGTGGAGGAAAGTACTAATGAAATTTTCTTATAATTTCCTGCTTGGTTTTCTCACACTGGTAGTTTCGTTTTTTTTTCTGAAAATTGGATTGCTAGAGGACCAACCTAGCTATTGCTAAATTAACTAATCGTCTTCAGATAAACTCATATTATATTAAAACATGGGGCAATTTGCTTTAGATCAAGCTGATGGTGTCATACCGTTAAGCCTATATGAACTAGCTTTAGATTAAGTTCAAATTGTAAACGTACTATATATACGTGTTCACGATCTGGCTTCAGATCACTCATACTATAGTGAACAACAAGTATTCACAGATAGCTGGCTTGTGACGAACTGCACATTGCAATGACACTAAGCATTCACAAAATGGTTTTAGATTGGGCGGCAAAGCATAAAGGTTCCACAAAATGTGCTGTAGATGAAGCTCATGTACAATAGCCGTCTGAACGGAAGAGCTCGACTCTCAAAGGTAAATAGACGATACTCCTTTCTTTTTCGACAGAATATCCTGTACGATCTTGAAGTCTATCCAATCCTAGGCCCTCTAGATTGTGTCTAGGTGGCCTTGACCTACCCCATGTCCTGGACAACTACTACAGAGCGTCCGTAGCCTCCAACTTCAATAATTGATTGCAAAGATACTAAGAGTTGAAGAACTAAGCTTGATTGAAGCTCATAGTCTTCATAAGATTGACCAATAATCGTCGCGGTGACATTCACTTCACGACCTGTGCCTGGATCTGTATTCGGCTGTGTGCGCTGCATGTGTGTGCAGTCAGCCTAGTTTGGCAGTCTTAGTGGTGCTTCTTGACAGCCATTTAGGCATCTTAGGGCTGCCATCAGCTTCATTTGGGTTTACCCATTCCCAGATGTCAGGAGCGGGAATTTCTCAAAATAAGTTATACTGATGTTATTCATAATATTATTATGCAAATTTTTATCGATAAAATGGTGGAAAACTTTCCCGTTATTTATAACATTTTACATAATAATATTACAAATAATAGTAACAAAAATAGCATTAATAATAATAATAGTAACTAAAGAACCGACGTACGTTTGGATAACACAGTCCGCGACCTACCTCAGTTGACTTTCTGCAGCATATAAAACTAGAGCACTCTGAGACCGCATACCTCCGCCAAGGAAGGCAACGTTAATGAAAATTTCAAATTTGTTCGGAAACTCTGATTCCTGGCCAGCGGTCATCTCGCTGCTGGGTCACGTCTGATGCCGCTGCCAGGGCTGCCAAGGGGATTTTTGAGTAAACCCACGATCCCGAGGACGAAGCCCGGGATGTGGCAGGGCAGCGGGCTGTAATAATCATAGCAATATGATTATTGCAGATTAGCATCTTGGTAATAAAAATAATACTTAAATTAACAATTAAGAACCCCATAATACCAATTTTTAAGCATCAGTTGTCAACACCAGTAAGAACACCTGTATTGGAAAGCGTCTATTCCTTATGCCTCACGTTTTCATAGAATGCTGACAGCGTGAAATGTGTCACACTTAATGCTGTAGAATAGAATAATTTTGGGCGTAAAAGCTGCCATTGATAATTTTAAATCAACTAAATTGCAACATCTGCTAAATAAATTCTACAAAAATCGTTCAATTTATAATGGCGCTCTAATGCTCCCGAGCTTGATTTCCTATTCAGACCCGTGAAATTGAAGCAAGCTAAAAGTAAGGGGCATATCGAGCTCTGGTAATTAGGAGAATTAATTCTGGGTAAGAGTGCAAAGCATAGCAGCCAATTTATTCCTCAATGGAAACTGATTTTTCTGTTAGATTTTTGTCCCGAATGCGCTGCAATTGAAAGTAGTGGAGGCCAGCAATAGGGAGTTGTGACCTAAAGGAGAACTATAAGCCGAACACAGGGAGTTGTAGCTAAGATGCAGCTAGGAGAGGGTTGGGGCTAACAGTACGAAGTCTAGCCGAAAAATAAAGTTGCAGCTATCAGAAGGGATTTCAGTAAACACGAGAAATTGTAGCCAATATAATAGAAAGAGTCATTACGCCTTTTGATTTTCACTATATAACTACCTGATATTATATCGAGGCCTTAGAGCCGGATGTGGCCATGTTCATTTTTGGTGTAATCGGGTTCCCATCACCAAAAGGGTGCCTGTGAAGCATATTTTTAGTGCCACGGGTGTCTATGCCATATCTCTTCATTAGGAAGATATTTGACATGAAAATATATGGCAAAGACACCCGTGACACTAAAAATATGCCTCACTGGCACCCACTTTGTTAATGGAACCCGATTTCGCCAAAAATGGACATAGACACTTCTGGCTCTAAGCCCTCGATATTATTCGTGATCTCTTTAAGTTGTTAATATGCTGCAATTCGTCTTTGTTCGATCTCAGTATATTTACTTCAAAATCGCTGTGTATTCACTATTGAATGCTAGCTTTCTAAAAGAATTTTGATATACCGGTAGAGAATTAGTTTTTAGCAATTCCTAAAACTTCTGTGCAACGTGATTCCAAATTTGAAGACTGTTTTTGTCCGGGGCATCTTATATTCAAATTATCAGATTTCGATTTCTGGTGCCCAGCAGAGTTATTTTTTCCAGAATGCTTAGTGGAACTATTGGAGTTTCAGATAAAGTTAATTCGTACAAGGATATCAAAGACGAGTGCGTATAAAACGCCCTGACAAGCTCGCTAAGTGTCTGTTATTAGTTTGCAACTAGCATCATTGATTTATATTTAGTAGGAAGCAGTTGTCCATGTGTCTCTAACAAGCTGAAAGTTTTTGCTCAGTACAAAGAATGGTTCGAGTATCACTTTCCTGAACACCTGGCTCCATTCAGAATACATTGTGTCTCAAAATATTATATAGAACAATTACTCCACAGCTCTGAATAATAGGCAGCGACGCCGATGAACGTTAAAGATGATAGATGGAAATAAAGCCAATAATTGAGAGGGTTCCGTCAAAGTGACGATAATATTCCTACAGCGAAGGTCCCCTTCACTGTGAACCAAAAAGTCAGCTGAAATCCTTTGATGCATTTCGAGGAAGAAAATCCAAAATTACTAGAGCTTTATTCATTAACACAAACGAGATGAATCACAAGTAATATCACTCTCTCTAATTTAATTACAGCAGCTTTACTGGTCATTGTGCTGATGTCTAATAACATCTATCGATGAACGTGTAGAAGCAAAGAAGACAGATGATAATTAGACAAAAAAGTCGGCATGAAGAGCCGTCATTCGAGGAACAATGAGTTTGCTCCACAAACAGACTCGCCGAACTGCTCTGGCTGCAGGGAGGCTATTGGTAGATCAAAAGGAGGTAGCAAGTAACTCAAATGAGAGAAGCAATTTGTGCTACGAAGTGCAACGCAGTTTCATTGACAGCAAACGTCGTACACAATGAGAATGGTCAAATCTAAATTGCAATGTTATGAATTGAGTGGCAATTTGTGTTACGAATTAGTACGATGCAAAATATGTATCTCTCAATTTTCAAGTGATTTGGTAATTTATTATCTTAACGCTTGATCATATGGAGAGAGAAAGAAAGAGAACAGATAGATCCAAAAGGGTCTTGGTTGAAACCGATGCAGGAGTTTTTCACCCTGGCCTCCCTCACTCTGGACTATACTTTTTCTTTTTCCACTCTCCTATGGATTTTACTGATCTTTCATTTTATGGATTTGGAAGAGTTGAATGGAAGATATTGGTGGGATTCATAACATTGTTCAGACGAAGCTGGATAGATCTACATATTCACTTCTATGTCTGAGCAAGGGAGGAACATATTCATCATGTTTTCTTTTTACCTATATTGGAGATTAATCCAGACAGATGTAAGTATTTCTGCCCCAGTTCTCGCTGCTCTGGAAACATGCCACTACGTGCTACAATGTGCTGAGCTTCGTAATTTTTAACAGAAGATAAAACTGCCCAGTGTAAAAGAAAGTGTTATCAATTACCGTTTTCTTCTTATAGTATTCCTTTCTATTGAGCTCGGAGCTTCGCTTCCAATTACTGCAGTATCTGTCTAGCATCACCGGGCCTGTGAAGGGCCGTGCGGAATGAGAGAGTTCTAGGCATATTCTCAGGTTGCAATCATATATTATATTATTATTATTATTATAAGGTTGGAATGTCTTGTTTGTGTTGTACATTATTTCTGGTACGTTACTATCATTTAATATCCTTTTAAGATCGCAACGTAATATTTCTTTGTTGTGTTCATATCTTATACTGTGATAATAATATAATAATGTTACTCGTCAATACTGTCTCCTAACATTGATTTAATGTTCAACAAAATCTTTATTTAACCTTATTTCAAATATTGAACTGATGTCTTAGACCAACAAGTAAAATATACTGCGCACGCCTATAACTTGGTTGAGTCATTGCTTGAATTCGTATTTCACACCTATGTTTATTTTCTAATGTTGTCCACTGCATAGGAGAGATAAATGTTCAAATCTCTAATTTTAACAAGTATCACATGAAGTTTACATCTGTATATGTGCAAACCTACAGTGACGTATGGAATTGAGTACATATCTTGAATCTGATCATCCATCGTTTGATGCCGAGATAAAACTATAAAATAACTTTGTTTATGCCTAAGCCTCTCTTGCCACGATTTCTCTCGAAGGACAGGTTACGACTGAGGGGGAACCCTCCGCTGAAGCCTTAGCGGAACCACACGGCGACGGCTGCACTCTCAGTCTTTCCAGGGTCTGCCATTGTCCGGCGTGTGATATTTTAATGTTGGTAAATAATGATAAAATAACAAGGACATCAAACCATTAAAACAATATAATTAAAATGTCATATAACGTTATTTCAATATTACAGAATAAGAATAATTTTACAGTTATAAGAAGATAATATTTTATTAATACTAAAATAACATTAGAAACATTGTGTCAATATTAGTTTATTATTTCATCGTAACATCTAACGTTATGCAATAACATTATTTGAATATTTCCGAATAATGTTATCCTAACATTGAAATAATCGTGTATAAAATAATATTATTTCAGCATTGGGGATAATATTACCAAATATTACATCATAACAATAGTCTGATATTAAGATAACAATATTTGCTGCCAGGGTTACTGGGCCAAAAGAAGTGATGCTGGGATACTCATATTTAGCATATTATGCCGAGACCACATATGCATGTACGGAGACAACTGAAAGTGAAGGTGGACAACTCACGCGTCTTTCTTTAATATATTTATAGTCTGAAGCATTAATACGGTAGCGTGAATGACACGGGAGTTGTACATCCTGACATCACGTTGTTGCTACGAATGTAGAGTGTAGCCCCAGCATTCTACTTCCTCGCTTAGACTTGTACATCACTGCACTTATTTATTTATAGCTTCCATAAATCTTGTGGCACATCGTTTTGGGTGACCTGGAGTACGATGTACTAAGCTCCAGTAAGTAGCCCATAACTTACGTAACCATTTAGACCTGTACCTTACCTACCTAGCCTTACCTACCTAACTTTACCTACCTAACCTTACCTACCTAACCTTACCTACCTAACCTTATCTACTTAACCTTACCTACCTAGCCTTACCTACCTAACCTTACCTACCTAACCTTACCTACCTAACCTTACCTACCTAACCTTACCTACCTAACCTTACCTACCTAACCTTACCTACCTAACCTTACCTCGATGATACATCGTACGAGGTCCAGGTGGCGTTATACACGCTGCCCATCTACCCATTTTAAGCAGATGTGATGCTGCAGTCCGTGACCAGCGGGATGGCGAACAGCGAATTATCCCCACAGTTCACGTAGCCGCTTACAGCAGGTTTATCTGGCACTTTCAGTAAGTATGCGTCCAGTAAGTCTCTCTCTCTAGGAGCATAATATAGCTTTGTAAGTCTGAAGGTGATCCTGGTCCTGAAAATTTGTTACAGGGCTTAGCGATGCTGGTAGACTTTTTCTAAACTTCATAGATTATTCGAAGCTCTGCTGCAAATTGCAGCTTTGCTGGATTCTATAGTTGGTGCGGAGTCCTTTGCTGTTACTGAGCTGCTCATTTTAGCAATCATCGGCGACGTAGTTTGCTCTTGTGCCGCGGCTGTAATTTGTCTTTGATAATAAATAGAGTTCTAGTTCTGTTTTTTGCGTTTTCCAGTCTGACATGCTATAGAACACCACCGTTATCCTTGGCCTGGAAGCAGCTAGTCACTGACAAGGTTAAAGAACTGGTAACAAGTATGCGGAGTCAGTCATGGGTGACTTTAGTGATTTGAAGATTACCACTACGTCTTCTATATGTCGATGCCCAGTGTCTGTAATTACGGATTTGCTACATTTACGCGTCCTGTTACGCGTAAGTGTGCCCCCGGCTATTGTATAATTGGAGGGCTAATGCGAGAAGTACTGCAACGCCTTAGAGTATAGGTATATAAGGTGTTGCTGCACTAGTCACATGAGACATCCAGTTGGACTTCCCTAGAATACTAGCAGTAAACCGTAAGCCTGTTTCACGATGATGCGAAGTGGGTGGCCGAAACTTTGATAACCGTTGGACGTAAGTGGCATGATTGCATCTCAAACTTGTTTAAGGGGGGGGGGGCGGATATCTCGCTTTTTTTTAAACTTTTTCATTTGTTGATCGATTGTTTTGAAATTTGCACAGCATAGGTACAACTCGTACAACTTTTTTGATTTAGGCCTAGGTTTGTAAGATAGTGGGGAAGATATATAAATGTATATTTATGTACATACCGGCATTTTTGAAATTTCAAAGGAATAGAACTCAATAAGTTTTCATGCTAGGCAAAACAATGACAGTTTTGGAATCCTTGAATCATTCCTAGCAAAACAATAGAGCCAAATTTTCCATTTTGTATTCCATTTTTTCTTTTGATATGCGTTTTTCGATCACAAACTAAAATTTGCAAAAAAAAGTAACATTTTCGGTTTTGAGCCGCGATGAAAGAAATTGGAGGGCGAAAATGGAAAATCCGGCTCTATGGCTTCGTTGGCAACATTTCAAGGATTCCAAAACTGTCTTTGTTTTTTCTTAGCAGGAAAACTCGTTGACTTCTATTAATTTTTATGTGGGAAAATCAGATTTTACTCAATAGGCATAAACATTAAATATATATAGTTACATATTACTTATTATCTCAGAAACTAAGACCTAAATTTAAAAAGTTGTAGGAACAAAATATGTTTCTTTTTCAAAAACACATATCATGAGCAAGTTTCGGAACAATCGGTCCACAGATATAAAGAAGTTATCACAAGGTCATTTTCAATTTGACCCCCCTGCCCCCTAACTTTGGGACCCTTTTAGGGGGTTATGGTGCCCGTAACCCTATGATAATTTGGGACACACTTTCCCACAACCTGAAGATTCCTTTTCAGCAAAGAAACAAAATTTTATAATTATGTTCAAAATCACCGGGATGCCAGCGTTAAATCAATAACATTCTTACACCGGGACCACACTATATAATCGCACGCTCAATTTGATCAGCAGACACGTAGCTAGTAACTCATTCATGCTACCGTATCTATGCTGCCGTTTTTTTCTGGACATCGGGACGACGTGGCAGCTGCACATCCCCTCGTACGTTGAGCGTGTGAACGTATACTTTGGCCCCAGCATTAGTTTAGCACTCCTGTGAAGAGAAATGCGTAGTAGAATCACCATACTAAAATATGAAAGTTTCACGGGTCCGTCTGAAAGGCTTTGCAAAGCCGTGAAAGTTTCACGGGTCCAGCTAGTTATTATGCTAAAGGTATTGGCAGCAGATCCAAAAGGAGACAGAGATGCGCAATTTTAAGCGCAGATGCACAATTCTTAAATAAGTGCACTTCAAATCTTCTTCCGGACCGCTGTGCGCCATCAGTGTGTCTTGTCTTGCTGCATGCTGAGGCAACAACTTTGCTACTACTGACCACAGCAATCATTGAAAATTTTAAGAAATTTGGCGCCGCTGAAGATATATACCTACTTAACACTATCACCATGCTACGAACAGATGATATAAACAAAGTAGGCCATCGAGTGTAACGACATAGTTGACGCATTTTTTTTCTTTAAAATACTGAAGATATACTTGTCTGCGCAGGTCTGCTTTCTCCTACTTGTTCTGTAATGTGACTTCACACAGAATCCGCAGAATAAAGACGTGCTGGAGACTCGTCCAGTGCGGAGACTTGTCTTGCGGACCAAAATAAGGACAAATTGTGGAGACTTGGACGCCATTCGCAGTAAGCCCGGAGAAGTTCGCTTGTCTGCCGCTGCATGCTGATGTTGCCCTAAATAACACAGCAGCTACAGAGGCAGGCGCGCGACTGTGCTGGCACATCAGCATTATGGTCGTAAATACGAGCTAACTAACGAGCGCCTCTGTTGATGAATATTATCAAGGTCACGCAAACGTGGAAACCAAGAAAGTTATCTGCTCAGTATAGTAATAATAATAATAACAAACAGGAAAAATGAAGTTGTATCAAATTTTATAACGTCACTGCTCTCTAGCCACAAGGGGTTTGCCTTCCCTTCATGCAGTATGGTTTGTTTTAAAAATGCAGCATAGGCTGCTGTAAAATGTGATTTTTCATAAGAAGTGTAGCCTGCGTCAAATATGCAGCAATAAAAAACATATTTTGCAGAAATATATCTTTGTTTAGGATATAAGAAAGCCAAGGGGTAAACGAGACAAGAATTAGCAGTATTGGTCGGGCGGGGTAACCTGTGACGTCACTGGCGCCAAGCGGCGCTACGCCACACACCAGCGGAAACTCTGCATGAAGTCAGTTTCTCACATATGGCTGTGAACGAGCATTCTAATTCACTTTCATTTCCACCATAATCTATATTGTGTGTAATGACTCAGTTATAAAACTAAAAAAAATAATAAACGATACATCCCAATTGTTCATTCTTATACCACATCCTGAGGATGGATTATTATTCGCAAATCGAGTTAGGTATCAGTCAGCTTATACTCTAGTCTGGACTGATATTTCCGACTCGTATTCTCGTCTTCTAGAAGACGTAGACTGTCACTAAAATTAATGTAAAATACTTTTCAAACATGGGACAGATATTGGCGCTATGCAGGGAGGTGAACTGTCACCTCCACGTCACTGAGATGGAAGTAAACATATTAGGCAATTTTTCTTTTTATCTTTCATTAAGGTAATATTGCTATCTAACCAACTAAAAGTATTACAATTGTTTTAAAATAATGGTAAGCCCTTGTCTGGGTTAGTATCCTCATGCCTTAGGTGCCACGGTCGGCTACGTCATTGCGTGTTGAGGATGCTATATATTCTAAAATAAACGTGACTATGTATGACATTCTGGCTTACTACTTGATGTTTCTTACACTGATTATATCCTTCCATGCTTTTGGTCTTAATAGAGTTCCGATGGAGGATAGATAGCCTGTGGCATTTTGATTTCTAATATAAAAAATGAATATCAAATAAGATTATCGTACTGATATAATTTTGTCAGACAATAAACGTTAGCAGTCGAGTTTAGACAATTAAATGGCTCTAGGGTACCGTATTTATCGGTACAGCATTAGCCAACTTATGTATCAGTTCAGCATTAAGTTCAGCATTAGCCAACTTATGTATCAGTACAACATTAAGTTCAGCATTAGCCAACTTATGTATCAGTACAACATTAAGTTCAGCATTAGCCAACTTATGTATCAGTACAACATTAAGTTCAGCATTAGCCAACTTATGTATCAGTTGAGCATTAGCCAACTTATGTATCAGTTGAGCATTAGCCAACTTATGTATCAGTTGAGCATTAGCCAACTTATGTATCAGTTGAGCATTAGCCAACTTATGTATCAGTTGAGCATTAGCCAACTTGTGTATCAGTACAGCATTAGCCAACTTATGTATCGGTACAGCATTAGCCAACTTATGTATCAGTTGAGCATTAACCAACTTATGTATCGGTACAGCATTAGCCAACTTATGTATCAGTTGAGCATCAGCCAACTTATGTATCAGTACAGCATCAGCCAACTTGTGTATCAGTACAGCATTAGCCAACTTATGTATCAGTTGAGCATTAGCCAACTTATGTATGAAATCAGCATTAGCCAACTTATGTATCGGTACAGCATTAGCCAACTTATGTATCAGTTGAGCATTAATTAAAACATTAGCCAACTTAGGTATCAGTACAGCATTACCCAACTTATGTATCAGTTGAGCATTAGCCAACTTATGTATCAGTACAGCATTAGCCAACTTCTGTATCGGTATAGCAGTAGCCCACGTATGTATCGGTACAGCATTAACCAGCTTATGTATCAGTTCAGCATTAAGTACAGCATTAGCCAACTTATGTATCAGTACAGCATTAGCCAACTTATGTATCAGTACAACATTAACCAACTTATGTATCAGTACAGCATTAGCCAACTTGTGTATCCGTACAACATTAACCAACTTGTGTATCAGTACAACATCAACCAACTTATGTATCAGTACAACATTAACCAACTTGTGT
>LQNS02007217.1:7385622-7415287 GCA_001587735.2 Parhyale hawaiensis | reverse complement strand
AAATAAAAAAGTTTGTTGTTAGGTATATATCCTTAGAAGGTTTTATTAGATTTTTGAAAATGGAAGGATGCTTCCGAAACGTCAAAGTTTTATATTAGTTCATGTCGACTTCATCTTAACTTTATAATTTACCAAAGGATAATAATTTCAAAATTATCTGTCGGAAGATATTAAGAATCAAAATGCATGAGAGGGCTAATGGAAGCTTCAGATATCTACAGTGCAGAGATTTCAACTTTGGCAATGCAAGACATGCATTCAGACATAAAGTCGCCCTATACTTTGCCATACCTTGAGGACCTTGAGGGTCTTCGGAAGAAGTCCAGGTGACGTTCTTCACGTCACCCCACGTGTGTGGAGTCAGTCTGCTGGGTGTCTTCTGTGGTGCCGCAGTTAGCGACCAGAGAGAGAGCCAGTAGCGAGTTAACTCCACAGTGCACGTAACCGCCGGTCTCTCTGGTATTCTTGCTCCCCGTACAGCGAAGCTATTAGAATATTTTTTCGGCCAAGGCTTTTCAACCATCTCTGCTTGGGATGCGTATATCGCAAGTCCTTCCAGTTCTTTCCGAGTGTCTGGCGATAATTTGCTCATTGACATTCACAGTCATACGTTCCAGAATTTTCCAAAAATATATGATTATAAATTGTTCGAATCTGCGCTGTATTCAATACAAGTGGAGACACCTGAGTCGTTTGTGCTAATCGTACTCTGCATGCTTCGAATTTTGTTCGTGAACGATCGTTGGATACCTTGAAGTTGTTCAAGCTTTTTTCTTGTACTCGGCATCCAAAGTGGGGAACAGTATTCTATTATCTGAAGAATTAATTGATTCCATATTGTGAGCATTACATCTACTTCGCGTGACGAGAAAGTTCGTAAAACCAACCCATCCACACCATCTTTTTTTCCACAACGATAACTCTAGCAATATGTTCTTCGAACGTAGCATCGTCTTGCATTCTCACTTCGAGGTCTCTTAAAACTGCTTTTCTCTCAATTTCATGCCCATCGCTGGTGGCATATTGCGTGGTTTCAAAGAGTGTTTGATTTTTTCGTATCATAACAGTTCAAATTTTGTTTCATTAAAGGTCATATTATTTTAACCGACCATTGGCAGATACTTTCCAAATCTCGCTGCACAAACAGCACGTCTTCCACAGATTGCACAGCAGCTAGTATTCGTGTATCGTCTGCAAATGACGAAGGTACCGCGTAGTTACATCCGTACCCCATGTCATTGATCATGATGAGAAAGAGAACAGTCCCAAGCACTGTGCCTTGTGGTACTCCACTGAGTACCGGCAGTCTGGATGACACTTTGTTGTTGACAATTACACTTTGTGTTCTATTTGACAGGAATGCTTCAAGCCACCGAAGGCATTTTCCACGGATACCCATGCGGGAAAGTTTCAACAACAGGATTCCGTAGTCAACCTTGTCTGACTAGGACAAGGTGTGTGTTAAAGGTAACACACATTCTTGTGTGTTACCTTTAACGTTCAGCAATAAGGTTACCTTAGCAACATCTAAGTAGATTACGTCCACATTCTTCCTTGGCACAATGTCTCTACGATGGAGTCATAATGCTCCAACAATTGTGAAATAGTGGAAGGTTTATGTAGAAAACCGTGTTGTTTTGATGTGAGTAGGTCATTACTCTGTAATATATTGTATTTCTGGGCGTACGTGTGAGTTCTAATTGAGTTCGTCACTGTGCTTGGTTGCGTGAGAGAACTTCAATGCCGAGAATTGTTATCAATTAAAGACCTCGGCATAAGTCTCTTTTTTTTGCAGTAGGGCTAAAGTATCATGAGACAATAATTATGCAAGTTTCGTTACTTCCGTTTTGCTGATGAAACTTGGATCCTTCATTGTACAAATTTCTTTGAAAACGTACAACTCAACTCTATCCAAAAAAATTTTAGTTGACTCTTTCTCAGGATTGAAGTAAGGAGTTTCCATCTTCACAATGTCGTAGAAATTGAACACTTCACCGTAAACACTTCCTAGTAGCACTGTTAATATGGTACGTATACTCACAACCGTTGCAATAGTGTACGACGTAGAATGCAATTTTGCAGCATAGATCTAGCAGAAGAAGGTGTACTTCGGAGCTGAAATGTAGCTTCTTTGTAGAAGTGACGAATCTCAGGAGCCTATATATAGGGCAGGTAATACTCGTACAAGTCAGATTAAGCCTTCGATGTCTTCAGTGTTTGAATTTGAAGTCGCTGGTTAAGATACGTTTACCATCATCTGCAACCTGGCATTTTTTCTGCCAATCAGTTTTTAATGAAGCTTAACAGATGATCATGGACAGTCTCCAGCGTGGGCTAATTTCTGCTAATCTGTTTTGTTAAAGCGTGACAGGAAATGGACAGATAAACAAGCAAACAAGCAAACAGAGAAACAGATAAATACACATCGGTCTTTATTATATTGTAGATATATATATATACAAATATATATATGGCTATATCTTTAACGAAAACATTATTACCTCTCCCACTTCGTTCGTGGGTGATAATAAGAACAACCAGCAGGCAGTACAGCCATGATCTACTCTGGGCTATAATTTTAGTTGCGCCTCATGAGCATCAGAGTATGTTGGGATGACATCTCGCAATATGTACTCAAGAGTGGTAGAGCATATGGGTAAGAGCTTCCGTACGGGTTCACTGTTGACCAGCCCAAACCTCATTCCACAGTTCGCAGCCACCCAGAACAGTGTGACGTTAATGCGCTGGAGAGCCATTTTAGCGTGGTGGGTCCGACTGGAAGTGCCCTCGACTAGAATCTTCCCACAAATTCAAACTGAAACCGTCCCTAAAAAACAATTTCTGCCCTACAGATATTATGTCCGGGTAACAAGGACTTTAACTTTTTTGTAGACGTAGCGTTTTATGCTCAGTAAACATTAGGTATGTACATTTTTGTCTATACGATGTCCCGTTATTACTGGTGTTCTTAACGTTTTACAGAACTGATGATGGATTGGCCTTGGAAATGTTTACGATTTCTTTGTAAAGTTTCAGACATTAGAATAAAGGGTTACGAGTAATTAGGATTACCAGCAGTATAGGTTACCAGCAGTAAATGTTACCAATATTAGCATTAAGGGTCATGTTATACATGCGTTTTGCTCATACAACATTCTTATGTGTTAACGTTAAGGTTGCCAGCAATAAGGGTTACCAGCAATAAGTGTTACCAGCATTAAGGGTTATGTTATACCTGCGTTTGGCACATACACATTCTTATGTGTTACCTTTAACGTTCACCAATAAGGTTACCAGCCTTAAGTGTTAATGACGATTAATACTAGCAACTAGCTATGCGGACATTAAGGGATGATAGTAATAATTTTAAGTGTAACTAGCAAGAATCGTTATCAGCAATATGCTTCACTAGCAATAAGCGTTACCACTAATAGGCGTTTGCAGCAATAAGCGTTAGCAACAATGCAGCGCTATAAGCTTAGACGTTAGCAGCAATACGCATTACTAATAATAAAAAGGTTACCCGTAACAAAGCACAGAATCAACTTCATCAACAAGCACTTGCTCTTTGCCAAACACCTCCTCCTCCTCTTCCCTTGGTCCCCTAACCCATCCAGCGGTCCCTCAAGCACTGCAGAGTCCCAATCCATCATGGCAGCATGGCTCATTTCCCCGTTTTGATGGCCTCGGTTGAAGCATTTCAGCTCTTCTGCCCATAATAAAATTCACATAACTGATCCTACAGCTCTTAAGATCTCGACAACAGGCCGGGAGCTCGTTCCTGTCCCTAAGAATCTGGAGTCGCAGTTTCCTGATTGCCATTGATGTCGGCACTGGAGACAGAAGCCATTTGTGCTCTTCACTTCCAGTTGGAAAGTGGACTAAAGTTACCGCTGGCAAATGTGCTCAGTGGCCTAGGCAGTGAGCGGAAGTGTGATAAAATTGTTACCCAAAATGACTTTAAAAGCTACTTGCAAATGTGCTTAATTGCTCAACAATTGAGTAGAGGCGCTGGAATATATCTAATACAATTCAAATTAGCGATAGGAGAAGCTTGTTATATTTGTATAGAGATAAATAACTTTTCATAGATATGAGGTGTTGTTGCTACTCGTTCTCAAAATCCTGATGTTTTCTTTTATGGAATCAGATTGTAGTGAATTAATAGCATCCAGGCGGACACCCACAGCCCGCAATACAGCAGAACCTCCTGTGACAACAGTCTGACAGGCTGATCCCCCGAACAGCTATGGCATGTAGGACCCGGATACAGCACTGAAGCCCCGTAGTGTTGCCTATACTGCCTCACTTTTGCTTCGTTACAGAGGGATGTAAAACGGTGCTGCTTGGCATTGTGTCTTCAAGAAGTGACGTCTGATAGAGATTACCAGGTTCTCAAGGTGTGTAGTAGCGAATGTAATACCTGGTAGAATATTTGCTGGTGAAGTTCATAGCTTTTTTCGTCTTTTGATTCACCGAGACTTGGCAGTGTATAAGGGTTATCTGCAATAATAAATATTACTACTTATACATAAGTAATAAAATATTTGATTAGAGCACAGACACTGTTATTGTAATAGGTAGTTCTTCGCTTAGGTATACTTTGACTTCGCCGCATATCATATGTACAATAATTCAGATTCAAAATGTAAAATACATTAAGAAAAATTGCAGTGAACGATCAGCGTAGACAGTCAGCGACAAAGAACGCGCAATAATAAAGTAGATGTTCAACTTTATGAATGAAAAACAAAATACCCCATGCAATAAACAAAAGAGAATAAACACTTCGAGCGACTCCACATGTCCTTCCCATACAAATGCTACTGTAGATTACCAAAACATGGAATTGTCCATTTTGATTTGAATTCCCTAAAACCTCATGTGTCTTCTATACATAGAAGCTTCAAAATATCGGTATCGGGATCACGATTTCTAAATAAAGAAAGAAGGGGGGAAAATTGCGCATAAATCCATGAGATTTACTTTTTTCAGTGGCATATGCGGCAAATAGTACCTCCATATAAGTCTTAACATTTGTGAATAGTTGATGCTATCATATTCATACTGTACTGTTTGGAATTCAGAAGTGGTATGTTTTCACATTCTTACCAAGTCCACATATTCATACAATTTATCCGTTTAAGAACAGAAACCTTCTGCACACGAATAGCAAAGACCAAAAAGTTCAAAAGTTTCGTGAGCTAGCCTATAAATTTAATAATATGACACCAAACATTTGGTTTATTCATCATTATAAGTTACTTATGAAGACTGGAACTTGAAGGGATCATATCTTTGCAAAGTTTATATTAGTAATTTTTTATGCTGAGCTTTGTTTTTTCTTTGCAGCTGGAGTGGCAGGGCTTAGACGAAGAAGCAGCAACTTTAGGAAGAAATTATTGTTGGAGTTGGCCCACACGATTACTTTATGATGAAAGTCAGACACAAGCAAGAGACGCTCGAGCAAAGTTGTGCTGTATTTTGTTCTCTGTACGTACTAGCATACTAGGCCATCAAAATGACGGCAAAGAATAAACTAAGACACTCGTGGAGTATCAATTTCACTTTGCTACTCCATAGCTAGTTTCAGAATATCGAACTGTGAGGAAGCAAGCCTTACCTAAAACTGTAATAATAATAATGATAGCAAAAGGCTTGAAATTGACGGAGTAATTCACGCTAATCGGCCACCAGACATTGTCGTGAAAGACAAACAGGATAAGTTGGCCAAACTGATCGACGTCTCAATCCCCTTCGACTCCAGAATCATCGACAAGGAAACGTAGAAGAAGGAAAAGTACCGCAATTTTCCCATCGGACTTCAGCGACTGTGGCAGATGAAGGTCGACGTCGTTCCAGTGGTCATCGGCGCTCTGGAGGCAATGTCCAAGAACCTCAAGACTGCCCTTCGAGAGCTAAAGTGCGGTTATCTCCATCCTGGAACCTTCCAGAAAAGCACTCTGCTTGGAACAGCGCACATCATTCGCAAAGTGCTCTGAGCCTTTGGTTGGGGGATATGCGACGCGGCTCGACCCCGCGATGACTTCACAGGGCACCCCTACCAATTCTGCTAATTCCTGTTCATCTTACCCTTTGTGTTATTTACACTGGCCCAGGTGACGTCCCCCACGTCACCTCACGCGTGTGAAGTTACGATGCCTTGTTTCTTCTGTTGGGTTGCAGGTAGCTATGAAAGACAGAAACAGCTGCGTATTAGCTCCACGATGCATGTTAACCTTGACTTCTGGTCTATCTAATATTCTTCCACCTATTCGTTGTTCTTAACTGTGGTACTGATTCTACAAAGACAGATGCATATTTTGGGTAGCTTAGTTCATCTTCACCTAACAGATGTGTACGTGGCAGATCCGCTAGTCTTTGCTTCGATCTGCACACAATTATTGCGAATGATAATTTTGTTGCACATAGAACAAAATACGAAATAACGTTTAGGTTTCTAACGCAGCGCTTACATTAGCACAATAAAGCAATTTCTGAAAAGAATATTGAAATATGAAATTGTTCCTTGAACGAGTATCGGATGTTTTGAACTGGTCTACTATACGAAGTCCACTTATGCAGTAGAGGCACCTACATATATGACTCATTGGTAGAATGAATTTTGAATACTCTGGAGTTGAAGGGTATCAAGAAAAGAGTTTTATTGCATGCTTTTTCTATTACCAATATCTCCTCCAATGTGTGTGAGTTTATCAACTGCATACGAAGTTAGATATAGCCGATTAGCAGTTGAGAGAATAGTTAATCCCGTACAGCTGCTCACGGAGCAAGATCGTTCAACAAAATGCCTCGGCATATTCGAAACGCCACTGATATCAAAACTGTAGAGTTCAAAAATTTGCTGGATTCACATTTAAGAAGAATACTAGATAGACCAGCGGTCAGCGGTTACGTGCACTGTGGNATGAAATATTAATTTTCTTTGCTGCAATCTATGCTTATTATTTTTTTCGTTTTCTGCTCATTTGCATTTATGTACATCTGTATACATATATATATATATATTCTTGAGCCCGGATGACATTTGCTACATATTATCATAACACTCCTCTGGGGCCAGTTGGCCAATGTCTGCAGCACGAACCAGTGCGTGTGGATTTCCCAGAGGAGGGTACAGTCTAAGTTGACTTTACCTTTACCTGTGTGGTTTATGGGAGTCTTTGATCGAAGTCCAGGTCAGGATATAATAACAGTAACGGGTAAGACAGATAGAAAAAAATCATTGTCGAAATGGAAAAAATTAGCATCCGACAACATCCTGTGACGTATGGCGAGATGAGCACCCACGCAGTTTACTGTTGACATTTGAGCGGTGGCTGGAGAGGATAGCTTCAGTTTAGTATACACTCACTAGCTGGCTTTGGTTGTAGTAACCAGATTATCAGAAAAGTACAACAGACATGCTTTTAATATTGTTCGCAAGTGATTGTAGCATATGTGATCGATAGTAGCATTAACTGGATGACATACCGACAGGATGTGCTGAAAATGTCGACGTCTGTCTCAAGTAAATTAGCGTTGACAGTTCAGTTCTTCTACCCAGGTGCTACCATATGTACCATGTGCAGCATACCATATGTACCATGTGCAGCATACCATATGTACCATGTGCAGCATACCATATGTACCATGTGCAGCATACCATATGTACCATGTGCAGCATACCATATGTACCATGTGCAGCATAAGGAGTAATTTGAGCTATTTTTTGGTGGGGGAATAATAGCAGGAAGTGTTAGTGAGACGACCATTTTCGCTACGCATTATAGTCTTGCAAATGATAAGTTAACGTCGAAATGGCTTGACCGTCAGTCTTTAAATCCCGTCGTTTACTACTTCTTTGTAACTCTTAGTTCGGTAGATAACTTATTATCAGCAAGACTCACGGAAGTGGATAAAAAAGTTATTTTGAATGCCGGTTCATAGCTCTATAATAAAATGAAAATTATGGGTTTATTTAGTTTCTGGTGGTGTTAGATTGGCTCGACCCCGCGATGACTTCACAGGGCACCCCTACCAATTCTGCTAATTCCTGTCTATCTTACCCTTTGTGTTATTTACACTGGCTCAGGTGACGTTCCCCACGTCACCTCACTCGTTTGGAGTTACGATGCTTTGTTTCTTCTGTTGGGTTGCAGTTAGCGATGAAAGACAGAGCCAGCTGCGTATTAGCTCGACAGTGCACGTTAACCTTGACTTCTGGTCTATCTAATATTCTTCCCCCTGTTCATTGTTCTTAACTGCGGTACTGATTCTACGAAGACAGATGCATATTTTTGGTAGCTTAATTCATCTTCACCTAACAGATGTGCACTTGGCAGATTCCGCTAGTCTTTGCTTCGATCTACACACAATTATTGCGAATGTTAATTTTGCTGCACATAGAACAAATACCAAATAACGTTTAGGTTTCTAACGCAGCGCTTACATTAGCACAATAAAGCTATTTCTGAAAAGAATATTGAAATATGATGTAGTTCCTTGAACGAAGATCGGATGTTTTGAACTGGTCTACTATACAAAGTCCACTTATTATACAAAGTCCACATATATGACTCATTGGTAGAATGAATTTTGAATGCTCTGGAGTTGAAGGGTATAAAGAAAAGAGTTTTATTTCATGCTTTTTCTATTACCAATACCTCCTCCAATATGTGTGAGTTTATCAACTGCATACGAAGTTAGATATAGCCGATTAGCAGTTGAGAGAATAGTTAATCCCGTACAGCTGCTCACGGAGCAAGATTGTTCAACAAAATGCCTCGGCATATTCGAAACGCCACTGATATCAAAACTGTAGAGTTCAAAAATTTGTTGGATTCCCATTTAAGAAGAATACCAGATAGACCAGCGGTCAGCGGTTACGTGCACTGTGGAGATAATTCGCTGCTGGCTCTCTCTCTTTGGTCGCAAACTGCGGCACCACAGCAGAGTGACTCCACACACGTGGGGTGACGTGAGCAACGTCACCTGGACTTCTTCCGAAGACTCTCAAGGCAACTCAAGGTAAGGTAGGTACGTTCCAAATGTTTTGGTCATTTTCTTCTTACTGAAGTACAGCTCTTGCAAGATGTATTACCTCTCAATGGCGAGTATGTTCGTGCTCGGACTTGTCTACCTGGCTGTCAGCAGCATAACTAAAAAGTTACAGGCGGAGCTTTATGAAATTTACAAGAACTGCAAAGGAAGGTTACGAGGGACAATTGGTTACATTTTGGTTTTGAGCTGTCCGTCCGTTTATCCGTCTCTCTCCATAATTTTGTCTTTTGGCAGTGATTTACTTGGTGGAGGTCTGTGCTTTCGGCGTACAGCACCTCTAGTTCATTTCTTACATTCGCCAAGGAAGCGAAAATCAGTATCGTTTAATGTAAATCGTATAAGCAGAAACTGCAGAAAAATATTATTAATAATAAACTCAAAGCTTTCGGCTTAGAAAGGGTAGAAGCTATAAATATGATCCTTCACAGAAGAAAGCTATGTACGACTACTTGATAATTAATTACTAGAGCCCGGATTTATTGTGCTTAAATATTGCAGTATGCTCCTAAAAATTGCTGTTACTGTACATAAAAACTGCTTTCATTGCACCTGAAATTTGCTCTTATTGCTCCTAAAAATTTCTCTTATTTTACCTAAGCAATTAGGGGTGGAAGAAATAGGAAACAAGGAAAAGACAAATGCATCAAAAAATTGTAGGGGCCAAAAATGGTCAGATAGCAAACGGGAATGCATGTCAGTGGATCAACGGACACGAATTAAACTAATAAAAATCCAGTCGAAGTTTTGAAAACCTGTAAGAAACATAGAACCTGGATGTCCACTATTTCAACGAATACCAATTGTTAGTATACATTGCGCTTATTATGTTAATTAACCAATCTTCCCAGAGGCGAGAATGATTCTTTCGAATATCTCGCTCTACCTGTACCCATGATGTATCCCCCGAACGAAAAGGTTACAAACATGTTATAGCCAAATTTTGAGATTTTGCAACTCAATTATATTTTTACCCCAGCAATAACATTAAACAACAATTTATAAGGGAATCAGTTGTCACATGACTTCATACTACAATGCAAGCTATAAATGCAATGTTTTATGTTATCTAAGGGCGAGTTCACACGTCCCTCATCGTAACGCGTTCAATCATGGAAATGAACACGAACTATGCGTCGAGTTTTTTGTCTCTGTCCACTCGTAGAAGTGTCCTTTCTCAACTGAATAACGCCACGCGTTCAGTTATAATATAGTTTCTCTATATTTTTGGTTATATTTTGCGTCGGTTGGAAGTTACATTGTAACCATTTTCTTATAGCCTGATATATGATAGGAAAGCCTATTTCCAAAATATTTATAGCCTGATGAACCGTTAGAAGAGAAGTCAGCGCAGATCAATCACTTGGGCTTCCAAATCAAAGATGGCGTCCGTGTTCTAACAACATTTTCAGGTTTTCTAGTTTTCTTGTCTTAAACGGGAGTACAGTGATTCTGATCATTACAGTGACGATAAAAAAAACATAGTTTTGTCGACTTGTGCATGATTTGTGAACGTGCAGACGATAAGTTTACTATTTATAGGTTCCTTTCACTGAACTGTAATAACGCAGGGCGTTCAAAAAAGGACATGCTTCATCCTTCCGTCTCCCTCGCTTGCTGCAGCTGTTTCTATCAAATCAATGTGCCGCGTCCATCGGTTTGACTGAACACGTTGCGATTACGGACGCGTGAACATGGCCTAATATACTGCATTTTTAGCTCTCATTGCAGTTATTGCACTTATAGCTTTTGTTCCCTTTACGCCGTAAACTGCAATAAATCCGGGCTCTATTAATTACTGGCGAAGGAATCTAGACGCATCGTGCGTCACGGAATGACGTCACAAATGCTGCACAAAATGCTGCACAAAAGCCGCATTAGATTGGCACTACGATCAGTTTCTAACTTGGAGGTATAAGGCCTTAACCAAGCGAGCCATCAATATTCCCTTTACCTTCAGGTAAAAAAGGGTTATTCGTTACTAACATAGTAATTTTACGTACTGTGAAATTATTCGTTGCTACAGATTTCAGCATATACCATATCCAAATTTCTTTTATGGAGCTAATACATTTGATTTGCGCTGGCCATTGTAGGAGAATCTTTGTTTTGAGAGTGACTTTTTTGCGCCAAATCTTGCTTTTGCGTCCTTGTTAGATAAAGCAGTACGTCAACGTTTTTGTTCACAGGTTTTAGCCATCAATTTAGATCATTGAGGCACTTCATTTAGTATTTAGTAAATACATGTATTTGAAAGCTTCCCAAATGGTGTGACATTGGTAACATTATCATTGGTGTTGAGAACTGTATTGATAACATTATCATTGGTGTTGAGAATTGTATTCTCTCACAGTTAGCTGACGAAGCTCAAGCAATATTGGACAAACCGGCATGTCAGCGGCTCTTGATCGTGCTTGCATGCATTCTATATAGTCTCTTGGGCATGGACTCTTCACCCCCCACTCTTTTTTTTTCTCTCTCTCTTCTCCTGCCCCCTTTATCCTACTAACATAATGGCAATAGCTCATAGAGTGCCGGGGCGTTTGTTCCGGTGTCTCTTTGGGAATGGGCCTATTGGGTCGTCTACTGCCTCCTATCTAATCTAATGTAAACTTCTGGGCCTGGAATTTGATGGAGTCAGGGTAAACTTCCCATTAACAAGCTTATCAACAGACATTTCCCGCGATATCACAGAAACAATGTAGAAATTGTCGAAATACAGAAGAAAATTGTTTCTGTAAACCCCGTGAATTACAGCCTCTTCCAGCGAAACGACGTACGTACACTTTAGGCTCTCTTTCAAAACATGGGAAATTACCGACACATTTCTAATTTGTTTCCATGACAATGCTGATTTTTTTTTTTTAGTTTAGTCGGCCATTAACAAGTCAGCAATTCCGGTGGGTCATTCGTTCTTGCCTTCCACGGGAGAGGTACGATTATTCCTCTATATAAAAACATTCCTGACTAGTCGCTATTAACACTTTACCAGTCAGTGTACGTCATTCGCTTCTCCTTGCACGAACTGGGAAGGATTTTTTTCCCTGCATAAAACATTCCTGGAAAGTTTGTGTCGCTTCACAAGCTGCCAAGATGGCGGCTGATGTGTCAAGGCGTACAGAAGTTGGCGTGCTTTGCAAGAAATGCGTGAGTGGAGTTTTGTAAGCTTTAATTTTTTTTTTATTGCTGAATAGCCTCATTGCTTTTCTTAGAGGAATTTCAACGTATGAGGCAACGATAATTTTGATATGTAATATTTTCACGGATCTTAAATAACAGAGGGTATTTTTAGAAACATTTCACACTTACGTCACTATTGCAGGATCACACCGACATCGTTAAAATTGGTTAGACTTTAAAAGGCAACGACTAATTAACTTAAGAGTTCTTTATATCCAATTATCTTTTAACTTTAGACTGCCTTTACATAGAAAGCCTCATTTAACTGGTAGGAGACTTTTAGCAGCTTTCCCGCAGCAGTCTAGTTTTTTCAGTTGTTTGCAAGAACTCAGGATGGTTGCTATTACTGTTTAAAAAAATGGAATGCGGCCGTAACAACATTTGTAAATTACAATATAGTATTTTCACATTGTTCGAAGAAGTAAACGTAGGTTCTAGCTGTAGGTTATTTTTACTCGCGCACACCCCACAAGGCTTTTGAAACAGCTATGGTAACATTACTTTTATATTTTTAGGTTTTTGAGCTCCTCAAAAGTTCTCGTTTTGTCTCATCAAGAAGCTCTTGCTATTTCTTTCTCTTCGTTACTAATTTTCACTAGTTTTTCTGTTTATGGATTAGTATTTCTTACTATTGTTTCTATTTACTGTTGATTCTGACTGTTTCTTACAATTACTTACTATTTCTACTAATACATACCATATCTTCCATTTTTTCCAGTTTTTGCTATTTTTTACCATTTCTTTCTATTTTTACTCTTTATTACTATTAAACACTCTTGCTTACCAGATTTTACCTTTTATTACTATTTATTACTGTTCTTAATAATTTTTGCTCATTATTCTATTGATACACTTTTGCAACAACAGGCAGCTCTAACTAGTTCAACGCCTCGTTCCACATCTAAGTGGCATTTCAAAATGTCAATATGTATAAAAATTCTCACTTCTTCATTTCTTTCAAAGAACTCCACTGTACTGTTTTTACGCATCTCATAAAGTACGAAGCTTTGATATAGTCCGTGCTTATTTCCAAAGCCCCTGCCGTAACTGCTGTGAATTTTGTAAGTCGACAAAAAAATTTCATAAACTTTTTTTAAACGCTGCCACAGTTAATTAGCATAGCCTACCTTCATTGCTAGCAAATTTCTTAAAACTCGAAGCCAATTAACCGCTATCTTGAGTATACTCGTGTTTTGGGATGAAAGTATGCGGATATTTGTATTTGCTCCAATCAAAAATGCATTTTTACTTAATTAGGGAAGCTCTTGTCAAGTTGAAAAGTATCACTAAATTCAATCTTGGTTATGATCATTTTCACTACATTTATCAATAGAGCTTCTTTCTGAACGTGCAGAGCTCGAGCTGTTTTCATTGCATAGCACGTGCCTTATAATTTTTTTTTCATATTTACGGAGACCGGTGGGGTAACTAACGCGTTAAATTGAAGAGCTAATTTTCTGCCTGAAGCATTCTGCTGATATTAGAAACGAGGCTGCTGGAGCATGTGCTTCATCTTACTCCCGGCTGCACCTCGTCCTCCGTATTTTTTTTTCTATGGGAAAAATTGTCGCATAGCGGATAGTACCCTAGAAATTAGAGTGATATCCTTAGGATTACAATAATTGCGACATTATCCGGAATATCTTCGGATTCAAGTCAGACTAATTTGAAAATGGTTCACACGACAGTTCTTTGAACGTGTTCTCTTAGCTGATCAAATGTTTTGTCATGTTTTCGTGAATACAATACAGACGCAATCAAGGAAAAGAACCTCAATAGGGTGGCACCACCAAGTAGGTTAACTCGCGCTACGCAGAGCGGTTGCGTGAATGTAAAGCTAAAGTCAACTTTGATTGCACCCCCCCCCCACTGGAAAACCCACAGGCAGTGGTTTGTGCTACAGATAAGAGCCAGGTGGCCCCGGGGGAGGTGGGTGAGTACAGATGCAACCGACCACGGGTCGTTGGGACTATGGCGCCGTAGCGGAAGGTTCAATGACCCTACCAAATGCTAGCATCCTCTTCCTGGGAAGGTAAGTGCCTCCACGGAGCTGTGCACACCAAGCATTTGCTGACTCAGCGCGTTTGGCAGTACAAAGATCGCTCATCAGGCTTGGGGCTCGTTCCCGGTTCTTTCAGCACAACTGTGCAGCACACTAGGACTGCTACTACAGTGGGTTGACTTTATAACTAAAGTTGAAAAACACTTGGTAAAATTTTGGAACTCTGAGACAATATCTTCAGTCTGTACCAACACCATGAAATATAAAACACTAGAGTACTCAGCCGTAAAAAATGATAGCAATAATTCTGTAATGACGCGTTTTATTGTTCTTGCTTGCGGGACAGGATTTGAGGTAAAATATGCCTCAAACCTGTAGGCTTGATTTTCCATTAAATCAGCGAAAGTTGTGCAATCATGGGACTGAAAGAGCGAAATTTCTCTCCAGCAAGTAAAAGTGTGCGCATAGTTTTGAAATGCCTGAAAGTCAGAGTAGCACCAAGAAAATATAGTTCAATCAACAGAATTCATAGGAAATGCTCAGTTCCTGCTATAATTCTGGATACGAGCAGCTGAACGTTCAGAATTAAAATTTTCCAGCATAAAAACTGAAAATGCTTTGGCCTTTGTTCAACGTAAAGTTTCAACAGCAACGAAGATATTCAACTTAGGAAATCATTAGCAAAATAGATTTGCTGGACAAGAACCAAAGATGCTTTAAAGAACGAGCGTCTCGTATCCCTACTACGCTCGAATGAAGGCTAGCAGACAGTACCTAACTATTTCCCTGAGTGATTCGAAAACTACAGTAGCTCGAGCATATTCCAGAAATATGGAATGTAATAAGCATGATGACTCGAACTTCCTGCAACCTCATCTTGCTATTCTGTAGGTGAATTTTCTCCTATCTGAATCCTTAACATCGTGAAGCAGAAACGGACCAACCAAGCAAGGCAAGGGAGCGAAGGTGCAAACAAGTAAGCAAGCAAGCAACAAATTACGTTTTATTGTATAATGGATGGAAAAAATATCACCGTTGAATACTGAAAGATTCACTGAACACACACTAAAAGTGCGCAACGGGAGGAACCAATGGGACTAAATAAAACTTAGCCGTGAGTTCATCGCAGTGAATGACGTCACAGCGACGAGTCGAAGTACTTGAGGGTCGGACCTCAGGCTTTTGTAGGTTGGGCTCTTAATCCTAATAAAAAATAAAAGCAGCATTAAGTTCCTGACGCGAAAGAAAACCACTGGAACAGCTATTGTTCAGACTTTCTGTGCTTGACCACAATAATTTTACCGAGTTATGTGTACGGGTGCAGTTCATGAAGCTGGCCAGTCAGGAGCGAGAGATTGCATAAATTAGTCGAAAAAATGAGGTGTCATGTTTAAATATATTTTGTGAAGAGCACTATGAACTGAATATGAAGTATAAATGAGGCTTCACTTAAAAAAAGTTAAATTACGGCGCCACGCCGGCTCAGATCTTGCTGTTGGTGCTGGGCAAGTTTCATCCAGCCTACATTGCAATTTACTATTGATAATTGTTTATTGTTCAATTAGTATATGTTCTCACAATTTATTTGCATAAGGGATGGAATTTGTAACTGGCAACGATTTTTCCGGTGAAATTAATTAAGGTACTCATAGGCTGCTCAGCCGTACCGTTCGTCGATGTTGACGTCATTGATGACGTCACTTTTGATGTTGCTTTCTCGTGAGTCCTCCCGTTACGCTCTTTGCTTCTTCATGTCAGCTGTCAAGTAAGGAGGCGTAGCAAGTGTCGCTATAAGAAAGTTTCCGATACCTCCTCTAATTTAAAGTCCATTAGAACTAGGGAAGTTGTGAGCTGTTCTGCTGCATTAAACGACACGGCCACGCATTGGGACCATTAGCTGATAGAGAACACGGCAAGAGCTTTCATAGCAAATGAAAATGTTCTTTCAACTCAACGTTCTGATATGTTAGTGCGTACGTTGGTGCGTCCGTTTACCCTCTACGTGAACCAGTTTATGTTATATTGCTGTAGAGCTTTATTGGTCGTGGATTTCTTACAGGAAGAGAGCTGTTATGGCACGGAAGTACAACCTTGTCAAAAATGGGATTGAATTACAGGAAAGCAAACGGATTTCTGAGAACTACTTCCTTTCAAAGATGAAAGAGATCTAAAATCTTTCTAGCGATACATTCTCAGCCAGCTGACGGGATGGCAGACGTTTTAACAATTCTTTCTGTAGCTACATAATATTATTATTGTGTTTACACAACAAAATATTTGGATGCCGAATCAGTGAACACTTTCATTTAACAGTCGTGTGAACCCGTCTTTAGACAAACAGAATTGAATGAGTACCTCCCCGCAGTAGCAGCGGACCGTGCGTGCTGCACTGTTGTGCTGAGGGTCCCGGGAACATGTCAGGGCGCGAATAATTTTATATAAGTGAAAGTGAATGGGTCAATGTCATGACGTCATTGATTGAAATTGACATGTTTTGTAAACAATTAATGAGTAATGCCATTATTTTGAATTAACTGAGAATTATTTGACATGAGAATTAAGTAAAAATTACACGATATGAAATTGACCAACACATCTGCATCCAAAAATGAAGTTGAGCCACGCCTCCAATTAAGCTGCCTATCTAAGATGTCATATATCGGAATGCAGAGAACGCGAGGGTGGAGAAAACACCCCCACTAACCCCAGCTACATTGAAAAAAATCATGACATTGAGAGTTTGGGTTTACCACACGTAACCAGATCTACAATTTGACTGCAAAGTATTTAGAGGTGCCCCCGTTCGCAAGCAAAATTAGATACATTGTGGGAAATGATGACTACGCCTATAACCATACAAAATGATGTGTAAAGGAATACACTCTTTATGCACGTGTCAAAGGGTTGAGTGACCTCGGAGACAACCCACTAATTAAGGCACGATTAGATGATGTTGATATTGGCAAACCATCGTGGAATTACGAGTGGCTATCTTTTTAAAACTATGACTCGAGAACTAGAGCCAGTCAATGTTTGACAAGTTATCGTATTTCTCTTTAATTTAATGGTTGCACATGATGGCAACACGTCTAGACATGATGGACATATATTAAAGCATTTGGCTACGCAGTAGAAATCTTATTATCTACAGATAGATGCTAGGAACATTATGAACAATTTTTCCTTTTTTCGTTTTTATTAAGCGCGCCGCTAGCGCGTGAGTATAAAATTACTGATTATATTAACTTACTTTCCAAGGAAACTAGACACAACGGAGAACTTATAAGGTGCTTTTCACGAGTGCTCTTTTCTTGGGCAATGGGCACGCGAACACGTCGCGCACACTACACACGTCGCCGAGGACGAAGACTCAGCATCTGGACCCACGAAACTACGATGTGGAGCATGCGTCTAGTGGGGACGAAGTAGACGATGCGGGGCACACAACTATTGGGGACGACGACGACGATGTGGAGCGCACGTCTATTGGGGACGAAGGCGACGATATGGAGTACACGTCTATTGGGGATGAAGAGGTCGATGAGGAGCACACGTCTATTGGGACGAAGACGACGATAAGTAGCACACATCTATTGGGGACGAAGAGGACGGACGACGAGAGGGACTTTTGAGTGTAGAGGGATGCATTACGTCACAACGAAGAGTTCAGCACGTCAGGGGCTAGGGGACCATCTTACGATTATATTTACATCATTGACTAAAGTCACAATCGGTGGCAGCACTCGTGGCAGCGAAAGGTGTAGTGAAGACATTGCCGCTGCAGTGATCGTGCTGGTAACAAATTTATGGGTATTAGTTTCTCGTGCAGCTCTAACTAGGCACAGCACACTGAGATTTAATGTATCACGATGGAAATAAGTTTATCTAGGGCTTAGCCTAGGGAACTAAGGGGCACTGAAACAAATATGTGAGCGGTCTCGGGACACTTAGGGCGTGGGTACTTCAACTGAAAGCTCTTGAATTTTCTCGCACAGTTTATTTAAATGGGGTCCGATGGTAGATTCCCGACTAACTTGGAGAGCCTCCTACGTCATCTTGGGGTTACCCTCACGTTTAGTTGAACCAGTGGGGAGTCCGAGAGATCTGCTCTCACTGGCATGCCACGCTCTAATTGGTCGATCGTTGCCAATTAGATTTTATTGTTTGGAGCCAGGTGTATTTTTAACTCTCAACCTAATATATGCATAAATCAGTACCTTAGATTTTTACCAAGCTAGTGCCCTACCTTAATTATGAATATTATTACTAGCTTAAACGCAATCTCAGAGCATCTCAGCGCAAGCCCAATCAAGGAACATTCTAGACACACGTCACGCCTGAGCACTCTGACACAAAGTTATTAGCCTATTTTTTCCCCAGCGTTTAAATGCTTATGTTCGCTGCTTACGCACTGCTTATGTTAAATCCCTAGCGTATTTCATCGAACTACTTGAATGTCTTGCACTTCAATACGACGATACACTTGCAAATTTAGCCTAAACCAGAAATATTTATATATTATAAGCTACAGCACTCGGAACATTGGTATGCCCTGCTCCGTAGAAAATTCGAGAAGTCCGCCATGTGTGTGCTTAAAGACACAGAACAAACGGTTGGCTAGACCGCAATTTTGCATTGTGTTCCAAGCAAGCCCATGGAATTTCAAGTCACGTCCTGCATATATTTACAATTTTCAGCACTGCAGTATAATTTATGCCTTTATTATTTACGTATACAATTTGCTTATATGATGTGGGGTAAAATTTGTAATGCTCGTATGCATATTGCCTGAATGATATGAGGTACAGTAGCTTTTATCTCCGCTAATTGACTGATATAGGTACATATATTTATTTACGAATGTGTGTATATATATATATGTATGGCTTCTACCTGGGTATTTCCTAACATCTAATCCCCAGGACATGTGAGGGATCTTTGTCATGTCGCTCGGTGCGCTGAAACTGCAAACTTGCGTGGTGCCCATAGCTATCGTGGGGGTATTTATTTTAGGGTAGGGGGTTGCAGGCCGTTGAACCTTCCACTAAATACGCCATAGTTCTTAGCGACCTATCGTCGGCTGCAGCTTTACTTACTCCTCTGGGGCCAGTCGGCTTATATCTGCCACACAAGCCAGTCCATGTGGGTTTCGCAGCTGAGGGTGCAGTCAAAGTTGACTTTACTTTACTTTTACCTGCACTTCTACTCTACAGAATATTGTTTAAATACAAAGAGTCAAATTCGGAACTCAATTGGTGGCAAAAGCTATATTATTTGTATACAAGATGCATAAATAAAGTAGTGAAAATGGCAGCTTGGCAGAAGATCTTACAACACGGGCGGTTTGCCGTTTGGATGGGAAAGAGGTGAAACTCTGGCATGCCGTCAGTGCGAGAATTGAAATCGGTAGTTTTACTGCTAGAAAATTGCTTTCTGCTTCGTCACAGCATTCTCTTTCGGAACGCTCGCTTATGAACGATATTTGATACCTTTTCCACCAGTAATTGCATTACAGTTTATTTCATAATTATTTCCCTTCATGTCACATCCAGGGATAAATTTTTGTTCCTTCAGCAACAATGGAGCAGACTAGAAGTTCATATTTTGCACCCACGACCTCCTACCTCAAAGCTATAGCCCGCGCTTTTCCCTACTATCTGCAGCTGGCTTTATGTTTCATTTTCCATGAGGAGACAGAAAAACAGACCCAATGAATAGCCACTTTAAAAATTTTAACACGGCCGCCCATCCTCCCACCCCTGCCCCGGGGGATCGTAAGCCCCTGTGTGAGAACCTCCGCAGCACACCATAGAGAAATTTTCTTCTCTCCAAGTACCGTCGTACTTTAAGAAAGCAACTCTCGTTGGTTCACTAACCACACCGTAGACAATTCAACAATTTTTCCATCCAAAGCAATAAATATTATACGTCATAAAGGCAACTCTCGTTGCTTCACCACACAGTAGACCAATAAACAATTTCCTTCCCTCGGAAGCAGCCCACTTGACAGCACCCGTTCCACCCAGCAAAACAACGCAGCAGTTGAATGTACCCCACGGGTTCGGTCTGCTCTCGGTCCACCGCGGGAGTGCAGATGTTCATCTCGTCCAAATTACTCCAAGAGATGTTCGGACAAATATCTCGGACGCTAACCGCCGTTCAATAACTGCATAAAACTTTTCTAGGTCGTTCCTTGCAGTCTGTTATAGTCTCTTCAGGACATCTTTACAGCCGCTTGATCTTTGAGTCGCACTCTGTATTCCAGAAGCGAGGGGTCGGGGCCGTGCTGATGAGGTTCAGCGAGCGTCCAACTTCAGGACTTTATTAGAACCTTCCGAGGGGCTGCTGCCCCCACCCCTTTTGCTGGTCCTTGCCTTTGGGCAAACACAAACATGCCCACTCAGCCAAATTTAAAACGCCATGGCTAATTTCACGAGTTTTCGCCCAAAAATTTCCCATCTTCCTCCTTATATAATATTGTTCAAGAATGGGACTAAAAAAGCCGTGGAAAATAGAGGACTTCTGGCCGAGGAATTTCTAGGGGCGGCAAACGGGCCGTCGGAGCCGGGTAAAAATAATAACATTTTGGGACGAAGGTGAAATTTCGGGAGTCATCGACATCCTCCGAGTCTGTTCTACTGGGGAGAATATTTTTCTTTGGTAAGTCTGAGGCGACAGCGAGTTTGAGGTTGGATATTTTGGAGAATTTTACTCTCTGTTGTTTAATAAGGCAGTCAGGAACACTTAGAATGAAAGAACGCAGAACTCTGCTACAGTGGCGACTCTTGGCAGAGCCACAAGAGTTGGCGCATGTTGCATTAGTGTAGCATTCATCTCTATTGCTGTATTTTTATTGTTTGCAATAAAAAGAGGTAAAGCTTAGCGTTTACATTAAATACCGTAGTGAACAGAAAGTTCAGTATACCAATACTTAGAATTTTCTCAGCACCATGAACATGTTGCTACTTAGTTAAGGTTCCAATGTTAATTAGGAATATTTTACTCAAATTTGGCCATGTACTAAAGCACCAATATATTATTGCGAGTGGGGGTCAAGTATACAGTAATCTATATTGTGTATAATTATAAATGTTGCTGAAGCTGTATCAAAAATTTTATTTTAAATTAGAACAATAAAGCTACTACAATTCAAACTGTGACGTAGAAAATTGATTGAGGCACAATGTTTTTATAATCCTCAAAATAACAAATACTAACAAGCAAGATGGGGAAAGCTCTGCTAATGTCCCTAATACCTAGAACTTGGGTAGTTAGTAACAAGCCCAAAGAAACACTTTGGAGGATTTATCTATTATTAGTAGAGAGCTCCTCTCCACAAAACATATACTTCTGCAGTGCATTGCCGTTGCTGCGATGTGAAAGTAAGAACGTCTAGTCATCGCGTGTGTAAAAAAAAGCCTGTTCGAGGCAAAGTCAAGGTTGTGTCTAGTGAATTGCTTTGGCTGAAAATCAATCATACTCTTGCGATTCGAGATTGTGCTGTGAGCTGTGTTCTTTCGCGAGGACTCAAGTTTAATTTTAATCTTATGAGGCCCAAGTAAGTAAGTCGGTTTCTCAGTAATATCATTGCTTGAAATGTAGCTATTGACGAGCGTTAGTTGGTGCAGGGTTACTCGAAGAATGCGTTAATTCAATCCCAATTAAACTCAGTGTATTTTGTAAAGAATAAAACTGTCCTAAATTGAGTACTAAGTAACGTAGCTGCTTTGAACAAACAAGCCTTTGAAAGCAGTGATCAACAGTTGGGTTATGGGGCTGATTAGAGAGAAGCCACGCAGCCACAAGCCTTTCCCCTTTCAATAAGCTTTTGATATCTGTCCTAAGCTCCTGTGAATGCCGTGGAGGATATTGAAAATTAGGGGAGCTGCAACAATGGGGGCATTTGCTCGCTGAGACTCATGATTTGCATTGAATTAATGCAGATAGTATTGTGCATTGAATATTGTACCCTATCGTACATACGTACAGCCGAGCATTGGTGCTATAGCTTTGATGACGTCATGCGAGAGTGGCTTTGATATACGCAGTTCACAAGCGAACAAGGAAAACATTCGTCAGTGCAGTACTTAATTAACTGTAGAAATAAACGATTCCATAGATGACGTCATCGACGTTATGATGACGCTCTGTTGTTAATTGGAGCATGAGTGAATTTTTCAGGTTTGATAGAAGCTATTCAGCAACTATGAATCTAATTAATTGCCTGTATATTACCAACAATGACTACACTGTCTTTCATAACTATAGTGTCTTTCACAGTTACACTACCTTTCACAGCTACACTGTCTATCACAGCTACACTGTTTATCACATCTACACTGTCTTTCACAAGTACAGTACACTGCTTATCATATCTCCCCTGTCTTTCACAGCTACACTGTCTTTCACAGGTACACTGTCTATCACAGCTACACAGTTTTTAACACATCTACATTGTCTTTCACAGATACACTGTCTATCACAGCTACACTGTCTATCACAGCTACACCGTCTATCTCAGCTACACTGTCTATCACAACTACACTGTGTATCACAGCTACACTGTCTATCACAGCTACACTGTCTATCACAACTACACTGTGTATCACAGCTACACTGTCTATCACAACTACACTGTCTATCACAGCTACACTGTCTATCACAACTACACTGTCTATCACAGCTACACTGTCTATCACAGCTACACTGTCTATCACAGCTACACTGTCTATCACAACTACACTGTCTATCACAGCTACACTGTCTATCACAACTACACTGTCTATCACAGCTACACTGTCTATCACTGCCACACTGTCTATCACAGCTACACTGTCTATCACAATTACACTGTCTATCACAGCTACACTGTCTATCACAGCTACACCGTCTATCACAACTATACTGTCTATCACAGCTACACTGTCTATCACAGTTACACTGTCTATCACAACTACACCGTCTATCACAGCTACACTGTCTATCACAGCTACACCGTCTATCACAGCTACACTGTCTATCACAGCTACACTGTCTATCACAACTACACTGTCTATCACAACTACACTGTCTATCACAGTTACACTGTCTATCACAACTACACTGTCTATCACAACTACACTGTCTATCACAGCTACACTGTCTATCACAGTTACACTATCGCCGCCTCGAAAAAAAAACATTTACCACAAAACTCCTCGAGCTGAGCAGAAGAACTGAAAAACTTCCAAATAGTTCGTGACAACTTTCGCCCAACTTTACACCATAACTCTTGGACGAGCTTAATTAAACAGCATAGTGTGCAAAGCTTGCCTTTGTCTTCTTTTTTTCCATTTGAAGTTGATCACAAAAGCAGATCTTTCTTATACTAACTGCAAACTTTAGCTGTTAGGACTTGAAAAGCCTAAATTTTTAAAGTCTGATAATCAATATAACGTCGACTAACTAGTAAAATTCAACGTTTCGGGAATTTTTTCCCATAATCAGAAATTGTAACTAACAACTACAAAGGATGCATAGAAAAATTTTATTTCAGATGAACTAAATTTAGGCATGTTTTAACAGGGTGGGACCTAAAAGGCGAATGACCATAGTGCGCTATGAGGCTCCTTATATAAGCGTCGGACGGTAAGGGAAGCGGAGGAAAATGGGCAAGTACAGTCGGAGGAAAAAAGCGTCAGTCATGGATCGTGACGCGTGGTACGGCAGTAATAATAATAATAATAATAATAACCCCCAGAAGTTGTCAATACACGACATTTAGTTCTGCATATCACGACATTTCTGTGATACCGGGTAGCAATTGGCGACGTGCCTGCATTTGGCGACCGAAGGTCCTGCAATACGCGACCTCAATCCGGCATTTCCCGACAAATGTTGCAAATCACGACACGATGTCGCCAAAGGCAATTATTTAATAATAATAATAATAACAATAATAATAATAAGAACATTTATTTCTCATCTGGAGACTGTGTCCAACAAGGTTAGGACACAGTATCCTGAGGTTTTCATGTTTAGTGCTAACATAAGAATAATACTAAAAAGTAACATAAGAGACAATTGGCATTAAATTAGCAGTGAATTTACTTGAGCAAGGCTCGCATCTAAATAAGGAGATGATACTGACACTATTTTCCGTTAAGAGGGGCGTTGGTTATACAGAAGGGATGTGAATTTTTTTTAGATTATGAAATACAGTATGCAGCCTAAAGTGAGCTAGGGCGAGTAGTTGCGGATTAAAAAATGTTACGTTTACAGGGATTTTAAAGAAAAGAAGAAGAATGGTGCGATGGGAAATTTAGAATATATAGACCAGCTAACCATGCTCAGGAGTGAGTGAGAAACAGACATGAATTCCAAGAAATAGCTAGCAATGCCAATAATAGAACAAAATTTAATTAAAATAGAATAGATAGATTATATTACAGTGAAAGAGACGCTGCATATTTCCAATTTAATTCAGTTATATAACCGTGATTTCCCTATTTGTGATAGACAGTTACAGCTAAGATAATCGAATGACGCGAGCGCAATAAATGACAGGAAATAGCTTAGCTTGCTTTATATATTTTGCTCACAAACGTCACAAGTTCCCACAACTTCTGATATGCAACAGCGGCCCTAGCCGCTTCCACAATTTCAACTGCGGTCTAAAGTATATTTGCTAGCTTGCATAGCGTAACTTTTTCCATAAGTATATCAGTTACACAGAGCAAACTAATTATTAATTAACTAATTATTAATTAATTATTGCCCAATAAAAATAAATCTGGACAAGTCTATAAATATCTATCAAAATGAACCAGTCCAGACCTCAAGCAATGTTCTCAATGCAGAACAAACACTGTAAGACAGATTTAAGCAACACCGATTCCACACCCAGAATCTCAAGACGGTTCACAACTTAGAATGAGCATCGCCGCAAACACGAAACTAGCATAATGCTTCAATTGCAAACTATAAAATTAAAAGGAAAGAAAAGAAAAAGCAATAAAATTATCATATTATTACCTCCGGCAAGGAGGCTATGATCTTGTCGAGTTTATAATAATATTCTGTTCCTTTATGCGATTGTCACAGAGATAACTCGAAAAGTTGTCATCGGATCTTCAAGAAATTTGCACAAATTGTTGGGAATGTTATGTATAGAGCAAATGATCAATATTTTGTGATGCTATCTTTATTCATTTGTATGTTTGTCTCTATGTATAATTTTATGTTAACTAGAAACATAACCAAAGACGTTATCAACGGATCGTTTTGAAATTTGCAGATATTTTTAGAAATGCTAAAAACACAAATGACCAAATTTTGTTGATGATCTGTTTGTGTGTTTGAGTAATGTCTGTCAAAATGTTTATCAGAGCATAACTCAAATAGTAATATATTACTGACGGTTCTTCGCGAAAGTTAAAGAAGCTATTATTACTGTCAACAGGCACACATGACTAAATTTTGGTATTAATAAAAAAAGGAAATCCTAGTTTCAGGATAAATTTGCAGTTTTCTTGAACATTTCTTTGGTTGGCGGAGGCATGCGCTCTCAGAGTGCTGTAGCTGAAAATGCTTCGGAGTCCAGTTCCATCTTCTTTTCAATCCTGGAAATATACGGAGGTGGACGAGCTGCAGTAAAATTGTAATGGCATTACCGCTACAGCACAATGTAGCGGGCCTACTATTAGCACTACTTTTTTAAATATGCGATAAAATTCCAATATTACCATTGTTGTTTTGGAAAGTTACGTTATTTTCATCGGTATGTGTGCTTTCCCGACAGACAAGACATGAGACAAGCAGAGATTTAGAAGGATCTTGTGTTGGTATGCGTAGAAAGAAAGAAGTAGGAATTCTATGAAGAAAATTGAGCCCGAAAGACTTTCCTGTTGTCTTTAAGCTTCACGAACTCGTAATAAACAGCCACGGATCAATCTGTTTAACACTTTGAGTGCCTGATTGACTTTGAAAATCTACTCCAGTATTTTCAACAGCATCAGTATCAACTTTTATTAGTGTTGCTTCGCTTTCAAATCTTTTTGTAATAAATGTACACATTGCTTTGCAGTAAATGGCAATTTAAAGCGATCAGAAATATGAGCAACGTTACCTATTGACGCCAACCATATCATAGGGCTCGGCAAGTGAAACTGATCGGTACTCCACTCTGTTCTGTGTACTGTGCAGTACTCTTGCGGCAGTCGATCAGCCAGTCACCAAACGGAACACGCATAATACTCGTTCCAAACGCGTTTATTTTCGTAATAAACGCATTCATTCTTTATTAGAAGACTTAAGAGTAATGAGTTGGCATGACTTAACTTCACTTAAGTGTTAAGTCTTATTGTTTCATTATTATTGCTTTTATACGTCATACAACATTACTTTATCACATTGCTATTTATCATCATGGGTATATAATTATTTACCTCTTCGCCCAGTCAATTTGATACAAATGAAATGTGTTTCCCCACAGATTGACCCATCCTGAATTTAAAAATCACAGCTGCCCTTTGGGGAAACGCTCACTTTTTGAGATATTTGATTTTGAAGTTCTATTTTTACCTCCGTCAAGGAGGTTATATTTTGTCGGGTTTGTCTCGTTGTTTGTTATTCTGTCTGGCTCTCTGTCTGTCACCAAGATGACTCAAAAAGTTATGGACGGATTTAGATGAAATTTACAGGGATTGTTAGGTATGTTAGGAGGAACAAATGATTAACTTTTAGTGAAGATCCGTCAATCCATTTGTTTATTTGTCTGCTTCAGTTTCCTGAATACCATAACTCAAAAAAAGTTTTGAAGTTTTCAGGAGTTGTGAGGTATATCACGAAGAGTAAATGACCAAATATTCATGATGATCTGTTTCATTCGTGTGTGTGTCTCTGTGTTTGATTTTATGCTTCTTAATGTAATAATTTAAAATATTTTGAGTGGATCATTATGAAATTCATAGGAGTTGTTAGTAATATTAAAAGACATAAATGATTAAATTTTGGTGCAGATCGGTTGGTTCGTTTGTATGTTTGACTTCTGTTTGTCATACTATTTGTTGGCAGCATACTTCAAACACTGCTTAATGGATCTTTATGAAATTTACAGGAGTTGTTAGTAATGTTAAAAGAAATAGGGATTAAACTTTGGTGCAGATCGGTTGATTCGTTTGTATGCTTGACTTATGTTTGTCATAATGTTTGTCAGTAGCATAACTCAAAAAGTCATGAACAGATCTTCAAAAAATTGCAAAAACTCTTAATACTATTAAAAGGCACAATTATTGATTAGGTTTTGGAGTTGATACAAAGAAAATCATGGTTTTAGAGCCAATTTTAACTTTCGTTACCGTTGACGTACTTGGAGGAGGTATGCGCTCTCAGAGTGCTTCAGTTCCCTATCTAATACTGGAGAAAAAAATTCTGCAGCGAATCCTCAACATCCCGATGCCAAACACAGGTAACAGGACGCATTTTAAGACGCTTCATACGAATGACACTCCGTTCGCAAGCGCTCAGCTTTCGAGATATTGACTCCGAAACTCGGTAGGTTCAGTGCGCTACTACTGGCAGGAAAAAGGCGCAAAAAATAGAAAAAGACACTCGAGTGGACGGCCCCATTTGAGACCTTCCACACGAGAGAGAGTACAGAAGTCCCACGAACTAGGTAGGTAATCTCGATCGACAGCCACCTCGAGGAACATAAAGGAAAAAATAGAGAACCTACCTAACTTTACAAACTAACATCGTTAGCAGGAACTGAGGCCAGATGCAACATCATTTACAGAAAAGGCACTTGGGACCCTTGTGTTCGTGAGGCCCAGATACATTGTGGCAGGGATGGGCCTCGAAAATATACCCTGAGGGTCTGTAGTAAAATAGCGCTAACAAGTAGTGGTGCTACATATGCTAGCGCTACAGTAAATATGTTGCGGCGCTACCGCTACAAACTTAAAAATATAGCGGCACTACCGCTACATAATTTGAAGCGGCGCTACGCCCACCTCTGCAAATAAGAATAAGAGCAGTGCAACACTTGAACGAACGTAGTCTCATGTCAGTCTAAATAAAATCTACGCTAAACTAACCAAACAGTCCCAGTTAAATTTAAAAATTTGTCAGTTAAAAAACACAGGTATATACTGTTTATCTTGTCAGAAGCAGGGGTGGATGGGAACTGGTTGCTTTATTATAAAAGGAAGTTTATGCTTATGGATATAAAGGGAATCTAGTATTTTAAGATCTAAACTAATTTGAGCGTTTTCTAAAATTGTAAAATTTTCATTTGCTACTCGGATACGACCTGTAATTTGACACACCTGTAGCTTGACAGACCTGTAGCTGGATAAACCTGTAGTATGGCACACCTCTAGCTGGATAAACCTGTAGCTGGACTTATCTGTACCTGGACAGGCCTGCAGTTGGGCACACCTGTAGCTGGACATACCTGTAACTGGACACACCTGTAACTGGACACACCTATAACTGGACACACCTGTAGCAAGACACACCTGTAGCTGAACAAACCTCTAGCTGGACAAATCTGTAAAAGGCCAGACCTGTGACAGGACAGAACTGGTAAAGATGATTGCACAAGTTTTTCATGAGCCATATAGCTCTCCTTCAAAGGGCCCGGCTCACACAGCATGCATGCTTAGCTCGTATCATGCCGTAGCTACGCTATACAATGGTGCGTTCAACCTATGAGCGAACGTTCAACTTGAAAGTAAGTTGAGTTTTCGGTACTTCTGAAGGGTATCTCGGATACAGAGTCTCACTGAATAACCGGATGACGTGCGAGCCGAAAGATCGTTCATAAGTTGAGCGTGAGAATGTGCTCAATCGTTTTGTTATCTTCTCACAAATTTCTAGAGTTAAAGAAAGGATTAGTATGTGATTAACTAGAACTTCTCTGCCGGGTGTGTAGCAAATGCATCCGGGAAAGTCATCATGAATTCTGTCCTTATTACAATCTTAAAGAATGAGCTCAAGTCTAGTGATGGACACCGTTACATGATACTGGAGGTCGTTACCGTTACTTGTTATGCTTCTAAAATTTCCAAGGCGTTACCGTTACAAAAAGTAAGCCGTTACAGTAACTAGTTACATGCCCATCTCTGCGCCAGTCCAGTAAATCACAGTTTGTCAAGTTTTCATTTCCATTCTCCGTAGAGGCGAGACCGTAAAAAATTCGTCAATGAAAACTTTCTACCCCTTGGAAAATTTTAGCCTGCCCAGATGCTAAAACATTACAATAGGATCTGGCGTCGCTAAAAAAATTGTTATGATAACAAAGTGTTAAATAAGTCCTAATTTATAAAATTAAGATGAAGTCGACATGAACTAATATAAACGTTTGACGTTTCGGAAGCATCCTTCCATTTTCAAAAATCTAATAAAACCTTGTAAGGATATATACCTAACAACAAAATTTTT